>JBBPBT010000066.1:3183617-3225458 GCA_037974875.1 Cicer bijugum | reverse complement strand
TAAAAGTGTATGCATTACTAGTTTTCTCTTATTGCTTTTGTCTCTTTTGACAAACACTCATTGTGTTTTTTCCTCTTATTAAAAAAGTTAGTAGTATAACTTATCTGTTCATTTTATGCATTTATAGTTCTAAACTAATTTTGTATTTAAATGTGTCAATTTAAATTTTGTATATGTTAAAATAAATTAATAAAAATGTATATATTTATTTAGAGACAATTTTATTTCTTTAAAGTACTTAAAATTAAGGATAGAAGTAGTATTTGTCTATATTGAATTCATCTTCTTCTAGATGGAATATATCGTAACTAGCGGAATTAGGACGGAGAAAATAATTATTCTATTTGGTCAAAAGGAAGATCATAAAATAATTTGTTTTTAAAGAGAAGAAAAGTTCAATTGCATAATGGATACTTCTATTTCCTTAACCAATAAAATTAGGAACGCAGAAAACAAAATGGCAAGTACAACCCGCCCACGTGGTAATCTTGTCCTTATCTTGTAACGCTTTTCTTAGATGCGCATAATAAACAAGTATAATATTCAAACACAATTTTTGACATAAATACAAGAGATTAGCACGTGTTGAGCATAACAACTTATACGTTTTTAAGGTATTTATTGGGAGAAATACACTCTTCAAGCAAGTGGGAAAAAAAATAATTTTCCCTAGTTGTTCTCTTCTCTTTTATTGGTGCATCTAGCTTGGAATTTGGGCATTTATAATTGAGGTTCATTGGATCTAATCTCTAAGTTTAGTAGCAATATTATCTTTCTTAAGGATGACAAGTGTATAGGCGTGTCACCATGTTGACCCGTACTCAACTGAATTGTTTAAGTTGAGTTAAAAGTTGTCACGTCAATCTTTGTGATATGTTCCTTTTAAGTAGAAGTTACTTAATCTAATCCAACAATTCTTATTTTGAAGTCTTGTCGGTCTTTTCTACATTAGACATCCCCTCTAGTCCATAGTATACAGAAGCGTCAAGCTTATCAAGCTTAGACATTTTATTCTAGATCTTGAATATTCATTTCTTGGGTTTTCATGTTTAAGAAGCTAGTTGGTCGAGCAAGTCCACAAAATCCAACTCTTTTGATCTCGAGTGTTCAATAATGAAAGTTCAGTTGGATGAGCAATTCCACAAGTCTTTAACTTTTCGAACCTTGAGTGTTCAAATATGAATGTTTGGTTGGACGAACAAGTCCACAAGTCTTGAACTATTCCAACCACGGGTCTTCAAATTTAAGTGTTTGGTTGGATGAACAAATCCACCTAGTCATCAATGCTTCCAACTTTGGGTCTTCAAAAATGAGTATTTAGGATAGAACAAGTCCATAAGTCTTCGACTTATCTAACCTTGGGTCTTTAAGTCTAACTACTTATACTTGATCAGTCAAACTCAACGATTTATGGTTAAATGTCAAAAACAAATTATGAGAAAACACTATAAAATGGCCAATTTCAAAATTGGGTCAAAGAAACATAATCCAAGTCAAAAAACTAATTATTAAGATAATTTAATTATTATTCGCATGGTCGTTTTAACGTTGGTTTTAGTCAACTAAAACTTATGATAAAAAAAAATAATGCAAAATAATTGTTTAATAAAAGGAGTAGTAATGTATTTTAAAGAGAAATTAAAAAAATACAATTATGAAAAATCCTTCTCTTCGACTGCTATGTTTCTTCCGCATCTCAATTTACTATTCTCTCACAATTAGAGATTAAAAATCTCTTTTATTCGATTCAAAGCCATAATCGCAAGCCTATTGTTCCATTTCTTTTGATTCTTTTCTTATTATTACTACTTTAATTTACTAAAAGAATTACTCAAGCTAATTTTTAACACTTTTTATTTAACCTCAATTTTATTTTCAAAATAATATTAATATTTCAAAACTAATATCGTACAAAATAAAATAATTAAGTAATCAAATTTTAATATATATATATATATATATAACGTTATATCTAAATTTCTCGTTCTCATAATTATTTTCACAATTATAGAAGATGAAAGACATTTATTCTACTATAAAGTTGTGTCAACTAAATGCTCTTTATGATTGTGAAGATCGTCATAAAATCACAAGAGTTTGTGCTAGATTGGTTCAACAAATAGGTGCAGGAGACATCTTTAAACTTTAGAATAACGATTCCCTTAAGAAATTTATCAGAAGAAAATTCCTATCTTCTCATGGAAATGAGGATGGCCTCTTTTGTAGATCCATGCCAAGATGGGGAGCTTGTGTGTATTAGTCGCACTATTGGTGCCAAATTTGAAATTACTTACATGTATTCATGTGTTTTTGAGGATTTAAAAGTTCTTATGCCATTTATTTAGTTCAAATGTGATGTTGTGAAAGCGGTGAATTTTGCTCCATCACCACTCCCCCTAACCAGTCGGGCTTTTATGCAAGGTTTCCAAATATTATGCCTTGAGTTAAATATCCACCTTTTCTAGGACAATTTTTCTACTTCTATCACACCAAAAGGGTAGAAAAAGAGAATTGGGTTTCTATTAGTAGTATTCCCAAACAAGGACCTTGCCCTTAAGTAAATAAAATACCTTCAAAAAAAATTGGGAAAGGAGATAATCTACTAAAGTGTTTTATCTATTTTTCAAATAACAATTACAAATCTATTGTATTGGTCTTTGGCAATCCAAGTTTTAAAAGAAATTAAAATATAATTGTTGGAAAAAAGTATATTATAGTGTGAATTTAATAAATTGTTGAAGTCTCACATTGAAAAGAAATTTTTATTGTAAATTTAAGTGGAAAGAAACTTGTTAAGTCCCACATTGAAAAGAAATAATTTTGAAATCCCACATTGGAAAACTCTAGTATTTTGAGTAGTTTCAAATCTATACATACTAAAGTCTCACATTGCTTAGAAAAGAAATGTGAGTTTACTTCCATCACTATATAATGGGTATCAAACTATTGTGAAAAACACACCAAAGTTGGATGCTTTTCCCAACTTTCTCTTTTCTCCCTCTTATACCGTAGACCCTTTGGTTTTTAGAGTGGTTATTATGCCGCAGTCCCTTTCGGTTTTTAGAGCGGTTATTATGCCGTAGTCCCTTTCGGTTTTTTAGAGCGGCTGTTATGCCGCAGTCCGTTTGTTTTTTTAGAGCGGTCGTTTAGCCGTAGTTATGAGTGGTCATAGTATCATATTGCGAATGACTTTAATCGTCATATTAAGAGTGGCTTTAAGCGCCATATTGAGGGTGTAATTCTAGAACGGTTTTCTACAGTGCAGTAGAAATCCGATACAGTGATCTGGGCTGTTTTATCCTGGGGACTTCGTGGTTGATAGTCTGCCTTGCACAATTTGGGCAGTACCGCGAAACGTCTTAAAGAGAGCGACCTAGTCCGCGACTCAACCCAGTAATATCTTCGATGACATAAATTGTGATTTTTAAATGGTTTTTGAAACTCAAATTCCAACAATTTTAAGACGTTTTATTCTGCCATGTCAACCGAAGATATTATTGGATTTGATTATGTTGCCTCTTCAATAAACTGTTTAAGTTTTGAAGCACAAAAAAGGATAAGAAAGTTGGAGAATTAACCCATCGGAAAATAATGATAAGAATTATATTCTTAATGGAGTTGCTGATGATCTGTATAACTACTACAGTTCCAGCAATACTGGTAGAGATATTTGAGATGCTCTAAATGAGTATATAGTGAGCTGCTACCCAAAGTATCAGATGGCTTACGACAGATCCGTGGAGGCACACTTCTGTAAAATTTAGAAGCTAACTTATGGGATCATCTATTAAGGTACGTTACTCGTGACATATTTAAATAAAGTGTTGAAATTTAATATGTCTCTTTATGTTTGATTGTTGAAATCAATAAAATGTATCTTTTTGCATACATGTTGTGTGATTTTAATTTTTGACATGCTATATTATGTGATGTGAACCCATTTGATTTCAAAATTAAGTAACTTAGATTTAATTCCAAAGTTATTGCTAAATGATTTTGAAAAATGTGATTTTTTGTAGTCAAACTAAAATAATAAAGAGTTCACATAAATTTGTAGTTAGAGAATATGAGTTTTTAGATTTATTACACTTTGATATATGTGAACATTATGGGAAAGTTAACATGAAATGAAAAACAAAAATGAAACGTTTGACATGTTAAGAATCTCTTTAACTAAAATTGAAAATCAATTTAGTAGAAAGATTAAAAGGTTTCAAGTACGATTCTAGTTTGTTTATATAAGTCTTATAAATTGTCTAGAATTATATGTGGAACAACTGCACCATAATTGCTTGATGTGAATGGTAAAGTTGAAAAGAAAGAAAATATAACTCTTATTGAACTAGTTGTTGCTAGTATGCTTAATTATATTGTTGCATCTTATTAGTGTGCAGAAAATATATTGCTTATTTGTTTTGAATAGAGTTCTTAAATCGAAAAACAAAAACATCTCCTTATGAGATAATGAAGAAAATACAATCGAACTTGTCTTATTTTCAAACATGGGGTGGTCTGACTTATCTCAGAATCCCCGATCCCGAGCGAATTAAACTCGCCAGTAGAACCTATGAATGAGAATTCATTTGGGTATGCGGTAAAGAACAAAGCGTATAGGTTTTATGACCTAAATGCAAAAGTGATCATAGAGTCAAATGATGTTGACTTCTATGAAACTAAATTCCCTGTAAAATGGAGAAATAGTGGGGGCAGCGAACCAAGTTACGTTCCTGTTACAAGAAGCACTAAAAGCAGCAAACAAGGTGAAACAGAAAGAAGTAAGAGAGTTAAAGTTGCTAAAGATTATGGTCTAGAATATACGGTCTATAATTTAGAAGAGGATCCTATAAATCTTAAAGAATCTCTGTCATCTTTGGATGCAGATCTATGACAAGAAGCTATAAACAATGAAATGGATTCTCTAGAGTCTAACAAGACCTGACATTTAGTAGACTTGTCTCCTGGTTACAAACTAATAGGTTGTAAATGGATTTTTAAAAAGAAACTAAAACCCGATGGATCTATTGATAAGTACAAGGCACGCCTTGTAGCCAAGGGTTTTAGATAAAGAGAAAATATAGTTTTCTTCGACACTATTTTACCAGTCACTAGACTAACATCCATTAGGGTGCTTATATCACTTGCGCCTATTCATAACCTGATGATACACCAGATGAATGTTAAAACAATTTTTTTTAAAATGGTGACTTAGAAGAAGAAATTTATATGGAACAACCTGAAGATTTTGTAATTCATGGACAAGAAGACAAGGTCTGTAAGTTAGATAAATCTCTATATGGTCTTAAACAAGTTCCTAAGAAATGGCATGAAAAGTTTACTAACTTGATTAAATTGAATGAGTTTAAAGTGAATGAAAGTGACAAATGTATTTACTACAAATTTGAAAATGGCATTTGCACTATCATATGTCTCTATGTAGATGAGAAACTCATATTTGATTCAAACTTTCATGCTATAACATTTTGAAATCATTGTTGTGTAACAACTCTGATATTAAAGACCTCGGAGAAACAAATGTAATCCTGGGAATCAAGATTACTAGGTCAGAAAAGGGAATTTCTTTGGATCAATATCACTATGTTGAAAATATTCTAAAGAAATATAATTACTTTGACTGTAAATCTGCTTGCACACCATACTATCCAAGTGTGAAACTTTTCAAGAACACTAGTGAAGGTGTTAGACAAACTGAATATGCGAGCATCATTGGCAGCCTCAGGTATGCCACTGATTATATTAGACCCAACATTGCCTATGTTGTGGGATTGTTGTGCAGGTTTACTAGTAGACCTAGTATGGAGCATTGGCACGCTATCAAAAGAGTCATGAGATACCTGAAAAGGACCATGAGTCTTGGATTACATTATCAATGATTTCCTATAGTCCTTGAAGGATACAATGTTGCTGATTGGAACGTCTTATTAGATGACTTCAAAGCAATCGATGACTATATTTTAATATAGTGAGTGGTGTTGTATCTTGGAAATCGAAGAACATACGATATTGGCTCAGTCCATTATGGAGTCTGAAATGATAGTACTAGCTACTGCTACTACTAGTGAAGAAGCAAGTTGGTTGAGATGCTTGCTAGCAGAGATCCCCATATGGAAAAAATCTATGACAGATATGTTGATCCACTACGATAGTACCGCGGCTATTGCGAAGATTGAGAATCGTTATTACAACGATAAGAGACGACAAATTTGTCGTAAGCACAACATTGTTAGAAAGTTATTTACTAAATGAGTTGTTATAGTGGATCATGTATGCACTGATGAGAATTTAGCAAATCCTTTGACGAAAGGATTAGCTATAGAGAAAGTCATAAATACATCCAAAAGGATGAGACTAATGTCTATAGAGTCATTCATGATGGTAACCCGACCTAAAAGACTGGAGATCCCAAGAATTAGGTTCAATGGGTAATAACAAGTCGTGGAGTGATATGAGATGAACATGCTATTGTAAATTAGAGAAGCATGATTCCTAAAGCGATGATAGGATGAGGTAATAGAAACTCTTAATGAGATCTATACTCTACGTGGAGGGAGTACCTAGCTATAGGAGTACTCTTGATAAACTCACCTATGTGAATGTGGAAGTGGGGCCGCTTCCTATGGAATTTTGAGGCAGAATTCCTAGAGCGTTCACTATACTGGGATACACGTGCAGGGCCATTAATGCACGGGCTTTTGAGAATACACCATATGAAAAGGTTGTGTGTGGGTTTGATGTCAGAGATAGAGTTCAAGACTACGAGTCACTCTTGTTGAATATGAATCTTACTTACTATGCAAAGGTTCAAGTCAAGAGACACCTTTGTTTATGCACGATCTTATAGAAGCGTTTGACCCTATTTTAGAAACATTTTTTTAAATTCAAGTGGGGGATTGTTGGAAAAAAGTATATTATAGTGTGAATTTAATAAATTGTTGAAGTCTCACATTGAAAAGAAATTTTTATTGTAAATTTAAGTGGAAAGAAACTTGTTAAGTCCCACATTGAATAGAAATAATTTTGAAATCCCACATTGGAAAACTCTAGTATTTTGAGTAGTTTCAAATCTATACATACTAAAGTCCCACATTGCTTAGAAAAGAAATGTGAGTTTACTTCCATCACTATATAATGGGTATCAAACTATTGTGAAAAACACACCAAAGTTGGATGCTTTTCCCAACTTTCTCTTTTCTCCCTCTTATATTCTGCTCGCCAAATTTCGAGTCATTTCTCCCCTTTCTTTCTGTCCTTTCGGTTTAGAGCGGTAATTATACCGTAGTCCCTTTCGGTTTAGAGCGGTAATTATACCGTAGTCCCTTTCGGTTTAGAGCGGTTATTATACCGTAGACCCTTCGGTTTTTAGAGTGGTTATTATGCCGCAGTCCCTTTCGGTTTTTAGAGCGGTTATTATGCCGTAGTCCCTTTCGGTTTTTTAGAGCGGCTGTTATGCCGCAGTCCGTTTGTTTTTTTAGAGCGGTCGTTAAGCCGTAGTTATGAGTGGTCATAGTATCATATTGCGAATGACTTTAATCGTCATATTAAGAGTGGCTTTAAGCGCCATATTGAGGGTGTAATTCTAGAACGGTTTTCTACAGTGCAGTAGAAATCCGATACAGTGATCTGGGCTGTTTTATCCTGGGGACTTCGTGGTTGATAGTCTGCCTTGCACAATTTGGGCAGTGCCGCGAAACGTCTTAAAGAGAGCGACCTAGTCCACGACTCAACCCAGTAATATCTTCGGTGACATAAATTGTGATTTTTAAATGGTTTTTGAAACTCAAATTCCAACAATAATTAACAAGGAAAAAATATGATTGATCCAAAAAAATATACATTAATTCATATCATTTCACTAGTATTTTCAATAGTAAGGGATCTTTACTTTTACATGGTAAAGTGCTCAATCGAAAGATCGAGCTCTAATACAAATTGAATGTCCTCGACTTTACATAAAATTATTCTTTATCAAAACATTCAACATATTCTTATAAAACAAGTTTAGTCATAATAAAATTGAATCATAAAGAACTAAGATGAGAAAAATAGAAAGAGATAGAGGAAACACAAATATTGTTATATTAGCTCACAATTGACTATTGTTATATTTGGTCCTATCATCACAGAAAGATTTTTTCTAAGTATTCAAGTATTCTTTACTCTACTTTTTCTGACTTTGAGTATTTTTCTCTAGCCTTTCCAGACTATCATTGTCAAAACTCTTCTTCAACTTTCTAGCAACCTGTAGTTGAGGTTCATGAGTGTTGTTGTACTTTTTTCGATACCTTTTGGCGGTGAGAGAGTTGTTGCCACTATAAGACTAATTTCTATAAATACTTCTTTGTGTCAAAATTGACACAATTTATTTTCAGGATTCTAACTCTAATTGAGAGAATGTTACATATCGAGTGCTATACAATAGAAGTATGTGAAAGCACTTTGACTGATTTACATCAATTCTAATAACTCTCCATTAAGAGGGTTTTTCATTCATACTTTTCTTTTGACGTGTTCCCGACGTTTTCCAAATTTCTTCTTAACATATTGCCTTTTGCATTATACACACACACACACACACACACACACACACACACATATATATATATATATATATATATATATATATATATATATATTATCGTTGGAGATCTTCAATTACCATTTAAAGAAATTCAGTCTTTAAGATGTATCCATATATACCTTCATGATTTATTCTACGTATCTTCAATTTAAGAGAGCATGTCTCATATGATGTTACTTATAGAGGATATCACATAGACTTTCAAACAATTTAACAGATTCAAGATGTTTACTAAAGGATAAACAAATTTGTCTTCTTTAGAACATTTGACTATAAAAATCTTTGACTTTCAAGAGTGTTGACTTTCACAAGAGTCTGATGATACAATGTTTGTTGCAATTATCAAAGCATACAATCATTTTGTTTCACACACTTATCAGAGGAAGACGATCATTTCCCTTGACACACTTATCAGAGGCAGACAATCATTTTATTTGACACACTTTATCAAAGGTAGACCAATCAGATTGTTGCTTGTATTAATGGATTCAATGGAAGCGTGTTTGACCAGATTCAGACACAACTTTAACAATTCCTCAAAGTCACTAAGAACTTTGTTTAGTAGATTATATTTTCCTTGTTCATTAAAGGATCAAACTTATATCCGAACATAAACTTGTAACGCTTTGACTTGAACTACATATTGCAATACTTCTAATTGCTATATTACAATTTGCTCTACTAATAGACATAGTTATTTGTTTATTAAGCAATAATTGTTTTTTTTATCATCAAAACATCAACAAGATGATTGTAGCTAAAACCACTTTTGCACTAGCAATTTCCCCCTTTTTGATGATGATAAATAACTATATAATTAATTAACAATTTTGTTTCACAAAATGAAGTTTAAAAGAAAGCTACTCCCAAATGTAGTACTAAAAAATTATTTTTACTTAATAATTATTTGATTTTCTAAAAAGAAAAGTATATATCAATATTCTCGTACTCCCCCTAAATATGACCAACGTGATTTTGTAAGAATCTCAAACTAATTAAATTATTTTATTTTAAATATACATGAGAATAAAATAAGAGCAAAATGAAAGAGAGAAATACATAGATATCATAAAAATGATTTAATGATAAAGACAACTTAATCTTTTCAACTATTACAAAGGTGTAACTAGCAAAAGGGACAATAAATATAAATCAAACATAAAGTTAACATTAAACAAAAATCAAAAATAAAAGGAATAATCAAACATAATAATAAAAGAATAACTAACAAACATAAATCATTGAAAGTATGATTCCTCTAAAGTTAGAAAGAGGAAATAGACACTAATCATTCATAAATTAAAAATGAAAAAAAAATTAGGTGTTTTAAAAAATATTGCGATTTTTCAAAACAGTCCTCAATTAGTGACTCGATAGATTAAATTCGATTTTCACGGTATTTTTTTAATTTTACAACCGACGGTTTTTTAAAATTAATTGAATTGGCTATGGATTCAGTACTCAATCGAATTGGCTTATAAGTGGAAAAATAGATGGATCAGGTGGGTTTGATTGTAACAAGTAAAATACTCGTGTCAACACAAGTGCACGTTGTTTATATATTTTGGAGTAGAGCGTCATTTGCTTAAGTAAATATTTTGTAAGATACATTTCTATCAAATGTATTTTTAATATTTGATCTATAATGTTGTTTCTCTAAAAAAAACCATTCATGTTTTATATTGTGACAAATATTTCTCATGTGTTTGGATCAACAATGCATTTGTCCTAAATACATTGGTCTATATTAAACGAAAAATAGATAACAATTATAAACAAATTAAATTAAAACATAGTTTTGTATTTTATTATTATGTATCTTTTTAGATGAATGATAAAATAAAGATGAAATAGTATTCAATTTATACAAATTCTTCTTTAGCCCTCTTTCCTTTTGTTTCGTTCCTTTATTCCACTTATGAAATTCTTTCTCAATTCATCGGATCTCCATTGCTGATAACATTACTCTCTATTCTAATTTTGTTGACGGCTTATTTCCTCAACCTGCATCAACAAATCTTCTACATGATCAATGGATTAGGTGCAACAACATGGTCCTCTCTTGGTACCAGTGATCAATTTTGCAAACCATCAACAAATCCATCATGTGGATTGAGAAAGCAATTGTAAGACCCGTAATTTTAAATTATACCTTATGTATTTTAATGGATTTTGGTATTGAACTCAGGGGTTTTTTAGCCAAGTTATTAATATTTTGGAGTTTATATGATCAAAAAGATATGTTAATGCCCGATTAGAATTACTCGTCGATAAATAAATTAAATTAACTGCGGTGAATCTTTTACAAAGAATTTAATGCGTTATGGGTGAAAGGGTAATTTAATAAATATCTAAAGATTTTGAGATATTTGTTAATTATAATTAATATATATATATATATATATATATATATATATATATATATATATATATATATATATATATATATATATATATATATATATATATATATATAGAAAAGGAAGGGAAGTAATTGGAAAGAAAAGAAATAGAAAGGAAAGAAAAAGGAAGAAAGGAAAAGAGAAGGAGAGAAAACAGAAAATTCCATCTTCTTCCTCCCCTGCCTTGCGTGCGTTTTTCCTCCTTCCTCCATCTTCATCCATTTTCTTTCTTCCTTGCTTCCTTGAGTTCGAAATTGATAGTGGGTGATAGGACAAAGATTCCTCAACTTCACCCTTCCTCTTTGATCCGAAAACGAAGAAAAACGGTTTAGGGATTTCAAAACCGTCAGACACAAACCTCGCCGTTTCTTCTAGACCCAAGCTTCGTTTCACGAAGGGATAGAAGGGAAAGTTGCTCACCACTACACTACGGTGCAAGTGAGCCAACTTTGGAAGCGAAGTCGCGAGCAAAGTTTTTATCGGAATTGATCGTGGTGCCGTAAATCGACGTTAAAGCTAACGTTAAGGTAAGGGCTCCTTCCAAACTTTTAGTTTGCATTTAGGGTCTTATCTGTGGTTGTGTGGAAAAGAATTTTGTTAGGGTTGGAGTAAGGATTTGGGGAAAATGTATCTAAGGCTTTATGGGTAAAATCTTAGAGTTAGGTTTTGGTTATATTGATGAATGTTTCGTGGAAAATGAATTTAAACTCATTTATGTATAATTTTGAGTAAATGATACTTGTTGTGTTTGAGTGGTGGATTGTGTTGATTTGTGTTCGTCGTTTTTTACGTGTTCTTAATTAATACTGATGAAATTTCATATGTGTACGGTTGGATTTTGTGGAGAAATGAATTGATGTGTTTTGGTGTGAATCGTGGATTGAATTTGATAATATGTTTGAGTTTGTTTTGTGTGGAATTTGAAAACCATTAAGTTAAATGAGTATTAAGAATGGGGAATCTCTTAATGTCTTATTTACTTAATGTTTGTGTTGGAAAATCGTTTAAGTTAAATGGGTATTAAGAATGGGGAATCTCTTAATGTCTTGTTTACTTAATGTTTGTTTTTGAAAATCGTTTTCAGATTAAATGAGTATTGAGAATGGGGAATCTCTTAATGTCTTGTTTACTGAATGTTTTGTTGTGGAAATCGTTTAAGTCAAAAGTATATTAAGAATGGGGAATCTCTTAATATGTTTGTTTGCTTAATGTTTGGCGTGAAAATCGTTTAAGTCAAATGAGTGTTAAAAATGGGGAATCTTTTAATAACCGCATTTGCTTAACGATTGTTGTGAATGGAGTCAGTATACGCTCATGCATTTTCATGCTTTTTGTAAATCGTGCAGACCCGTGATAGGTGGTACCTTGATAAATAGTACTTTGGCCTGTGATAGGCGGTACATTTATGATTTACGTTTTTGTAAATTGTGCAGACCCGTGATAGGTGGCACCTTGGTAAATAGTACTTTGGCCCGTGATAGGCGGTACTTTTACGATTTACGGTTTTTTGTAAATTGTGCAGACCCGTGATAGGTGGCACCTTGGTAAAGAGTACTTTGGCCTGTGATAGGCGGTACATTTAAAATTTACGTTCTTTTAGTAATTCGTGTAGACCCGTGATAGGTGGCACCTTGGTAAACGATACGGGCCCGTGATAGGCAGTACGTTTATGGTTTACGCTTTTTAGTAAATCGTGCAGACCCGTGATAGGTGGCACCTCGGTAATTGGCACTTTGGCTTGCGATAGGCGGTACAATTATGATTTACGGTCCTTCGAGGAGGGTTTTGGTTTGGAATTCCGAGTCCATGCATTTTGGCATATACGCATTCCATTAGGGTGTTTGGCACACGAGTCATGTTTGATTCAAATTTATGGTTGTATTGATTTGCTAAGTGCTATGTTTTGGAACAGATTGTGTGTAAGTGTGTTTGATTCAAGTTTATGATTGAGTGTTTGAACTTGAGATGTCATTGTGATTGTGTTCATTTATTAAGAGTTATGTTTTGGAATTGTGTGATAGCATGTTTGATTGCAAAACGATTTCGAAGCTCATAATGTCGTGGTGAATGTGTGGAAATTGCTAAGTGTTAAGATTTGGAGTTGTGTATGAATGTGATTGAGTTAGTTTATGTGTTTTTGGAAGAATATGCAGGGAAATCAATTTCCCAATCGATTTGATGAGTTACAGGGACTTCTCTAATTTGACAAAATCGATTTGCCAATCGATTTTGTAATCTGTTTTTCAAAATCATTTAAGAAATCGATTTGGAAATCGATTTGGCCATACAGGAACTCAGCAAAACTGACAAAATCGATTTGGAAATCGATTGGCATTAAAACAGGGGCTCAGTTATTCATTCAATCGATTTCCCAATCGATTGAATTAAGCCCAGAGTTCAAATTTCACTAAAAACCTTCAGGAAATCGATTTGGAAATCGATTGGCTTAGTAGAAATTCTTATTTTGAGTTAGATAATCGATTGCTCAATTGATTTATCAATATTTTGGTCAGTTATGTATTACTTGATGGATTGAGAACTTTATTTTGATTTCATTTTCATTTGGTAAACATTATATGAACTTTTTGCATGTGGAAAACCCTTCTAAGATGTATGATAAATTGAAAAGGTTATTTGCGCATTGAAAAGCTTAAATGTTATGTGTTAACTGTTAATTTCGGTTGGTGACCCTTTACAACTATTGTGGAAATCTGGGCTTTGCCCTCATATGAGAATCAGGATGATCCTACCGGTTCGTACCCTCCGGATGGCAATGTGGATGGGAGTGCTTGATTGGAGCTACGTTAGGAGAATCTCACGGGGCGCGTGGAGATTACTCAAGGCATATAGTTTTTTTGTTATGTATAGAATGATCAGACTAGGTTGTCACTCAGGACACATATGTCTTTCTTTTAGGCTACCTTTATGTCAAGTTGTAAGGATGTACATGTACTAATGTTGACATCATGACATGCTTTGGAGTTATATTTTGGAAAACCTTTCCGCTGTTTGTAAATTATAATGACTAAATTGTTTATCCAAAGGTTTTACCTTATTTATTTCTCTGTTGTATTTTAATTTCTTTTGAAAAAAAAAAATACACCCTCACTTTGAAAAACGGGGTGTTACAGCAATCACCCAACTTACTTCCATGTGGGAAGAAATAGAAAACTTTTGCCCTACTCGGGATTGTATTTGCGTCATTTTGTGCACTTGCGGCACCGCTACCGATCTAAGAAAATACTTTTTTTTTAATAATACAAAGAACAAGACAAGGTAATTAAGTTTCTCAAAGTGTTAAATTAGCAGTACTCACATGTTCATTCACAGATAATATTGGTCAATCCTTTACCTTCTCTTGATAAGATTTTTTCTCTCATTCTTGGTCAAGAAAGACAACTTCAACCTCCAGTTATTTCAGATTATGTTGATGATTCTCCCTTTGTATTGCAAGTTTCTCACAATTTTGGTGGTTGTGGTAATTCATCTTCTTCAAATTGAGGTCACGGTAGAGGCTTTGGTAGTGGTCGTGGTTCAAAATTATGCACCCATTGCCAAAGAACTAATGATACCATTGATACATATTTTCAAAAGCATGGTTATTCCCCTGAATATTTCTCTAAAAATTCAAAACCCTTCATCCATCTCACAAGAAATGATGAGTCCCCCTCTACTGTAAATTTAGAACATCATCCCTCTTTATCTGATATACATAATCAATTTAATTAGATCCTCCAAATGTTTCAAAACAATGTGTCTTCTTCTCCTCAAATTGATACACCAACAGCCTCTACAACTTCTGCAGTTTGTTCTCATCCCTCTATCAATTCAATTGTCAATCCTAAGATAGGTAACGATAATATTCTTTGGATTATAGACATCAGTGCTACAGATCATATTACTTGTTCTCTAAAATATTTTATTGTTTTTCATTCAATTAAACCCTTTATCATGAATCTGCCTAATGATTATTAAACCATTGCAAACATTTTTGGAACTGTTAAGATTTCATATCAAATTACCTTGCACAATGTCTACTATATACCAGAATTTAATGTTAACCTTTTATCTTCTAGGAAGAAGACCAGTTCTTTAAATTGTTTCTTTACTTTTCGTGTTCTTGATCGTTTTATTTTGCAGAAGCACACCAACAAATGGATTGGCACAACAGAGAAACATGGCGATCTTTATGTTTTCAAAGCTTGTGCTATGGTTTTTCCTTCCTCTCTTAATAGTTTTTCATGTTCCAATATGACTATCGATGATCGTTATGTATTGTGGCACTATAGACTAGGTAACTTATCTGATTCTTTTCATGAATGTCTTTCTTTACAATTCCCATTTGTATCATATAAAAGTATAGCTGATTTTCCTTGTGATATGTGTCACTTTTCTAAGAAAAAAGCTCTTCCTTATACTAATAGTAATTCTAAGAGTACTCACATTTTTGAATTATTGCATGCTGACATTTGGGAGCCCTACGCCACTCCCTTTATTTCTGGTCATAGATAATGGTGTTAAATTTCTTATGACTGATTTCTTTCTTTCAAAAGGTATTATTCATCAAAGGTCTTGTGTTAAGTGTCCTCAACAAAATGGTGTTCTTGAGCGTAACATAAAAAAATTCCTTATGTTGATAGATCTTTATCTTCTCAATCTAATGTTCCTTGTTTTTGGGATTTTAGGATACAACATGCATATTATCTTATTAATAATATACTTAGCCCTCTTTTGAAAAATAAATGTCCTTATGCTTTGTTATATAAACATCATCCCACTTTATTGCATCTTAAATCTTTTGGTTGTTTTTCATATGCTGCTATTAAAAATTGGTATTTAGAACATTTAGATGTCAATAACTACATGGTAATCTAAATGAAGAAGTCTATATAACTATTTTCTTTGGCATGCATCTTCTTAACTCTAAAAATTACTCTAACAAAGTTTTCATATTAAAAAAGTCAACTTATAGCTTGAAACAAGCAAGTAGACAATGGTATGCCAAGTTGTCTAACTGCTTGTTATCTTGTGGTTATAAAAAACCTAATGTTGATTCTTATCTTTTCTTAAAGGATCATAACTCTAATTACACAGATTTACTCATCTATGTTGATGATATATTACTTGCAGATAATGATCAAAATGAGATTAACTTTGTAAAAATTTGTCTTAATACCAATTTTAAAATACAAAATTTGGGAAAATTGATGTAAGAACATAGGTGCACCTAAGTGAGGAGGGGGGATTAGGTGTTTAGAAATTTTTCTTGTTTTTAGAGATTTAGTGATTGATTTTTCTGATTAAGGTAGTGTATGGCAAAGACAAATGACATAAAAATAATGAACACAACGATATTATCCTGATTCCCCTAATGACCAAGGGTGCATTCAGTCCTCTTGCACACCTCAAGAGATTTTTCCACCATTGTTAGAATATATACAAATCCCACCCTAGAATTTCCCCAGTCCTCTAACACACTTCCTAAGATAGCACACCACTATCTTAGATTATAATACAAAAAGAAAATACACTACTTTCTTTTAAATATAATACAATAACTTCAATGATATTTTTAACAAATGTTCTTGACTAAGAATGTGAGTATAATAGTTGTACAATGATATCAATCAAATAATATTTCAAGTATATTAGAGAACCATTCTCAATGATGTGAAAATGTATTGCAAGTAATTGAAATATGAAAAATATGAAAAAGTTGTTCAAGGTTTGGTAGTGGGATTGATTTCGGTTAAATTGAAGTTATTGGGTATTTATACTCCATATACATCACTTCAGGTCAGTGGCCATTATTCCCAAAGGTTTGATGAACAAATGCAATGATCCAGAATCATTTCAGAATTGGAAAATTGCATTGTTTCTAGTTGTATTCAACTACAACTTGGGTGTTGTCGAATACACGTCTGTAACGTTCAATTTTTATTTGAAATGTCAACATTGTATACAAAAACGAAACCTTGTATTCGAATACTAATAAGTGAATTTTGCCACTGACTTGTTGTTGTTTTCGACAACACCAGGTTGTAGTCGAATATAAATGTGCAAACTTAGCTACTGACTTAGCACTTGTATTTGGCTACATCATCTCGTAGTCAAATATAGATGTTCAGTTTTTTCTAGTGTCTTAACACATGTATTCGGCTACACCATCTGGTAGTCGAATACAGATGTTCAATTTTAGCTACTGACTTATAACTTGTATTCAACTAAAACATGTTGTATTCGAATACATCATTGTATTTTGCCAAAATATTATTTTCAAACATTGTTTATGCATTTTTGGCACTTTGAAAATCCTTTTGATGCATAGGCTAAAATGAAAGGTTCTCATGTGCATTTGAAATATAAGAATATTAGTTTGTATTATGTATCTTTACATTATGTATCTTCTAGTATTTGTGACCATAGTTGACTTCGACTATTTGACTTCTTTTTGAGCTTGGTAACTTTAATCACATTCCTTGGTCTTTGTCTTCATCAAAAACATGTGTTTTACATTTTTCCCATTTTTGATTATGACAAAACCTTTTTGTTTGGAGAGACTTCAACATGTTTGAAAGTTTTAAAATTTCTCCGACGTAATTCATGCGTACTCCCCCATTGAACTTGAGTTCATCTCATCATATTGTAAAATTTTTGAAGACTTACAAAAGGTTTTAACAATAGCTACATACCAATTTTTCCCCCTTTTGACATGATCAAAAAGAATAAAAAAAAAATAGAAAATACAATTCAAGTATACAAATACATATATAGGGAAAGCATCACACAAGGTATAACAAAATAACATCACATAATTAAAATAGAATCATGTTCAAATAGTATGTAGTACATCACAATAGAAAAACATAGGCAAAGAGTTTCAACAATAACAACATAAAAGACGAAAAAGACAAACAAACTACATCAAATATATTTCCGGTATCGATCTACATGTCATCATCCCGTGGGAAGTGAAGGTTTGAGTTCATGCAATGAGGTTTCATGGTTATGGGAAATAGTGGTCTCCATGGTTTAAAAACGTGTGTTGATGGAGGTTTCCATTTTCTGAAATTGGGTAGTGACGAATATTTGTAAATAGCCTAGTTTGTCCATGACCATACAATTAGATACATGATCATCATCAGATGCTGTTGCTTTTGTGTCTTCTTCCTCTTGGGACACAGTAGAGGATTAGCCAAAATCACCTTTATGGACATATACCTGAAGCTATTCATTCCACGTGATCTTCATACTTGAAAGCACACTTACATCAAGTAGCTTGTCCTTGGATGTGATGACTCTTCATAGTAGGCATATTTTTCATTGTTTTTAGTCTTATTTATCTTTTATTCATTAGTTAATTTAAGGTGTTATTTGATATATTTTGTTGATTTTAGTTCTTAGATTTAATGAAATATTTATGTTCTTATTTCCTTGATTAAGTAGAGATTTTCCGTAGTTTTGTGTTGTTACTTGTTTTTAGTGCAGTGCTGAATTTTGGCGAGAAAACAACATTACTTATATGGCATATTTCATCCATATCGAGATTTGTAGATGCCCAATTGGAGTCAAACCAAATCAAAATGAAAGCTAAGTTCCATAGTTACAACTTTCATGAAGACGTCAGAATCCAATTCAGAGTCTAAAGAGGAGAAAAATGTAGAAAACGTCAAACATAATAAGTTGTGCCCATGAAGCGCATTTTCAACATTTTGCCACTGTCAGGACGCCCTTGAAGCGCAAAGCATGAGCCTAGGATGCGCGATGCGCATCAGCATTCATTAAAAGCACTTCTTCACTTTCTACGCATCTTTTTGACTATTGGGAAGTTGGGAGACTTGTGCCCTAGCATAGAAACTCAAAGACCGTCGTTTCTAACACCATTGGAACAGTTCTATCAAAAACCATTCATGAATCTTTCTTGTAATTCTTCTCTAATCTCTATCTTTTCTATCTTTGTCATGAGTAACTAAACCCTATTTTTTAGGAATCGGTGTAACAAAATGAAACCCTTATTTTCTGATTTGATTTCTAGTTATATGAATGAGTTTATTGAACTATTTTTCTCATCTATATGCTTAATGATTTTTATTGCTTGATCAACATTAAAATATTCTACGATTCGTATTTTGAAATGGAAGTGTACATTACGAATGCTTTAGATGAGAAATTCATGAATTTGTAGTCTAGGGATAGATGTAGGTCATGAAACCAGTTAAATTAGTTGCAAAGACAATAATTTAAAAAGAGAATTCATGTAAGGTAATGCTTAATTATAATCTTAAATTCATGAAGGAATTTGGGATTACTTTGGAATTAAAGGTTATGTCACTAAGGCATTAGGGCAAGAATAATAAATAGAATTCGATAATAATTAAATAAAGGAATTCAGTAACTAGGATCAAATTAGACACCGAAGTTGGATTTGAAGTGAAACTCATCCCTGACATTCGTCTTATTAAAAAGAATCAATTTTATTAGTTGTTAAATATAAATATTATTTCAATCAATTTGGTAAATTTTTGTTCGACACTCTTTGAGTTCGACACTCGGTACTACTATTTTATTATTACTTGCAACGATTCAGTACACTTGCTGAAAAGCTATCATGTTTTTGGCGCCGTTGATGGGGATTGTCATATCACTATTGAATTTACTTTATTTACTTAATCGAAATTTTTTGCTCTACAATAAAAAATTTTCTTTTATTTTATTTTTAATTTAAAAAAAATCTATTTAAAAACACTCTAAAATTTCTACTCAATTATTCATCTTTCTTTATTTTAAAATTATTCATTACTCACAATTTTTCTAACCTTGTATGTGAGGCCAGTCCCCAGCTGAACTTTTCTTTGATCAAGAAATCGAAAAAACTGCGAAAGCAAATAGAAAAAAGGTTCGAGAAAGGAGACAAAGGGAAATATAGTTAGTAGTGGAAAATGAGGATTCGCGGGATTTCTTCATATTTGCGGAAATGGTTGATCCACCACCACCTGAACGTACCCTCGGGAAGTATGGGAATCAAAATAGAAATCGTGCTCGATTGGCTACCCATAACACACAGGTTGTTTTGAAGAAGGCAAGATGCTGAGACTATTTCTATTTTCATTGAAAGATGATGCTAAAGAGTGGTTTAATTCCTTTCCTGTCGGTAGCATCACCACATGAGATGATCTTGAAGATACGTTCTTGGAACAATACTTTCCCCCAGCTATGTTCGTTAGAAAATGGTAAGAGATTTCCAGTTACAAACAGAAAGATAGGAGAATATCTTTGTGACAATTAAAGGCGGTTCAAGAGTTTACTAGCAGGATGCCCCAATCATATTTACGACGACACTACTCAAATGCAAATATTTTGTAATGGTTTGAAGCCTAGCACTAGAACTATGTTGGATGCTACTACATATGGTTCTTTGAATTACAAGACCACATCAGAAGCACATAAAATTATTGAAATCATGGCATCGAATGAACAAATGGTGTATGACATAGGTGGTGGGTTAACAAGTGGTATATTGGAATTTAATGTTATCGATGTTGGGTTGGCTCCAGGAAGGTTTCTCTCAAAACAGATAGAAGATGTTATCATTGTTGAGATAAAGAAAAGGATGGCAGCTCTAAATATACAACCCCAAGTGGTCCTTGTCAAATTATTGAAACATCCTGGTTGTAACTTTTGTGGGGGTGCACATAAAAATAGAGCTTGTGAAGCACTGGATGAAAATGATATAGAAGAACTAGAAGATTTGAATTTTGTGGGTAATAACGGGAAGCAGAACAATCCCTACTCTAGTACGTAGAACCTTAGTTGGGAGAGTGCTACAGAGAAATTAGTAACAAACACAAGTTCTTTCATAGAAGAGTCAAGAGCCATTCAGAATAATCACTCTACAATAATAAAGAATTTGGATACCCAACTAGGTCAACTTACTCAACAAATGGCACAAAGAACACCTGGAAATTTTCCTAGCAACATAGTTCCGAATCCATAAAATAATGTTAATGCAGTGACAATGAGGAGGGGCAAGGTAAGTGAACAAGTACCACCTAAAGCCAAACAGAGTGGAAGTACTCCGACTTCAACCCACCTGGAGGAAATGGTCACCCAAACATCAGTTGAAGAGCACATCCCACTTGAAAAGAAGGAAGAACTCGTGGTACAAAAAAGGATATACTGCCAAAATCAGAAATTTGACTTCTATTTACTCAAAGATTGTAAAAGGAAGAAACTAAAAAACAATACGGTAAGTTTCTTGATGTTTTAAAAAAATTGCACATTAACACTCATTTTGCAGAAGCACTAGAGCATATGCCGACATATGCCAAGTTCATGAAGGAGATTCTATTAAAGAAAAGAAAAATTGATAGTGAAACAGTGATGCTTACCAAAGAGTGTAGCGTTATTCTACAAAGGAAGCTGCCACCTAAGCTCAAGGATCCTGAAACCTTCTCTATTCCTTGTGCTATTGGGGATAGAACTTTTAGGAAAGCCATGTGTGATCTTGGGGCTAGTGTGAGTCTTATGCCCCTTTCCATATACAAAAGGTTAGGCATTGAAATATTCAAAGGCACACAACTGATGTTATACTTTGTAGATCGTTCAATGAAACACCCATATGGGGTGGTGGAGGATGTGTTGGTCAAAGTAGATAAGTTTATTTTTTTAGAGGATTTTGTGGTACTAGACATGGATGAAGACAATGATATCCCTTGATCTTCGGGAGACCTTTCTTAGCAATAGTGAGAGTTATGATTGATGTGGCGGATGACACCTTAACCTTTAAGGTAAATGAGGAAACAAATACATTTAATATTCTAAAAGCCATAGAGCATTTAAACGAAAAAGAATGGTGCAATGGAATTGAGATTTTCAATTCGATAGTCGATGAAAAAGTTGAACATCAAGGACCCATTCTGCCGTTAAAAAGAGTGTTATGCATACCTCAAGATGTTGTTAAAAATAGTGAAGATCCAAGAGTAAAAGATGTTTTACTCATGTTAGAAGCATCACCATCCCACTCCTCCCGCTTCCATACTACATGGGAGGAGTTGAATGGGAATGATGATGAATATGTAGAGAACAAGAAAGAGACGTCATTGGTTGAACTCAAGTAATTGCCACCTCACTTGAAATATGTATCCCTTGGTGAGAAAGATGATGTGTTCTGTGTCATATAATACACCTTGACAATGATTGATGCATCAAACTAATGACTTTAAAGAAGCGTTTCATGGGAGGTAACCCATAGGTAGAGGTAACTTTTATTTTTGCAATCTTATTTTTTATTTGAATTTGTTTCCCTTTAATTGTGTGTAAATGTGCACTATGATGAAGAATTGTGAACAACTTGAAGCTAGTCTTAAACTATTTGTTTCAGATTTTGAAATTTAAACTCTTTTTCTTTGTTCATATCATTGCTTAATTCGATGAGTTTCACTAATGCATGCACTGTTGATTACTCCTTGGTTGTTAGTCTCACTTGCCAATTTTTTTTTTTTTTGTTAAAAAAAACTAAATAAACTTTATAGTGGCTTGTTTGGCATCATTTAGATAGTTCATACTATTTCTTATTATTCTAGTTGTGAGCTTTTCAGCCTAAACACTTTAATTCTTTGTTGTGTGATTATCTAAACATGTATTCTCCCTTCAGAACTTGCACTAATTCTGACTTGCATCACTTGCAATTTATGCATACACTGAGATAATTTTCTTTGGTCATTTGAGTCTTTCTAACTACCCTATGAAAATTTTATCCCTTGATAGCCCCATTGAGCCTTGCCCTTTCTTTCGGTAATTAGCCACATTACAAGCCAAATACCTGACTTTAATTCAATCACCTTACTAGAAGTTAGGTAGCAAAAGTTGTCTCATCTTGGTAAAATTCTAAGTTTAGGGTTGCTCATGGGATAAAAACCTTTTAAGTTTGGGTTGGTAATTCTTACAAAAAGATTATAAAAAAAAGAAAAGAAAGAAAAAAAGAAATGAAAAAAAAAATTCAGTTTGTATACTTTGATAAATAATATCTACTTGGTTCTTTTGTCAATTTTTTAGAATCTCCACAATGAAAAGGTGAAGAAAAATAAAAAGTGGTAGAATCATTTGAAAATGTATGCCTAAATCCAAGTAGTATAGCCTACTATCTCAAAATGTCCTACTCTTACCTAAGCCCCATTACCACCTGAAAGTTCTCAAAACGTGTATGTGTCTGTTGCATTGTGATAGCTAACTAGAATTTTTTTTCAAGCTTATGGTAGCGAGATGCATGTTCTAGGATTTGAGTGATAAATTCATAACCCTTTCTAAACACTTGAGATAAATTTTGGTGAGACTGTGTGAAGAGAGAGTTGAACTTGATAAATAAATATTAAAGAATACAAATTGTGTTTATTTTTCTTTATAAGCAACTATGGAGCATGATGAATGTTTTGTAGTAGCTGGAACTTTGAAAATTAAGTTTGATTTGATTTGAGAAATTGATTATAAGTTTGATTTTAACCGTACAAAATCTTAAATTAATTGTTGCTTGGGGACAAGCAATAAATTAAGTTTGGGGTTGTGATGGCTCTTCATCATAAGCATATTTTTTTTATTGTTTTTAGTCTTATTTATATTTTATTCATTAGTTAATTTAAAGAGTTATTTGATATATTTTGTTGATTTTAGCTCTTTGATTTAATGAAATGTTTATGTTCTTATTTCCTTGATTAAGTAGAGATTTTTCGTAGTTTTGCGTTGTTACTTTGTTTTAGTGTAGTGCTGAACTTTGGCTAGAAATCACCATTACCTATATGGAGTATTTCAACCATATCTGGAGTTGTAGATTTCCAATTGGAGTCAAACCAAGTGTAACTGAAAGATTAGATCCATAGCTACATCTTTCAAGAAGACATTGGAACAAAATTCAGAGTCTAAAGAGGAGAAAATGCAGAAAACGTCAGAAAGAAAAAGTTGTGCGCCTGAATCCCAATAGTCGTGTCTGAAGCGCATTTTCAGCATTTGGCCAATGTTGAGACGCGCTTGAAGTGCAAAGTATGCGCATAGGGCGCGTGACACACATCAGCATTTAATAAAATGCATTTCTTTTTTCTTTTTAGGCATCTTTTTTACTATTGGGAACTTGAGAGACTTGTGTCCTAGCATAGAAACTCAAAGACGACCATTTTTAACACCATTGGAGCAATTCTATCAAGAATCATTCAGGAATCTTTCTTGTAATTCTTCTCTAATGTCTATCTTTTCTATCTCTATCATGAGTAACTAAACCCTATTTGTTTGGGATGAGTATAACAAGATGAAACTCTTATTTTTCTGATTTGATTTCTAGTTACACGAATAAGTTTATTGAATTATTTTTCTTATCTATGTGCTTAATGCTTTTTATTGCTTGATCAATATTAAAATGTTCTACGATTCGTATTTTGAAACGGAAGTGGATTTTATGAATATTTTAGATGAGAAATTCATGAATTTGTAGTCTAGGACTATATGCAGGTCATGAAATCAATTAAATTAGTTGCATAGACAATAATTTAAAAAGGGAATTCTTGTATGGTAATGTTTAATTTTCATCTTAAATCCACTAAGGAATAAGGGATTACTTTGGAATTAAAGATTCTATCACTAATACATTATGGGAAGAATAATAAATTGAATTCAGTAATAATTCAATAAAGGAATTTAGTAACTAGGATCAAATTAGACACCAAGGTTGGATTCGAAGTGAAACTCATCCCTGACATTTTTCTTATTATAAAGGATTAATTCTATTACTTGTTAATTTTAAATATTATTTCAATAAATTTCAGAAATTTGTGTTCAATTATAGTAATTAAATATAATTCAATAGTAAAACGCAGTCCTTGAGTTCGACATTCTGTACTAGTGTTTTATTATTACTTGGAACGATTCAGTACACTTGCTGAAAAGCTATCAGGATGGTTTATACATGACTTCACCAAAAAAAATCCACTTTAAAGTGATCCAAGATTCTAGTGAGTTCCTAAGCATAAGGTAAACCAATAGCTTCCTTGGAAGCAAATAAGACGGAGCAGACAAAATACGACCAGTTGAATGGGCATCCTTCAGACATGAAATACATAATTTGAAGTTCAAATTCAAATATCTGAGAGTAATTTCTAGTCTTAAGAACCAGAATATAACTCAGAAAGTAATGCAAGAGCCTGTAGTCAACGATTAGATTTCCAACTCCATATTATTGCCTATCAAATTTTGAACCAGCTTGTGTCCTTTTTCTTTCCATGGTGTCCTTGTCAAACCGACACAATGAGACATAAGCATCATATTTTCTGACATTTTCCCATTCACATAAATTTCCTAGCCTAAATTTCTCCCCCTCAAATGGAAGCTGCAATATTTCACCAATAGTTGGAGTATCTAACTTAATGAGTCTGCCTTTAACCTGAGATATCAACTAGGACCCTTTTTTCTTATGATTACACTAAAATACCCTAAATAAGTCAGGATAAATAGCACCGTTATAACCCATGAATTCCTCTAAATGACGTGCCCTAAGTAACTCATGAAACTTAAAGGCTTAATTGCAGTTTTGGTCCCCCTATTTTAGCTGAATCTCGAAAGTAGTCCCCCCATTTTGTTTCTCCCCAGTTTTGGTCCCCAAACAGAATTTTGGTCCAAAATCTGATGAAATTTCATTTTTTTAAAGTCATACTACACCATTTATAACTATACATTCTTAATACAATTGTTGCAAATGAGATCTTGAGGCATGGTGTGACTTAAATAAATGCAAAAAAAAATGAATTTCATGAAGTTTTGGACCAAAATTCGGCTTAAAGGACCAAAACTGGAGAGAAACAAAATGAGGGGACTACTTTCGCGATTCAGGTAAAATAGGGGGACCAAAACTGCAATTAAGCCAAACTTAAAAGAAGAAAACGAATAAAGAGTACCATACTTAGGAGTGATGAGCCTTTTGTCGGAGTAGTATGTGCGGAACCGATCGATTTCTTTCGGTGAGTGAAGCAAACGAGACAAATCATCCATATTATCGGTTCTAGCCCTCATTTTCGAAGGACCCACTGAAGCATGCATGGTTCTTGAGCCTCTTCATCTATTTTTTCATTGAATTTTCTAAGGTTATTCGTACCATTGTTTAACACAAAACACTTGCATCCAAAAATGTGAAAGTCAGAAATATTGGGTTTTCTACCTTCGTAGAGTTCATATGAAGTCTTCTTTAATATTGGTCGAATTAGAACTCAGTTGGATACATAACAAGTTGTACTTACAGCATATGTCCAAAAATATTTTGGTATACTTGAGTCACTTAGCAAGGTCCTCGCAAGTTCTACCAATGATCTATTCTTTCTCTCAACAACTCCATTTTGTTGAGGTATTCTTGATGCGGAAAAGTTATGGAAGATTTTATTTTCATCATAAAATTCTACAAAAGAGCCATTTTGAAATTCTACGCCATGATCACTTCTTATTGATACTATTTTGGTTGCTTTTTTATTTTGTACTAGTTTGGCATAATTTTTAAATGCTTTAAAAACTTCATTTTTATGTGCCCAAAATATGGTCCAAGTGAACCTTGAGTAATCATCAACAATTACTAGTCTATATGAATTTCGACAAAGACTTTTAGTTCTTAGTGGACCAAATAAGTCCACATGTATCAATTGAAGTGGTCTTGAGGTTGATATAATATTCTTGGGTTTAAATGAAACCTTAGTTTTCTTACCCTTTTGAAAAGAATCACATAATTTTTCCTTTACAAATTTCATATTTGGTAAGCCTACAACAAGGTCATGCTTGACTAACTTATTTAAATGATCTATATGGATATGTGTAAATCTTTTATGCCATAGCCATGCATCATTGTTGTCACTTACCATAAGACATTTCATTTTTAAGGATAAATCGTCAAAATTAAGTATAAAAATGTTTTTAAAACGCTTACCAACAAACTGAATTTCATTTGATACTTTATTTTGGAGAATGCATTTGTCTTTGTTGAAAACAATTTTGTAACCCTTGTCGCAAAGTTGGTTAATGCTAATAGGATTATACTTAAATCCCTCAATATATAGAACATCGTCAATTGAAGGAGATGGGGCTGCACCAACTTTTCCAATGCCTAAAATTTATCCCTTGTTGTTATCTCCATAGATCACATAACCTTTTGATTCAAGAGTTAGAGCTGAAAAGTTTGTTTTGTCACCGATCATGTGTTTTGAGAATCCACTATCCAAGTACCACATATTAGAGGTACTTTGTTTGCATACCTACAAAATCATATCATGATTTGTTAGGTACTCAAAGTACTTTGGTTACTTAAGGATTAGTACCTTTCTTGACCCACACATAATACCCATTTGGAACACCAGAGTTTCTAAAATGACAAACATTAGGTGTGTGGCCATTTAGACCACAATAAAAGCATGTAGGAGTATATTTACTTCTATATGTATGTATATCATATTTCTTTTGAATAATTTTCCCCTTAAAATGGTGATCTCTTTGCATAATTATAACTTTCTCGTTATATTGGTCACTTGCTTTAACAAAGATAGTTTTAGTTATACTTGGTTTTTCAAATTTTGAATAACCATGACCAGTTTTGTCATTTGAATATCATTGCATGTTTAAAATATTTTCCAATCCAACTTGTCCTTTTTTAAATCTTTCAATTACTCTATTTAATTGGAAAATTTTGAAAGAAAAAAAAAATCATACTTATTGCATGTAAAATTTTGTTTTCATTTTTCAGAATCCTTTTCCATAGTGTCAATTTTCTCTTGAAGAGATGAGATTTGTCTCTTTTGAGTTGACACAATTTTAAACAGATTTTTACATTCCATAAGTAGTTCTTTAATGACATTTTGAGCATCATTATATTCAACAATTAATTCACTATTAGTCTCATTATGATGAGGAGAGTCTTTGTTGCTAACCTCTTCTTCTTCGTCGATTTGATGTGATGCCATCAAAGCGACATTTGCGCATTCGTCACTTTCCGAATCCGAATAGGAACTGACTTCATTGTCCTCATGTGCTATATATGCCTTTTTGAATTCTTTCTTTTTGAGAACATTTTTTCTTGATAGTGTTTGAACATTTTGCCTTTATGTGTCCTTGCTTCCCACACTCAAAGCAAGTGAAGTTTTGGCTTGAAGTGGAAAGATCCTTCTTTCTGAAATTTTTCCTTTTAAAAGTTTTATCATTTTTAAGAAATATACCAAATTTCTTTACGAGGAATGTGATGTTTTCATCATCATTAGAATTATTATAATTGATTTGTTTGTTTGATTCTACTTTCAAGGCAATGTCCTTGGTCTTCTTTTCTTGACTTTCATTCTTTTCTAACCTTCCATGTACGATTTCATGTTCTTGAAGTTTTTTGAAAAGTGAAAAAAGAGACATATTTGATAGTTTTTCTTTTCAGAAATTGTCGTTACTTTCAGTTGCCAAGCCCTTGTTAATGGTCTTAGCACTTTGAGCTTTAATTCATCATTAGTGAAGATTTTCCCAAGTACCGACAAGTGGTTGGTCAGATGAGAAAATACTTTTTGTAAGTCCAGAATAGATTCTCTGGGCTGCATTCGAAATAGTTCATATTCTTGAGATAACTATTGAGTTTAGAACATTTTACCTCAATACTTTCTCCATGAGTTACTTCAAGTGTATACCAGATTTCTTTAGCCATTTTGCAATGTGACACACGAAAGAATTCATCCATTCCAAGTGTTGATTGTAACATGTTTTTAGCCTTCTTATCAAACAACATTTTCCTCTTATCATCATTTATCCATGAGGCTTTAATTTTTGTTTCTTCTTTATTGCCGATAACTGTTTTTGAAACACAAGGATCATTTTCAACTGCATCCCAACCATCATCTCCTTGTGCCTCAAGATATGTCTGCATGCGTATTTTCCAAAAGTCACAGTGCTCTCTTATGAAGCACGATGGTTTATTGTTACTAACATCATCTCTCAAAACTTGTTGTGCAGAAGCTATTCATAAGGATCGAGAAAAAATTACCAGAATATGTTATGATGTCAATCGTAAGAACATATATGCACCTAAGAGGGGTGGATAGGTGTATAGAATTTTTCTTCTTTTTAGATATTTAATGATTGATTTTTCTGATTAAGATAGTGTATTGCAAAGATAAATGGTAGAAAAATAATGAACACAAGGATATTATCCTGGTTCGCCTTATGACCAAGGGTACATCCAATTCTCTTGCATACCACAAGAGATTTTATCACTATTGTTAGAATATGTAAAAATCCCACTCTAGGATCTCTGGTACAAACTTCTAACACACTTCCTAAGATAGCACACCACTATCTTAGATTACACTATTTAAAGAAAGTACACAACTTTATTTAAAATTCAATACAATAACTTCAATGATCTTTTTAACAAATGTTCTTGACTAAGAATATGAATATATAGTTGTACATTTATATCAATCAAAACATATTTCAAGTATACTAGAGAACTTTTCTCAATGATGTGAAAATGTAATGCAAGTACTTGAAATATGAAAATAACTTTGAGAATCTTTCAAAAAATTGTTCAAAGTTGTTCAAGGTTTGGTAATGGGATTGATTTCTTTTAAACTAAAGTTATGGGGTATTTATACTCTATAGACATTACTTCAGACCAGTGGCCATCATTCCTAGAGGATTGATGAACAAACGCAATGATCCAGAGCCATTTATGAATTAAAAAATTTCATTGTTTCCAATTGTATTCGACTACAGCTTGTGTATAGTCGAATATGCCTTTGTAACATTCAATTTTTATTTGAAATTTCAACATCATATTTGAATACGAAACCTTGTATTCGAATACAACTAAGTGATTTTGCCACTGACTTGTTGTATTCAAATAATCCAGGTTGTAGTTGAATACAAATGTGCAGTCTTATCTACTGACTTAGCACAATTATTCGGCTACATCATCTCGTAGTCGAATACATAAGTTCTATTTTTTCTAATAACTTAGTATTTGTACTCGGCCACACCATCTTGTAGTCGAATACAGATGTTCAGTTTTAGCTACTGACTTATCACTTGTATTCAACTACAACATGTTGTATTTGAATACAACATTGTACTTTGCAAAAAATATTATTTTCAAACATTGTTTATGCATTTTTGATACTTAGAAAATACTTTTGATGCATATGCTAAAATGAAAGGTTCTCATGTGAATTTGAAATGTAAGAATATTAGATTGTATCATGTACCTTTACATTATATATCTTCTAATATGTGTGACCATAGTTGACTTCAATTATTTGACTTCTTTTTGAGCTTTGTAACTTTGATCACATTCCTTGGTCTTTGTCTTCATCTAAAACATGTGTTTTACAATTGAGGTACTTCTTTGGTTTAGAAATTGCCCGATCAGATAAAGACATTTTCATAAATCAAAGGAAATATACTCTTGACCTTTTAGAGGATACTAGAACTCAAGCTATTAAACCAACATCCACTCCATATGGTCATTCATTGAATCTTTCTACTAAAGACTTTCCTCCTTTTGAGGACGAGTCATTATATAGAAGATTAAAAGGAATACTTATTTATCTTACTACTACATAGGCTTGACATATCCTTTGTTGTTCAACAACCTAGCCAACATGTGTCTATGCCTAATCAAATTCATTATAAAGCAGCCTTTAAAGTTCTACATTATTTGAAAGAGTCTATTTCAAAAGGACTATTTTATTCTAGTTCTAAAATCCATTTTCTAGGTTTGCATATTCTAACTTGGCTACTTGCCCCATCACCAGTAGATCAATTACAGGTTTTTGTGTCTTCTTAGGACATTCCCTCATCTCTTGGAATTCGAAGAAGCAACCAACAGTTTCCAGATCGAGTTTTGAAGATGAATATAGAGCGTTAGCTAGCCTAACATGTGAGTTGTAGTGGCTGTATTTTTTGCTCAAGGACCTTGGTATCACACTTTCAACACTCGCTTCCATCTTTTGTGATGATAAATCAACCATTTACTTGGAACACAACCCTACCTTTCACGAAAGAACAAAACACACTAAAATTGATTGCCACTTAATTAGAGAAAAGATCAATATTGGACTTGTCAAGCTAATTTTTGTACCTTCCACTGCTAAAATTGCAAACATTTTTACTAAACCATTACATAATCCTTTATTTGCTCAACTGTTTTCCAAGCTTGGACTATTAGATATCCACAATCCAGCTTGTGGGGGAGTATTACAACTAAAAGACTCTAATATTACTTAGCCCTTTTATGTATATTTTGTTCAGTTATTTGGTAGTTTTAGTTTTGACTAACTACCCTTGTTATTTGGGAGTTAGCTATCCTCTATTAGGAATTTTGTTTGAGTCTATTTGAGTTTGTTTTAGTTTTCAAATGTTGATATAAAAAAGGATTCTATGTCTTTTGTCATCTTGTATCTTTTCAGATTAATTATTGAATAAAGATGAAGTATTATTCAGTTAATACAACTTATCTTCCATTTTAATAGTTTAGATGAGAGTCGCTTTGTAATTTGTATTATAAAATCAAGAAATAAAAATCACTTAGCATCTAAGGTGGATGCAAGAGATCATTATGTACCAAAAATGAAATAGATAATATGGTCTTAATGCCTTGCGTACCAATAGCGTATACAAGACCTCAAATCAATATATGCGTGAAATTAACACAAATCATAGATAAAATAATATAAATTAATAATATAAATTGGTAGCTATGGTGGAAGAGTTATAGAGTAAAATGATAAGGAGGTGATGTGTCGAATTTGTCAATCTATATACTCGACATAATACTAACAATGAAAGTTACCTTCCAAAAACCGTTTGTGGAAAGTAATTTCCATTATTTTATGAATGTGAATTATCCAACATAAACCATTTAATATAATATGAAACATTTATTAAAAAAAAAAACTATCTATATCAACTTTCCTTCTCTTTTTCCTCCAGTATTAGAAAATATATATTGCACTTATGTAAAAGCAAAGTAGCTTGTTGCTCTAACTAACTAAAGCCTCTAGAATATTTTGTTAAAGTTTGATAGATTCAGTTTAGAGTCTATTAGATGCAGTTTAGAATTTGATACAAGTGGTTTTTACCTATAAATGAAGATCACACCATTGTAATCGCAATTCAAATAGAATCCAAATTTGCATTACATCAACTTCTCTCAATTCTTTATCACATTATTGTTATTTTCCTTGAGTTAACACTTTCAACATGGTATCTTAAAGCTTTTACTCCATCCTTGTTCATCAATGGCTACCATGAATTCGTCCCTTGGTGTCTCTAGTAATTTCCCTTCTACACATGTCAAATTTTCACAACTCATTTATATTAAGCTTGTTAAGAATAACTTCAAGCAATAAAAACAACAAATTGATGGAGTAATTTGTGGCCACAAGCTCAAAATTTTATTACTGAATCTTTAGCTCTGTTGCGAATTTTGACTGAAATTGATCGCACTACAAGTCGTCTCAATCCTTTATTTCTAGAGTGGGATCAACAAGATGCACTCATTTGTACCTAGATTCTTTCAACCATCTCTGATTTGATTCTCACGAAGCTTGTTGATTGTCACTATTCGTGGCAAGTTTGGGAAGAAATCCATCATCCTTTTTACACGTTACTAACAACCAGGGTGTGTCAACTCATATCTGAGTTACGCGGTCTTACCAAGGGAGATCATAAAATTGATGAGTTCATCCTTTGTGTTCACACAATTAATTAATCTTTATTTTCTATTAGAGACATGGTTCCTCATCAAAATCTCTTCAAAATCGTCCTTGAAGCCCTACATGAAGATTACAATTATGTGGTTGATGTTTTCATGAGAAAACAAGACCGTGCTCATTGGATGAACTCGATTTGTTCCTACTTGCATATGAGATGCGTCTTGAGAAAAACAAGAAGCTTCCAGAAGTCATCGGCCAGTTTGTGAACTCCAACATTGATCCTCCATCGCAACCGAACCTTAAGTTTTCGCTAGGTGCGAGTCATGTGAATATGAATAACACAGTTTATCAAGGATATGGCTCTCGCGATGGTCGTTATGGTCGTGGTGGTGGTCGTGAACAATGCCAAATTTGTCAGAAATCTAGTCACGATGCCTCCATTTTCTATTATCATTATTCTGGAACTAGTCAATCTATCTATTATCCTTGGGAAGCACCTCCCTCCACTTCGTTCTTGATGCAACAACGACCCCATGTTCAACCTCAATATGGTTATCCCAAACCCTAGGCCTGCTAATCCATGTCTCTTTTATCCTTGGGCTCTTCTCACTTGTGGTATCAAGATTCAGGTTCTTTGCATCATGTCACATTTGATGCCTCCAACATGGGAGATGTAGTTTCCTTAAATAGATCAGATCGTGTGCAATGGCCAAGGTTTGTCCATAAACTCAATGGGCAACATGCATTTTCCTTGCTGAACTCATCCTAACACCAATCATACACTCACAAACCTTTTACTAAATCTTAATTAGTGTTAGTAAGTTCGCAAAAGATAATGGAGTTTTCTTTGAATTTCACCCCACTTTTTGTGTTGTGAAATCACATGCTTCTTCTAAAGTCCTGCTAAAAGGAACAGTTGGAGCAGACAACCTCTACAAGTTTGAAAATCTATTTCACTCAAATTCTAGTTTGAATGTTCATAAATTTGAAACTAATATTGTTTACTGTGATAACTTTTGTTACTACTAAAGATATGAATAATTAATGGTGTCTCCAATTTACACTATTCTTCATTTTCTTCCATTTGAAATTCTTCTTATCATTTATGGCATCCTCATTGTGAATCACTTAAGACAATATTAAAATTGTGTAATATCCCTACACGAGCAAAAAACCTCCACTGACTTTTGCTCAGCGAGTTGTCTAGGCAAGGCACATCGTTTGCCTGCTCCTCACTCTACCAGCATACATCATAATTCGTTTGAACTGGTGGTGTGTGACTTATGGGGTCCTGTCTCTATCATGTCTCATGAAGGCTACATATATTTTCTCACATGTGTGATGCTTATTCTAAGTTTGTTTGGGTTTATCCCCTAAAACAGAAATTTGATACTTTAGCTCATTTCAAGCAATTCAAATCCATGGTAAAATTGCAAGTTAATTGAAAAATCAAAGTTTCCCAGAGTGATGGAGGGGTGAATTTTGTTCATTCACCAAATATCTTGTTGATTTGGGTATTATGCATCGTTTCACATGTCCACACATTCATCATCATAATGGATTAGTTGAGAGAAAACATAGGCACCTAGTGGACACTGTTAGCACAAGTTGGAGTTCCCCTCAAATTTGGGATCATGCACTTGTCATAGATGTATTCCTTATCAATCGTCTACCAACACCTGTTCTCAATGATGTGTCCTTTCATTTTCTTCTACAAAACAACCATCCACGCTACAAGGACCTAAAGGTGTTTGGTTGTGTTTGTTTTCCACTCATAAGACCATACAACCCCAACAAACTTGCCTTTAGATCCCAAGAGTGTGTATTCATAGGATATTCCTCAACATATAAGGGGTATAGGTGTCTTAGTTCTAATGGAAGAATCTATATCTCAAAAGATATTTTATTCAATGAAACAAGGTTTCCCTTCCATGAATTGTTCTTCAAACCCCCTTCTCCATCAAAAGCACCATCTATCTCATAATCATCATCATGGCTACCTCTACAAGTAACACAACCCCTGCCACCCCATCACATTTCTACAAACTACATTATTAATAATGCAACTTTATCCACTTATGGTAATTCAACAACTCCAAGCTCACCCTCAGGCTCTTTTTCATCACACATGCCTACTTCCACCCCTAATTCAAATTAAAATCCTGTAGCACCTAGTGTGTAATGCTCTCTCCCACAATGGTTTAGATTATAAGTCAACAACTCATGCAACTAATTATGTCCCCATCAAAGTTCCTTCTCAAAATACACATCCAATGCAAACAAGGGCCAAAAATGACATTGTCAAGCCAAAATTGCATCCCGTTATGCTCCTTAGACACCTAGAACCTACTATTTTCGAACAAGCACTTCTTGCACTACAGTGGTTGGCAACAATAAAAACTGAGTATGTTGCTCTCATTCAGAACAATATTTGGTCCTTAGTCACTCCACCCCCTAGCCGTAAACCTATAGGACGTAAATAGGTGTTTATAATTAGAGATAATATTGATGGATCAATCAAAAAGTATAAGGCACACCTTGTGGCAAAAGGATTTCACCAATAGGCTGGTTCTGACTTCATTGACACATTTTATTGTGTGGTTAAACATGTCAATGTGTGTATTGTGCTTGCTATTGCAATGTCCAACAACTAGCCTATTCGATTGATTGATGTGAATAATGCATTTTTAAATGGTGTTTTAGAAGAAGAAGTATACATGGTGCAACTTCCAGAAAAGCATGGTGTGTAAGCTCAACAAAGCTTTGTATGAACTAAAACAACCTCTTCATTTTACGCTCCACCTCATTTACACTATTAACTTTAACATAACAACTTTTTACCAAGATGAACTCTGAATTTGCACTCAAACAACTAGAAAACTTGGACTATTTCCTTGGTATTGAGGTGACTCACTTACCAAATGACTCTTTACTTTATTCTCAATCCAAATATATATGTGTCTTACTGGCCAAGGTACGTGTGGGGAATGCCAACACCAACGGTGTCCAACAACAAACACTCCAAATTTGGCTCTGCCAATGTGTCAAATCCAACTCAGTTTAGCTCTATTGTAGGAGTATTGCAGTATGCAACTCTCACCAGACCAAAAATATCATTTTATGCTAATAAAGTATGTAAGTTTATGTCTCAGCCCCTTGAAGATCACGGAAGGCGGTAAAAAGGATTATGCGTTATCTAAGTGGCACCCTATGTCGTGGTCTTATTCTTCAAACAATATATATGCATCAAGCTTTATCTCTAATAGGCTTATGTGATGTAGATTGTGCATCAGATCCTGATGATCATAGGTCCACCTCAAGGGCTTGTGTGTATCTTGGTCCTAATCTCATCTCTTGGTGGTAAAAAAAACAACCTCTAGTAGCACGCTCAACAATAGAGGCAGAGTATAGAAGCTTGGCACAACTTGTAGCATAAATTATTTGGATACAATCACTATTAACTGAGCTTCATTGCAAGTTCAAAACTCCTCAACTCCTATGTGATAACTTAAGCATAATCTCTCTTGCACATAACTCAACTCTGCACAATCGAACCAAACACACGGAACTTAACATCTTCTTTGTTAGAGAAAAAGTGTTGAACAAAAGCCTCATTGAATATAATATTCTAGCTCATGACCAATTGGCAGATGCATTAACAAAACCTCTTCCTAATACAACTTAGTAAAACCACCCTCAAATTCTAAGGGAGATTATAGAAAATATATAAGGCGCATATGTTATGTAAAATCAAAATAACTTGATACTCTAACTAACTAAAGCTTCTAGAATATTCTATTAGAGTTTGTTAGATTCAGTTTAGAGTTTGTTAGATGCACTTTAGAGTTTGTTACAAGTGGTTTTTACCTATAAATAAAGACCACACCATTGTAATCACAATCCAATTTTAATAGAATTTAAATTTGTGTTTCATCAAATTCTCTCAGTTATTTATCATATTTATTGTTACTTTCTTCAATTAACACTTTCAACATCCAATCCAAAGTTAACAAAATTCACAAATACAGCGCATCAACTATTTGCACTAGACCTCAATGATATTCATTCATGCAATACTCATCTCAAAATAATGAACAAATGAATATTAACCAGTTTATAAAACTCACACACTACGCACATATCTATAGTACTCGTACATGCTTTTATCAACTTTAATGAATGAATAAATAAACATTAAACTTAAATCAGACTCGTGAGTAGTTAAAAGTAGTAGTCATATAAATTTAATTAATTATGAACAAGGTTGTGTAATGTTCTACCTCCATTCTTAAATATAGGATTTTGTATTTTTTTAAGAGAAGGGTAGGACTACAATGGCCGGTAAATAGCTCTTTCAAAGGTGGATTTGAATCCATTACCTCTAGTTAAGTTGAAAGAGACTTTTATTATCTTATTCAAATATATGACTCTTGATTTTCTATTGTCTCTTTTTATAAAATCCTTTTTCATTTTGTAACTGTATTAATTATTTTTTTATAAACTTTGTTATATATTTTTTTCAATTTATAATGAATACTACAATAAAACTCTCTCTAAGAATAAACTAATAAAACAATAAAAATTAACAACAAATTTTAAATTATAATTAACTTTATTAATTTTCGTAATATAATCATCAAGATTTTATATAAAAACAGTGATAACTAAACACGCCTTTGAGGAAGTCCAAACTCCAAAATATCATTATATCAAAGTTTGAGCTTTTCTTACAAGAACTTGAGATGAACATAAAAAATAGATATTAAGCATGAAGGAAATAAATAAAACGTTAAATTTAGTGAAAAGATGAATAGAATCTTTTTCATCTTCACATAAATTAAATAAAGCAAAAAATCAAAATTGCTAGGTGATAGGGGAGACTATAACTTGGTCAAGGACAGGTCCACAGAGAGATCCAAAATCATCAATCTTTGTATGATAGAAAGAACTATAGAAAGTGATTCTAGTTCTATTTGCAACTGCTTTGAAGTTAAAACTTGCAGTTTTAAATGTTCCTTTTCCTATAGATTTGAAAGGAACTTTGAGACTATCATTTGCAGCAAATGCTATAACCATCATTGATCCATGACAACCATTTCTTGCATCTCCAATTGTGAATTTCATGTTGTAGACTTTGTTTTCAACAGTTCTTAGAATTTGTGCAATTGCACTTTCCCTGCCTGCAACAAGCTCAACTGCTCCATGTCCAAATGGAACTTGGAAATGGTTTGAGTCAATGAACTTAATAGCTCTAAGGGATTCAATAATCCAACCAGGGAGTGGAGACACAAGATCTTGTTGTTTTGGAGGAAGAAGAACACCATTTGTTGAATTGAAAATTGGGAATGGACCCTCCTCAAAACCAGGATTTCTTACCAAATTACCTGCAACAGAACATGTTTTAAAAAGTAATATACGACGATCTAGAATGATTAACACTTATAAAATTGAAATAAAATGTCATAAAAATTTAGATTTCAATTTCGGAAAATTTTCATATTTTTAATTTAATTAATAACATATGAATAATTAATGCATTTAGATTGTTCTATATCATATAATTATATGTCACGTCATCAAAAATATGTCAAATCGTCATTTTTTAGTTTAAAAATTTGAGTGAGGTACCAAAACTATTCACTTTTAAAATAGATGATTAATTTCATGAATCAATAAAAATAAAGAGACTAAACCTGCAATTAAGTCTTTTTTAAAATAAAAAGTAATCTCGTGAGATAGAATTCAAGTTACATATCGAATAATTTTAAGACAGTATAATATCATTGTTGTTAAAAATAATTTCTTGTTACCTTTTGTTGGCATTGGAGTATAGAACTCTCTAATAGCAACAGCATCCAAAAGTGGACCACAAGTAGGGTCTTCTTGAACACCAGGGTTATGGAATGTAACTTTCACATTTGAAGAAACAGATTTGAATCCCCAAGCAATAACATCACCATTGAGACTATAAAGTGTTTGCAAAGGAACATCTCCAAATTGTGAAGGGACTGAGATTCTCAAAACTTCATCTTGAGCACAAGTTCTTGTGGCTCCTAATATTAGAGCATACCATTGAAATGGTTTGACTTTGATTGTTTGAGAGATGGAGGCATCATTTCCAAGCCTAATTGCATGCACTCCATGTGCAACTGGAAAATACATTCCTCCAGGTTGTGGCCCTCCAGATATGTATTCAACAAGACCATTGATTTCCCATTTGGGTAGTGCATGTTTCCCAATTAGTCTTGTTTTCTTTATATATTTGGGGTTTGGCTTCTCCTCAAAGTTACCATTTTGGAAATGAACTTTAAAGAAAAAGACCCAAAAAAACATAAACAGAACAACATATTGGATCAGAAACTCAGATTATAAGGTTATCCACAATTTAATGATATAGAGAGAATGAACACACTTTTTTTTTTTTTAATTTGGTATGATATCGTTTTTTGATTATATCAATTATAATTAGTTGTTAATAATACACATTTATAATTTAGTTTAATACTTGTATAATTATCCAATTCAATCAATAATTTATCACATATATTTGATGTATTTACTAGACACCTCTCTAAGAAGTTGAGTCCATGCGAATGCAGAAATATGTTACATACAATAAGTGATTTATTTATAAAAAAAAATTATCTTAAAATGAACGGCTCTTTTTATGTTCAATTATTTTTTCAAATATACCATCTAATTAATACTATTTACATTTGTAATATTTTTTATTATGTATTTATTATATTGATACATTAATATTTAATTAAAATAATTTAATAAAAAAAATATTTTCTATTTTTATTTATATATTTTTCTTAATATATCTGAAATGCTCAAATAAATAAATTATTATAAATCAAATGAAGTATTAATTAAATTAACATTAATAGTCATTTTATAACATTTAACAAAAAAATTTAAACTATGATACTTGAGTTTATTAAATCAAACCCGTACAAAGAAGGAACACACATAGAAACATTAAAACATGAATGAGAACCTATTGATTTGAACTAAAACATTCAAACATTAGAAGTGAGCATTACCTTTTGGTGTCCTGGGAAGAGCATGAGCAAAAGTTGAAGCTGCAAACAGCAAAGTCATGAAAAGTGTGTATAAGAATGTCACTGCCATTTTCACCAAGAAAAGAAACAAAATTGAATTTGGGGTTTGTTAAGGAAGAAAAGGCTTTTAGTGTGCAATAGAAATGGACAGAGCTTTGCTCTCTTTTATTGTGCACTTAGAGATATTAATTAATGTTTTCACATTTCCAACCGATTTTTTCTCCTTAATTCATGCCATGAGGCATTGTGAGGGAATCTAGGCCTGTTATTATTTTTATACTTAGAACTTAGGATACGTACGGTCTAATAAGTGGTAATGGGAGTTACATTGTGAACTCCATTTAGCTTGTGAAATATTCATACTTCATTTTTGTTATCTAATCAGTTTCCCACATTAAGATTTATTGATCATCTTTAAATGATTTTGGTTCATGCAATTAGTGTTTTTTTTTATAAGTTTTTTTTATTTGAAATTAATTTCTATAAATAAAAAAATATATTATTTTTAGTCTCAGATGAAAATTTATTAAACTAAATAGTGTGATTTTATTAGATCACATATGATTTGTTTTAATTAATGTATAATTTATTTTTAATATAAAAAAATCATTTTTAAATTCTTAATATCTAAATTCAAACAAAAAGTGTTATATTTGTGAACACTAAAATTATATTTAAAACCTTTATTTATTTTACCTTATTAAAGATAAACGCTATGCCTGCACAATACCAAACATGTTTAGACAAAAGTTACAGATAGTCAAATACTTTGTCTTCTCAATTTGAATATGACATTAAAGTTGTTTAAATTAACGTGACAGCAACTAACTAAAATTTTATTGGGTAGAGATTATCGGCAATATGAAGATCAACTTAAATTTTAAATTTAATTCAAAAAATTAAATATAAAAGAAAATAACATGACATTTAATAATTGAATTTTTTTTAATGAATTAAACCATTGGATGTTAAAGATCATACTTAACAAAATTCTAAAGTATTGGTGTGTTAACCAATTATGAATTTCGATCTATACCATTGTGATCGTGATTGTGATTTAAAATGTTTGGACTTGTCATTTTTTCATTTGTGTTTTAGTTTATTTTTTTATTTTTATCCACATTAATTACTTAATCTTTTTTTTTTCCAAAATATGTCTTGATTTGTTATTAACACCTGGGATTGGGCATAATTTTTATGCACACAATACTAGTGATCATAATTTAATGCCCTATTAAAGTATGTAATTGACTTTCATTTGAACGGTTTTCTTGATAATTTATAGTAAATTCGATAGATGTTACATGAAGTAATATGCTATTCTAAAATAAAATAATATTTTTGAGGTCTTTGTAGATGAGTGTTCCTAAAGTATGTTCAAGAGTCGGTTAATTTTTTATTAATAAAAATATGATACATAGTAGTTTGTGAATAAATGCAAAACAAAAATAACATGATTCATTATTATAATTGTAAATAAATGGAATTTATAAACTATATGTAAAATTCGTTATATTCAAACCTTTGCACTAGCTTATATGCTGATATAATATATTCTAATAGCTAAATCAAGAATAAATAAAATTTTAATTTTACTTTTTTTTAGAAAAAATGAAATATACTTTTAATTAAGAATGGTGAAACGGATCGAGGCCATTGGTCGATGCGTTTAATAGGTCATTTTATGAGTGAATTGATATTTTGATCTAGACCACCTAACTTGATTCGTCTCGTTTAACTAGACATTTTAATCTTTTAAATTTTCCGTTCTATTTTGGTATTTTCTATCCGTCTATCATTTGTGTATGTCAAATGTTTTCTATGTTGATATTATGTTGGGATGTCAATTTCAATATATACACCATTAATTAAAATAGTTTTATACTATCAACAAAATATGAACAATTATATATATGTCCGACTTTAAGAGTAGTTCGAATCTTAACTCTATAACTCTTAATTAAATTTTACTTATCTCTTGTCTGAAAGTTTAGATTATTAAAGATACATTTCTCTAAAAACAATAGGATTAAATCCAAAGGAAAATTGATCCTTATAAATTGACATTAATTACTCCT
>JBBPBT010000066.1:3164998-3178454 GCA_037974875.1 Cicer bijugum | reverse complement strand
CCATTAAAAAACTAAAGATGTTAAACATTAAGGACTAAAACAAAAACATTTACATTTTAAATAGATGTAAACAAAAAATTTATTTTGCAAGAATTAAAATCAAATTTTTTAAATTTTATGAGAACTAATTGCATATATTAAACGTCAATTATATTACACATTTTTCTATAATATAATAAATATTATAATAAAAATATAAACTAATTATTTTTCATTAAGAATAAATTTGAAGAATGATTCAAATTGTCAAAAAAAAACTTTGTAATATTAATTTTTTTATTCTTATAATTTAAACAAAGAGTTCATGTATATAGAGAAGATAATATTTTTTAGAGAACTGAGATATAATTTTCTTTTAAACATTAAATATATAACCAATAAAATATTAAACATAATCACTCTGAAAGCAAACACAAACTGATATATTAATCAACATTTTATTAGCTTGATTTCCATTTAATTAACCAATAAAAGTGTCCTTCTTGTGGGCTCTAATTTTAAACAGTTGGCTGCAAGTGGTCGGTCCATTTATAAATAATTCATTTCCCCCTAATAAGAAACAATATATTGATTGATATAACGTAGGAACTGACGAAGAAGACTGTACTTTCATAGTTTGATGTACTTTGTATTTCAAATTAATGTGTTGCGTGGGTGGCCACATGACTTTTGCTTGCCTTAATAATTATGATTACTAAAACATTATATAGATAGATTTACAGCTAATGCACTGGATAGTTCTTTATAAAAATTTATAACTTAGACTCTTTTGTCAATATTTTCTAAAAAAATGATAATGTGTTCAAATTTAAATTGTAAATATTTATCAAGATAAACAACTTATGTAAATAGAACATAAAAGATTTAAGTTATAAATGGTTATAAAAATAAAGGATATGTTTGGATAAAAGAAAATTGGAGAATGAATTCTTTTACTAATAACAAAACACTAATAATTACTTTTAGTAAAAAATTAGGATAAAGAAAATTTTTAGATATAATTATTTATGCGGTCCCTTAATTTAATTTTATATAATATTTTAGTTTTTAATTTTTTTAATTGGTCTTTTATTTAATTTTGAGTAAATAATTTAATTTTTTATGTTTTAAGAGATTAACAATGTTATGTTTTTTTTTTACAAAATTTCATCAAATTTTTCAAACGAAATTCATAAAATTAATTATCATCTTCAATATAATATAAATTTTATCAAATTTATAATTCAAATCTTTAAATAAACTCATATTTTTATTCTTTATATTTTTTAATTATTGTAATAAAATTAAATAAATATCTAAATTGAAAAATAAAAAAAAAGTTAAAAAATTGATGATCAATTATGTCAAATTTTTATTAATAATTATTTTTGAATGTTCCCTACTCTGTAAATAATATTACAAGATAAAACTTTTTTGTATTGAATTGTTACCTCAACTATGTTATTAATAATATATATATATATTAGAAACAATAACATTTTCTTAACGTGGAGAAGGCCCCTATGGTGCTCCCTTATTATCCAAGACTCAATGTGCTTCTGAAATTTTCTTTTTGACGGGATCTGTTTCTGAAACTTTTGTTTTTTAATACTAAAATAACAATATTTAAAGACGAACACGAATCTCTACAAATTATTACACACAAAAGCTTTAGTGCGTGATTTTAATTAATTATGGTTGGTACGTGAAATGATTTTTATTTATTTTTACTCAAAAATATTTATAGTATTTTATTAATAATAATAATATTATGAATACAATTTAAAATATGAATAAAAATATGGGGACTAGCCAATAGATATGGCTACTCTTGCTAACACATAAGCCGTCTCATTTGCTTGTCTCTTAACAAACTTAATTTTGGAGTTTTTAAAATGAGAATGGAAAATAGTTCGACAATCAGAAATAATAGTACCTAATTCAATCTTATTTTCCGTGATGGAGTGAAAACGATCCACAACATCCTTCGAATCTAATTCAAAATCTACTGATATAAGTTGAAGATTGTGCATCCACTTTAAACCACTTAGTAACCCGAGTGCTTCTTCTTCAATTACTGAACAGATGGGTGCGAACCATTCTGTTTTAGCTAGAACAAAATGTATTTCATCATATCTAATACAGTTACTTAGTAGATGGTTACCTCTTGTGAAATTTACACAATTTTCCGAGTTTATTTGAAATTACTTTTATATTTATTAATAATTGTAGTCCCGAATAGTGATGCCTGCATCATCATTGATGCATGATTTTTCTTGAATTAATTATTTCGAAAAGGACATAGGATTAATTGTATTTTTTTTTTTAGATTAAATGGCTATATCTAGTAAAATGTATAAAATTTTTGAACTTCTTTTGATTCTTGGTGAATAGACTTTATTGAAAGGTGGATTGAAGAAAATTATGGGTTTGAGATATTTTTTTAAATTTCTTAGAAATCGCGAACCTTGCATCTTCCATTATTCACATGTAGGGTATCTTAGTTTTGAAGTAGATATATAAGTATATTAAATTATAAGATTAAGTTAAATGATGTGTTTCATTTTTTCTCGGTGAAGAGGGACTATATCATTTTATATATATATATATATATATATACAAGCGCGCTCGTGTGTAATATAGTGTATGATATTAAGATCAAAGATAAATTATTTTAATGAACTATGTAATGACATTGAGATATTCCTTTAGTAAAGAAATATTATATTTTTCCTTCATAAGAGAGGGAAATGGTCTTTACTAAAAGAAGACTAGAAAGGGACAAGCAAGTAGATGTCATATATGGTCAATCAATGTTTGATCAGGTGATTCACATTTGAGCGAACGAGTACACCAATGCAGCACTTGCATTTGAGCCCAACAACTAAGTTGTGATATCATAAGTCTCAAAAATGACTATTTCCGGTTTGAGAAGATAACTAAGATTGGAAGGTGACTTTGTAGGAATCAATTTTTCAAAAGACATTGATTCAAAATTTTATGGTTTTATACACGATAGACCTTTTTCGAAAAAAAAAAATATACGTGATAGACACTTTATCACTCAAATTACTGTTTCCCTTTTCTAAACCACCATACTAGTTATCTTATCATTCTCGCTACTAATTTAGTACTTGGTTAATAGATACCATTAGAACTCTTACAGATTTTGCTGCTCCAACGAGGGTTGCATCATGGGTTTCATAAGTTTATGACATGACATGATGCCTTCATTTTCTTTATCACTGGAACAATTTTAGTTGGCAGTTTGGGTTCCATATCAAAAGAAGAGGTAAAAATGTTGATGAATTATTAATATAAACAATACCTCCAATTTTGTCAGGCCAAAAGAATTTTCTTTTTAAAAAATAAATAAATAAAAAATAATAAGTAAAAATAAGTAATATGTTTAGTATTTGTCATAAAAAATAGTTATTCGTATCCTCTAGTATATTTCTGTGATTTTCTTTTTCTAATTTTGGCATACTTTTGATGGTATCCTCTGGTCGCTTTCTCTTATTTTCTTCTTCTAATTTTTTTATATACTTCATATGGTATTATCTAATCGCTTCCTCCGGTATCTTTCTCTGATTTTCTTCTTCTAATTTTTATACATATTTTTGGCGGTATCCTCTGGTCGCTTCCTCTAGTATCTTTCTTTGATTTTCTTCTTCCAAATTTTTTACATACTTCTAGTGATATCCTTTAGTTGTTTCCTTTTATTTTCTTCCCATTTTGAAATACTTTTGATAGTATTCCTCTGGTCATATCCTTTGATTGTTTCCTCTTGTTGCTTCCTCTAGTTTTCTTCTTCCAATTTTTTTGCATACCTCTGATGGTATTTCTCTTGTGAAATCCTCTAGTTGTTTCCTTTGATTTTCTTCTTCCAAATTTTTTACATATTTCTGGTGGTATCATATGGTCGTTTCCTCTTGTATCTTCCTTTGATTTTCTTCTTCCAATTGTTTTGCATACTTCTAATGGTATTCCTTTGGTGGTATCATTTGGTCGCTTTCTCTGGTACATTCCTTTGATTTTGTTCTTCCAGTTTTTGCATACTTCAAGTGGTATCCTCTGGGGGAGACGCTTCCTCTGATCTTAGGTGTTTCCTTTATCTTATTTTATGCACACTTAATTAAATTATTAGTGCATTAAATTGTTCCAACAGTTCTGGTTCTTTCTCTTTGGTTTATGTTCTCTCTCTTTTTTTTTTTTTTTTGCAGCATTATCAGTCTCTTCCACCTTTTCAACCATCTTTCTCGCTTACTTGCTTTTCACTTTTACAACTACAACTTTTTTTCTTGTATACACGCCATCTTTCTAGCCTCTTTTACTGTTCTCTTTTTTTCCTAAAATGCCTACAATTTTTACCATGTATACAAGTAATTAAAAAGTGCATCCTCTCTTTTCTAGATTTACCTAAGCAAAACCAATCTTTCTGCAAAAATATCAATAATTCAGAACTTAATTTTATCTCATAGATACCGAGATTCACATTTTAGTCTATAAATTGAGAGAAAAAATCAAAATGGTGAGGCTAGTTTTCATCTTTAAGCTAGTGAGAGTTTTTGTTAGCAGGAATATGAAACATGAAATGAGTTAAGAAAATACAATCAGAGCAAAAGAGTACAACATATATTCAACTTCTGCGATAACTATTTCTAAACTCGTCTATGTGATAATTTTATAGTTTCGTTAGTGTTATTTTAATTTGAATTTATTTTACCTTTAATTTAAATTCTTGGTACTTTCTCTCATGTCTTCTTCAAACTCACAATCATAAATCAACCAAAAATAATTATGAGAATAAAACTTATTTTTATGCATTTTGCGATAATTTTTATTTTTATCAATCTAAGATTGTTATACATCACCAAAATCCGCATTAAAGTCGTTAGAGATGTCAATCTAAGGTTGTATTTAGTCGAATCCATTTATTTATTTATTTATTTATTTGTTCTATTAAAAAACATGTTGCTCTCATTTAGACATTCAAGTTTTTGATTTAGTGTTAGTTTATGTTTTTATTAGTTTTATTCTTTTGTGTTATAATAATTGTTATTTTACTCCCCTATTAAGTCTTGGGTTAAGTACAACCAACATCAAGCACGCACTAATGAGTTATATATACATCTAAATTCATTCTTAGGTTTATTATTATTATCTTTATTAAAATAAAATATGTTATTCAAAATCAATGTGGATAAAAAGATTGGCTAAGATGTTACATTTTGTCAACCTTAGTTTTAAGATGTTGGAGTTACGACAATTTGATGATCTTAAGCTCTAAGTAGTAATTATCTTTTAATAAAATAAGACCGACTAAGATGTTATATCTTGTCAGTGATAGTTTAAGGTGCCTAAGTTGTGACAACTTGGTAATATTAAATTTTCTTAACCAAATTCAAATTAATAACGAAATCACTCATCATAAACACTTTTGTATTCAATATTCTTTTTGTTCATTCATCATATCAATAACATTTTTCAAACCATTTTATTGTAACATAAACACATTTCTTTTAAAAGCAATCAACACATCGAAAAACAAATTTATATAAGTTAACATTAAACATTGATGAAGACTTCATTGAATTCGAAAAACCCTGATGTACCATTATTACAAAGTGTTAATGATGCAAATCTTGCTGAAGCTTTGTGGACATCCATGTCAGAATGACAAATATACCAGTTAGTGAGTCAATGTCTAGAAATAGACTAGGTCAGATTTAGTCTTGCTTAAACAAGACATACCAACTTAAAAAAATTAAAGTGTGAATCTGACATATTATATGTTAAAGGCTTTATTTGAAGTTTTGGGTTGACCTTTTTAAAAATTTGACTTACCTGTTAATATTAAATGGCATGAATTTTATTGAAATCGGATTTTTCTTTTTACTTTTTTCAACAGACTTAATATGTATATGAATAACAATTATAAATAAAATAAAAGAATAAAATACTATTGTAAAAATAAAAAATAAAAAATAAAAAATAAAAAAAAGAATAAAACATAATCGTCGGATTTATAGTAAAATGGTTTTGACAGAGAAGAATAGGTTTGGATGTCGGAAAGTGAGAACAGAAAATTCAGATTCAAATTTCTAATAGAGTCTTTTATTACATAAATATAAAGAGTCTATTTTTAAATAGATGAAATAAAATATCTTTCTTACAAAAATATGAAGAACCTTTTATTTTATTATTAATATATATATATTATAAATATTATATTTTAATTTCATATAAACAAATCAATTTGTTAGACTTAAATAGACTTTTTGAATCGGTCTATTCGAATAAATAAGAGTCATTTTCGAGGTGGTTTGAGTTTCTTGTTTTTGGTTTTGAAAGTTATATTCAAAACTAAAACATATACAAGTAAAATCGAATATGGTTGCTTTTTACTTATTTTGAAAACAGTTTTTCCATAAAATTTAAAATAAAATAACAGATTTTATAATTGATATTTTTGTTTTAAAATTAATGAGACTATTAGAAGACATAAACATCACTAAACACCATCCACATCAAACCACCGTTGACCACCACCATTTCTATTAGAAGACATAAACATTACTAAACACCGTCCACATCAAACCACCGTTGACCACCGCAAACACCACCAACCAACAACCTCTAACAACCACCATCTCCGACCATTATCATCATTATCATCGACCACCCACCTCCGACCATTATCTATGACCACCACAACCACCTGACTCTCACCGACCACCACAACTCCTGTCATTGTCCATTATTATTTTCCACACATATTTGTTGAATTGATTTTTCACTTAATTTCAAAATAATTTTTCTTTAAAACTCAAACAAAAAAAGATTATATAATTCTTGTTTTGTTTTAAAATTAAAATATCACCACGGCTAGACATAAACACCACTTCAAGAACGATTGAAACCCAAACCAGACCTAAGATAAATACTAAATAGTTACTAACATTTTACCTATTAAAAAAATAATGAAAAAAGGTACAGCTGGATCACACTTGTACAGAAAAAATAACCATGATGAAATCATTAATTGACCTAAATGCAACAAATACGTTAAGTCATGTTCCAACAGCAAAGTTCAAAGCACAATATCCACCAAGGTTTTTAAGTTATAATTTTCCTACAGCTGCCAGTCAGTACAACAAGTCTGTACAGCAAATCCAGCCACATGCTGGCCATTTTGTCTTTCTAATAATAAAATAAACTGTTTAAAACTGCTTTCATAAATGATATTGTTTTATAAGACTGATAACTACTGTGATGGACTCTACAGATTTTGGTTAGCAGCTCATAACAACAAATAGATACAACTATGCATCAGGAACTACAGCAGCACCCAACAATAAGACAGAGCACTAGAACCTACAAATTTCAGGATTAGGCATATTACATTTACCTGAAAGAACTATTCTAAATATTTTGATCTGGTCACATGGCAAGGCTCATTTTAGTAGCTTCCATTTTGGACAACAGATCTTTAATGTCTGACTCCATTCTCATTTTCATGTTCAAATACTCCATATGAGCCCTCTCTAATGCTTGGAGCTCTTCTATCTTTTGTTTACGCATTTCATCTGTCTCGGCCAACCGTAACTTTGCAATTCGATTGGCATACTCTTCTTCTATTTTCTCATTCTTTGCAAGGGCTATGCGTTTCAACCCTTCAGCTTCCCTCCTAGCATCATCAGCACGAGATTGAAACATTTTAGCCTCTGCCTGTTTGATTTTTACTATACTCTCCAATTCATCAAAACAGAAGTCCTTTTGGACACTACTAATCTGCAACTCTTGCACCAGAGGCCTTCTATTATTATTCTGGTCAAAGCTAGGAAGCATGTTTGCAGGCCGTTCTAACAGAGGCGGCTTCTCAGAATAAATAGACTTTAGCCAAGCAGCTTCCTGGCTGGGCCCAGCCACCCCATTGGTTTCTTTGACTTGATCCTTCCCAGAAAAGTTTGTTGTCGTGGCTAATTTGGAAGAATCACAATCTGCAATTAACCATAATCGATGTAAATAAGTACACTTCAGCATTCACAAATGCTAATGTTGCATACGTCCAAAGAAGTAAATGCCTAAGTGCCTAAGAACCCACACGTGGAAAATTGTATGATGCAAGTGTTGTTAATCAGGGAATGCAAAAAATAGCAGTTAGTTCAGATTATGCTACGCTACACTACAATGGCGGTTTGTTAAAATTCCACTATCCTATAGTGCAGGTATATCCACTTCTTGTAGATCTTGTATATTGAGTTAACATCATCACTAACTATATTCCAACATGAATACACAAACCTAATCTGACATGAAGCAGTTGACGTGGTTTTGTACATTCCAAAAACTATCCGGTCTAACAGAAAGATTTACTGAAATAAAAAAAATCATTTAAATCTGACAAGTGACAACCATAATATTTTAATGTCATTCAAAGAGCAAGAATAAGTCCCAGACTATAGGTAACAATGCCATGAAAAGGTATAATTTGCATTGATGGTTTATCTATATATTCGAACTATTAAAGAAATTAAAGAACATGTCTATAGACCTTGATGACATAAAATTTAACGTGACCAATTTGGGCCAAATATTCCAAGTATCTTGACATGCATATGCCTAAAGTAAAATGTGCCAATAAATTTGATTTATTAAAGTTCACAAAGCAAATTACACTTAATTTTCATATACAGCTACAAAAAAAACTCCAAAATACAGATATCCTTGCTTCATGCAAGCCTTTCATATATATACTGTAAAATTAGGTTAAAAGCATTCAAATAATAAAACAATGCAAGTATGAAACCATCAAAGACATTTGTTACTCACCAGAAAGGAAAGACATGATGTGTCTCCAAACCTCAGGAAGGTTCGACTTATGTGTCAGCCTCGGCAGCATTTGATTGGCAATCTCATGCAACTGTCTACCTCTTATATCCTTGCTGGCAGAAAAGATTCTCTTTACATATTCAAGTTCCTTGCAAAGAGTTTCGGCTGACCACTCTTTTGCAAAACTTTGAAACACCTCTTTGACAAAGCCAAACATCTCAGAAGGGTGGTCACAAGCAATGCAGTGAAACTGCATCTCAGTCATTCCTTTTGTTCCAGTAGTACTAATCCCATTTCTAACATAGGATTCTCGTAATCCACAGTCGGTATGACACCAGTGAAGACAAACATCACACCCAACCCAACTACACGTATTCGACGCATTGTCAAACTTAGAGCACACAAGACACATACATTCCCTGCAAAAACCATTCTTCTGCACACAAATTTTGCAATCACACTCATCAACAGGCAACTGACTTCGACATGATAAATTCCTACACTTCAAGTATAGAAAAACTTGAGCTAAATCAGAAGATGAAATGTTATCATCTAGGTGAAGATAATGAGTTACACCAGTTTTTAATGCAACCAAAATTTCCAGCAGCACTCGGTGACACTTCACTAGAACATCCAAGGTTATATCAGACCTATTCTGCAAAACTTTTTGAAAAGCAAGTATCTGTCCATGCTTATCTGCATTGAGCATGAGTTCCCGAATACCCTCTTTCAGACGTGTTATGTACTGTCCGGTCATTTCATGGAACTTTCTAGACATTGCATGCACAGGTTCAGAAACTATTCTTGCAATGATTGTCTCAACATAATCAAGTCCACCCATCAGAAATTGTTCTTGTCCCTTCTGGCTGGTAGATCGATGTAGACTACCACTACTCCTTTCCTTAACCTCCTTCTTTTTCTCAAAACTATAATTTGATCCATTGTCATGAGACCCAACACTTTGTGTAGGAGATCGAACATCATCATGTCGCCTTGAATGTCCTGAAAGCTGCTTATGAAAACTCAGTTGCCTTTCAAGTCCGCTGCCCATTTTCGAGCATCCTTCCAGAGCCCTCGATGGTTGACCACCTTTCACAGCTTGAGTGTCTAAAATGCCCCATGATGCTTGAGGCTGGTAAAGTGAGCCATTCCCATTCGTCAAATTTCTCTGACCAAAGGGAACTTCTTTCTGCTTGGGATCTCCCTGAGACAGGGCTTGCCAATCTATTCCCTGAAACAAGGGGCGACTGCCAACCGATTTTTCATAGTCCACTGAATTTTTCGTTAGAGAACAACTTGGATTGTGATATAATGATTGGGAACCTGAAAATGACATTGATGCAGTAAAACCATCCGAGTTAGTACAAAATGTATTACTTAGAGACTGAACACTCCGTGCTTGACTGGGAGATCCAGGAGTGGCTTGCAATATTGTCTCCTGAGCTCCTATCGGTAACAGAACATTTGGCAAGCTAAGAGTGAGATCAAGCTGCCCCATTGCAAGAATTTCATCTTTCTCCTTTTTGAGGACCGAGCGATCGGACTTTTCATCTTTTCTCACTGGAGATCTAGAGAAAAGCTCAAACCCTCTTGTGCTCGGACCTTCCATTACATCTTCAGGACATGCCGCGATATCTTTTGACCCTCTATCAATCCACATTCCATCTTTTGAAGAATAAGCAACATCGGAAGGCGTGACCGAGACACTTTTGCCTTTATCCTTTGCAGTGATTTTGTTTTCCTTCACTTCATTGGCAACTTCATTCTCTGTTGAGCCTTCATCGTTTAACTCAGGTCTGTCACCACCACCTACACCCTTGTCCTCCACATGCTCCTCTTCATTAACCAATGCCTTCTCCTTATATGTTTCCTTCTCAGCTTCATCCTCAGAAGGAGTATTTTCACCATTCAAACACACATCTTTCTTATCATCACCATCATTACCGACATTTCCAATCTCAGTCTCTGTAACAGGCAATTTCTCAGTTGGATCATCTTGAGTCTGAGGCTGTTCATGAACGTCTTTCACTGCATCTTTAACCTCCGAATCAATATCCTCCTTAGATTTCGCATCTTTCTCACTCAACAACAACTGTTTCTCTTCCATAACAACATCTGCATCACCGGGTGGGCAGTCATTCTGCTTATGCACTTGTTTGTCCTCAGAGGTTTCCTGGCTTTCACTTCCAGCTGGTACATCTTTAAGAGCCTGTTCAGATTCGGTATGCGAGACGGGTTCAGGTTCAAGCTCCCCCTCTTCCATTTCACTAGCACTTCCACTCTGTACCTGTTGCAACAACTCTTCAGTTTTCTTCACCTCAACACTAACACTCTTGGATTGCTCACTCTCCGAATCCTTAGACCAAGAAGGTGACTTTGATTTCGACTTAGCTTCTCTAAACACCCTCGGCGAAGGAGATCTCTTCTTGGATTGTTCGCTCTCTGAATCCTTCGACCAAGTTGGTGATTTCACATCCCTTGAAAATCCCTTGGGCGAACGAACAACTCTCTCTTCAACTCTATTATTGTTATTATTACTCCCTCTACTGCTCTCGTCAAAATCCTTCAAACCTCTTCTCCACGAAGATACACTTCCCTCCCTTCTCGACCGATCCCTCTCAGATCGAAACCCCTTCGGAAACTCCCTCCTCGATCCTCCGCAGAAACTCTCCGACCGATGAATCGAATTCCTATCTCCACCTCCACCACCACCACTATAACCACCACCTTCCCTATACCGATCAAACCCCTTCCTCCTATCAAACCCATCGAAATCATGCTCAGATCGCTTCCGAACGACTCTCGAACCCTCCCGATCTTCTTCCACCGTCCGATCCCTTTCGTATCGTGATGAAGAGGAAGTGAGCAAACCTTTGCGCACATTCTCTTGTTTATAGTAAAAACTTCTCTGACCAGAAGATGAAAACGAACGGTTCAGATTTGAATCCTTTACACCATTATTCTTTTCACCGTTGTTGTACGAGTGAAGATCTTCGCTTGACCTCAATCTCTTCATAATTACGAAAATTACAGAAACGACAATAAATCACAAAAAACGCAGAATCAGATAAGGTTATCTATTCAAACGACAACAGCACCAGAAAAAATCCTCCAAACGACATGAAAATGGCGGCTAGGGTTTCACGAACCCTAGTTTAGTAAACTAAGGCGAATACGCGAGAGAAAATATGTGATGGAATAAACCAGAGAGTGATTGGAGATAGAAACGGTTATCGGAAAATTCACCAGTTAAAACTTTTCCGGCGAGTTGCGGTGGTGATAACTATGAGAGGAAAATAAAATAAAAAAGGAAAGAAAATAAAAAAAGTTGTGAAGGAATTATGATTTTTCTGCGGTCAACGGAGTTTAACTATAGTGAAGAGAGAGAAAGAGAAGGTGTTGGACTTTAATACGCAAAGTGCGCGAGATAACAAAAAAATGGAAATTCGAGGGGGTGCGTATTGCGCGTTGCAGGCGCATTTTAGTTGAATTTAAAACTAGTAAAACTCACTTGACTTGTGTGTGTTGAATACTTTGTACTGTGTGCGAATGGGTTGGGCAGTTGGGCCGTTGGGGTGATTTGAATGCTAATTCTGTGTTTGGTAATCCACTCAAAAGATGACACGTTACGAAAATGTCTTCATGTCTTGTTTGTTTTCTTTGTACTTTTTTTCGTTTTCCTTTTTTTACCAAATTTTTTTCATCTCAATTATAACTAAAAATAAAAATTTCTTTTACCAATGAATATATATAAATGTAGTTTTATATTTATTAAGGATAGTAATTGAATATATTTAATTGTTTTACATTTTATGTGAGAAATAAATATAAATAAATTTTATGAAATTTGTTTAGACACTAATTGTCATGTTTGTCGGTGTAAAAAAATGTAGACTTAATTGTATTTTTGTTTCTCTATTTTAGTTGAATCACGAAAATAATTATTTTATTTTATTTGTTTTTAAATTTGGTCCTACAAATACAATTTTGGTCAAAATATTGATAAGTTAAAAAGAAAGTCACAAAGATCAACACCCTTGATAAATTCAAAATGAATTCTTTCAAAAATTCAAAAAGTAAAGTCTTATAAAATAAAAAATATCATCCAAATATGCGTTCTAATAGTATTGGTGTGTCTTTTAAAGTGGTAGCATATGTTCTTTAAATTTGACCCATTTCAAGTTCTTAAAATTAGAATGAAATAAACATACTAATTCGATCAATTGTTTTAGTTGAAATTCGTATTAAAATTTGATGACATGTATCCAACTTTCATTCCTTAATTTCTTCAATTTGAATTAATCAATTTACTATCTTTAGCGTTAATTCTTTATGAGTTGGACTTACTTCAAAAAGAGTGGATATCAAGTTATTTAGAGCTTATTTTGTCATCTTTAATCTTGCTCTTGTCATTAGAGTTTAAGACCTTGAATATCATTTATGTTTCCTTTCTTGATAATACTAAAAATTGTATCACATACTTCTTCTGTTTTAAAATAAAAGTCAAATTTGACTATTTCACATAAATTAAAAAAAATGATATATAGAAAAGAGAAATTAATGAATTTACCAAATTATTATTATTAATCATTAATGTTTGATAAATACCAAAAATACAAAGTGAATGATAATAAATTGGATA
>JBBPBT010000066.1:3144497-3158743 GCA_037974875.1 Cicer bijugum | reverse complement strand
TAGTTTTTTTTTTTTTTTTACCATGTTTACTATCTTTGTGTCATAATTAGTAATTTTTATGACTACTATCTTTATGTCTTAAGTAATTTTTGGTTTTTACAAGCTTCTTGATACTTTCTTCTCTAGTATGTCATAACTTGGACTATATATGTTTATATGATTAAGGTAATTTAGGTTGTGTTGGAAATATGAGAAACAAAGATACAACTTCTACGTTTGATGCAAAGCCTAGTTTGGACGTCTTGATGGTCAAAAAGGATGATGTATTGAAGCTGATGATTTGATTATGGATTTTGGATTACTTTGTCATGTGATTAATTACTATTGTGCAGCTAAACATCATTAGAGCCCACTTTGATATAGATTTTGGGTTGAGCTCTTTAGATTAATTTAGGTTATTATAAATAACTATATGAGAGCTTTTGACAACACTTTTTTGTCATTTTTTGTAAACTCTGGTGTCAAAATTTTGTTTTGTGCTTTAATCCTCCATGTAAGGCTGAAACTCTTGATCAGCCCATTGATTAAGGATATTTTGTTAAATTCTTGAGGTTTGATTCTTAATGCGATTTTGTTTTATGGTTTTATATCTTTTTCGTTCAATTGCTCATATTTGCATGATCTTTGTGTATGAATTCGATTTATGTTAATCCAACCAATTTCGATTTATCATACCTTTGTGTGAGATTATTCAAAATAGATTGAACGATTTTTTTAGTTTAGTTCGAATAGGAATTGATACAATTTGCAACACTTAGTTATAAATTTGATAGAATTCGGTTACACATTAATCATGTTTTACGACGCTTGTTTACTACCATAATTTGTGATGCTTGATCCAATAAGAATTATGTTGTTTCAGAAATATAATTTTTGAAAAATAACAATGCCACCGATTAAAATTACTGTGTTGAGTCACAGACTAGGTCGCTATCTTTATTACGTTTCGAGGCACTGTCCAAATTTTGTAAGACAGACTATAAATCACGAAGCCCCAAGATAAAACAACCCAGATACTCTGTATCGGAGTTCTACTGCATTGTAGAAAACCGTTCTAGAATTACACCCTCTGTATGGCAGTCGAATGACTGACACTCGTAATATAGCACTAAAGCTACTCGTAAGAAAAAAAAAGAAGAAGAAAAAAAAAGGGAGAAGTGAGATAAGCCTCAGATACGGAGAGCTTTTGGTGTGCTTTTCCAACTGAGGTGAACTCTCTATTTATAGAGGAGTTCAGCAACCGGATCTGAGAAAAAGGGGGATCCATCATGCACGAGGTCCATTAGCTGACCACTAAAAGAGTGCCTCCGAAATAGGAAAACGTGATTGACTATGACTTCTTGACCGTGCAACAAATAACATGTGGGAAAGACTCGGCATTAGGGTTTTGACCGGGCAAAACAGAAGCACAGTCAAATTAGGGTTTTGACTAAGCTAATAACAGAAGATTAGTCTGTTTAGGATTTTGACTGGATCATAATATTGATGTTGACTCGGTGGAGGGCAGTTTCGTAATTAATGCACCAACTTGTGACAGAACGCAAGCATATAATTAATTAAGTAAAATAAATAATTAATTTTTCATATGGTTTAAAAAAAATTAATACACCACATAGCCGAGCCGAGCCGGTCGGACGGAAGGCGGAGGCGGCGCGCGTGTGTGGTGGTCCATTTGCTTGCGTTCTCCCTCCTTCACAAAATTACGGTGCCCTTGGGACCCAACCCAAGTGCAATACCTCCACCTTATAAATGCTATTAATGAGTGTATTCCCTCCTATGTGGGACTTCTCATTTTTTCAATTCACAACATTAAATGTCATCATCAATTTCATTTAACTTCCATCATTTCCAACAATTCCCCACTTGAATTTAAAAATAGGTTCTTGAATAGCGTCAAAAGCTTCTATAAGATTATGCATAAACAAATGTGTCTCTTGACTTGAACCTTTGCGTAGCAAGTAAAATTCAGATTCAATAAGAGTGACTCGTAGTCTTGAACTCTATCTCTGTCATCAAACCCACACATAACCTTTTCATTAGGTGTATTCTCAAATGCTATTAATGAGTATATTCCCTCCTATGTGGGACTTCTCATTTTTTCAATTCACAACATTAAATGTCATCATCAATTCCATTTAACTTCCATCTTTTCCAACAAATTCAGAAAAAATTAAATCACACTCGCTTGTTTTGTGTTATGATCAAACAAGAATATAAACATAGAATATATTCCTATAATTATTCAATTTGTTTTTCAAACTAAAAATTCTCGTTTTTATTTATTTCATTTAATGTTCTTAATTTGATTAATTTTATATTTGAGATCCTCGGAAATGATCAAAGTTTAACTATCTTACTTACTACATTATTATTTTTTTTTTACTTTAATACAAGAGTAATTATAAATTTGGCATCAAGAGTTCATAAAGCAGAATTCATAAAGTCACAGATAAGTTAACAAAAATCTTCTATGGTTTCTTTTTAGTTGAAATCAATCAACAAATAAATAAGAGCATTTTCAATTGTGAACTCAATATGAGTTTATTAAATGGGGTCTATTGTGCCACATCATCTTGAAATAACTCATTCATTTTTAACTCCGGTGAACTCACACGTTTATTAAATAGGGTCTACCACTAACAAATCATTTATTTATTAATATTCTTAAATTAATAAAAAAAAAAGTAACCGTAATGAAAGTACCGTTCCTTCGTGAGAGAACGGTCATAACAGCTTGACACATCTCTAACACTTAACTTGCAAAAAATTAAAGGTTACGTAATTACACCTGATAGACGAATTCATGTTGGCTACCGTTAGAGATGCTCTAATGTAAATTCATAAGTTGTGTACTATGATAGTATATTCAAAAAAGAATCATTTGGTATTGTGCAAAATACAATCTATGGCATGTGAATTTCTAACTTTGATAATTTCTTGAATAACTTTAGGAAAAAAAATGAACCTAAGAACAATAAGTACTTCATTTCATCAAACATATCTTTTAGCATCATTTTTCACGGAATGTAGGGTTGTTTACCTCACCTTTTTGTATACGATGGAAATCTTGAAGAACAAAAAGAATGGTTGGTCATGACAATTCACTAACCCTTACATCCCTTTCTCTCTAAGCTAACAGTAGCATTTCTCTCCTCCAACTTGAAATGTTTCCACAAAGATAAATTCCCCAAACACAAGACACTCACATAAATTTTCACCACTTTTTTTGGTTGTGCTATTGCACAGTTTTGGAATACTTGTAGGTATATGCCCTATACCTATTGTTAAAAGTTAAAACGACAGTAAGTAAGTGTCCGTAGGGATATGGCAGGTTTTTGTAGTGATGATGACTTAGATTTTTCTATACTTTTTTAATCCACTTGAATTTTAATTATATTAACATTATTTTTAAAATACAAAACATAAATTAATACCATTTTTATAAAATAATTAAATTAATACCCACACATAACCTTTTAATTGGGTGTATTCTCAAAAGTCCGTGCATTTAGGGTCATGCACGTGTATCCCAATGTAGTGAACACTCTAGGAATTCTGCCTTAAAATTCGATAGGAAGCGGCCCCCACTTCCACATTCACATAGGTGAGTCTATCAAGAGTACTCTTGTAGCTAGGTACTCCACTCCACTTAGAGTATAAATCTCATTAAGAGTTTCTATTATCTCATCCTTTCATCGCTTCAGGACTCATGCTTCCTTCATATATTATGTAGCATGTTCATCTCATATCACTATGACTTGTTATTACCCGTTGAACCTAATTCTTGGGATCTCCAATCTTTTAGGTCGGGTTACCATCATAGGTGACTCATCAATCTGTAGGCAACAGTCCCATCCTTTTAGATGTTTTTAAGACTTTATCTCTAGCTAATCCTTTCGTCAAAGGATCTGCTAAATTCTCATCAGTGCGTACATGATCCACTATAACAGCTCCCTTAGAAAGCAATTCTCTAACTGTGTTGTGCTTACGACGAATTTGTCTTCTTTTACCGTTGTAATAACGATTCTCAATTTTTGCAATAGCCGTGGTACTATCACAGTAGATTAACACAGCTGACAATGGTTTTTCCCACAAAGGGATCTCTGCTAGCAAGCATCCCAATCAACTTGCTTCTTCACTAGTTGTAGCCAGTGCTATCATTTCAGATTCCATAGTGGACTGAGACAATATAGTCTGTTTCTTTGATTTCCATGACACAACTCCACCGGCTATGTTGAAAACATAGCCACTGGTGGCTTTGGAGTCATCTAATAGGGTGTTCCAATCAGCATCGCTGTATCCTTCAAGGACGGCAGAAAATCTTTAATAGTGTAATCCGAGACTCATTGTCCTCTTAAGATATCTCATGACTCTTTCAATGGCGTGTCAATGCTCCATACTAGGTCTGCTAGTAAACCTGCACAACAATCCAATGACATATGCTATGTCGGGTGTAGTGCAATCAGTGGCATACCTGAGGCTACCAATGATGCTTGCATATTCAGTTTGTCTAACACCTTCGCCAGAGTTCTTGAAAAGTTTCACACTTGGATCATATGGTGTGCAAGCATATTTACAGTCAAAGTAATTATATTTCTATAGGATCTTTTCAATGTAGTGAGATTGATCCAAAGAAATTCCATTTTTTGACATAGTAATCTTAATTCCAAGGATTACACTTGCTTCTCCGAGATCTTTCATATCAAAGTTGTTACTCAACAATGATTTCACTTTGTTTGCAACATGAATGTTAGATCCAAATATGAGTAAGTCGTCTACATAGAGACATATGATAGTGCAAGTGTTATTTTCAAATTTGTAATAAATGCATTTGTCACTTTCATTCACTTTAAACTCATTCATCATGATTAAGTTATCAAATTTTTCACGTCATTGCTTAGGAGCTTGTTTTAGACCATACAGAGATTTATCTAACTTACACACCTTGTTTTCTTGTCCATGAATTACAAAATCTTCAGGTTGTTCCATATAAATTTCTTCTTCCAAGTCACCATTTAAAAATGCTGTTTTAACATCCATCTGGTGTATCACCAGGTTATGAATAGCCGCAAGTGATATTAGCACCCTAATGGATGTTAGTCTAGTGACTAGTGAAAAAGTGTCGAAGAAATCTATATTTTCTCTTTGTCTAAACCCTTTGGCTACAAGGCGCGCCTTGTATTTTTCAATTGATCCATCGGGTTTTAGTTTCTTTTTCAAAATCTATTTACAACCTATAGGTTTGCAACCAGGAGGCAAGTCTACTAAGTGCCAGGTCTTGTTAGACTCTAGAGAATCCATTTCATCGTTTATAGCCTCTTGCCATAGATCTGCATCCAAAGAAGATAAAGCTTCTTTAAGATTTGTAGGATCCTCTTCTAAATTATAGGCCATATAATCTGGTCCATAATTTTTAGCAACTTTTATTCTCTTACTCCTTCGAGTTTCTGCTTCATCTGGTTTGTTGCTTTCAGTGTTCCTTATCACCGGGACTTGAGTAGGTTCGCTGCCCCCACTATTTCTCGATTTAAAAGGAAATTTATTTTCGTAGAAGTCAACATCATTTGACTCTATGATCACTTTCGCATTTAGGTATAAAACCTATACGCTTTACTGTTTACAACATATCCTATGAAGACACATTCATATGCTCTGCTTGCGAGTTTAATTCGCTTGTGATCGGGGATTCTGACATAGGCCAAACAACCCCATGTTCGAAGATAAGACAAGTTGGGCTGTCTTTTCTTCATTATCTCATAAGGAGATGTTTTGCTTTTAGATTTTGGAACTCTATTCAAAACATAGCAAACAGTCAAAATAATTTCCCCCCACCAGTGAGACGCAACACCAAAATTAAGCATAATAGCAACAACTAATTCAGTAAGAGTCCTATACTTTCTTTCAGCTTTACCATTCATTTCAGGTGAATATGGTGCGGTAGTTTCATGTATAATTCCATGGGTTTTGTAAAAATCATTAAACAAACTAGAATCATACTATGTTCCTCTATAACTACGAAACTTCTTAATCTTTTTATTAAATTGATTTTCAATTTCATTTATAAAGATCTTAAACATGTCAAGTGTTTCACTTTTATTTTTCATCAGATATACAAAAGTAAAATCAGAGCAATCGTCAATAAAATTTATGAAATAATGTTTTCCATTTCTAGTCCGTGTTCCATCAAGTTCACATATATCAAAATGTATTAATTCTAGGGGTTCAGATTCTCTAATTACTAATTTATGTGATTTCTTTGTTATTTTAGCTTGACTACAAAAATCACATTTTACGAAATTCTTTGGGGATAACTTTGGAATTAAACCTAAATTACTTAAGTTTGAAATCACATTCTTGTTCATATGACAAAGTCTAGCATGCCAAATATTAAAATCACACAACATATAAGCAGAATGAGACATTTTATTCAATTCAACATTCAATTTAAACAAGCCATAAGTGGCGTACCCTTTCCCTACAAAAATACCATTTTTTAAAAATGGTGTACAAATCTGCCCTATAGATTGAGTGAACCCTGCCTTATTGAGAAGAAACCCCGAAACCAGATTCTTCCTTATTTCTGGAGTGTGCATGACATCATTCAGAATTAAGGTTTTTCCCGATGTGAATGTTAGTTCCACATCTCCAATACCAGAAACATTAGTGGTGTGAGAATCTCCCAACAGCACTTTCTTATCTTCAACATCAGTGTATGTTTTAAACAAAGCACAATCATGACAGACATGGCGAGAGGCGCCAGTGTCTATCCACCACCCATTTGATCCACCTACAAGGTTGATATTAGTTATCATAGCAACGAATTGCTCTTCTGTCAAGTTAGCATGATTTGCAGGGCCTGGCTTGTTCCTGCACTTGGGTGCCATATGACCCTCTTTCCCACAGTTAAAGCAGGTAAACAGGAGAGGGCCATTTCTAGGAGGTGGTTGCTGTCTGGCATTTGGGACCTTTGGAGGATTCCCATTCTGGTTGCTTTTCTTAGAGGAGCGATTCTGAATCTTTAGTTGTTTGCCAGTTGGCTTCAAAACTGCTCCAATGAATTTCTTTTTCTTGTTATTTGCCACAAGAAGAACTTCATCTTTCTGGTCTTGCTTTCGAGATTCCTCCTCAATTCTAAGGCGAGTTATTAAGCTTTCTAGAGAAAATTCTTTGGTTTTGTGCCTGAGAGAATTTTTAAAATCTTTCCAAGCAGGGGGCAGTTTGTCAATAATAACAGCAATTTGAAACTGCTCATTTAGGGACATACCTTCAGAGATTATCTCGTGAGCTATTTTCTGGTTTTCGTGAGACTGAGCTTCCACTGATCTGTCATCTGATATTTGAGGTAGCGGCTAACAGCATACTTTTTAGCTCCAGCATCCTCAGTATCATATTTCTTCTTTAGTGTATCCCAAACCTATCGAGCAGTATTGTTGTCTGAACTATAATAATCATAAAGATCATTAGTAAGTCCATTAAGAATATAATTCTTACATAAGTAATCATTATGTTCCCATCGGGTTAATTCAGCAGCTATTCTATCCAGTTGTTGTTGTTCAACATCTGCTTCTGGAACAACAGGGATATCATCGTTCAGAACGTAGGCAACCTTTTTTGTGGTTAGAAAAAATAACATCTTTTGTTGCCATCGTTTGAAGTGACTGCCCTCAAACCGAAATGGTTTGTTGAAGTTAGAAGCAGAGGAACCTGGCACAATAATTTCGTTAGCAGACATGGCAGTTTGAAAACGTCTTAAAAGTGTTGTTTCAGAAATATAATTTTTGAAAAATAACAATGCCACCGATTAAAATTACTGGGTTGAGTCGCAGACTAGGTCGCTCTCTTTAAGATGTTTCGAGGCACTGCCCAAATTGTGCAAGGCAGACTATCAACCACGAAGTCCCCATGATAAAACAGCCCATATACTCTGTATCGGAGTTCTACTGCACTGTAGAAAACCGTTCTAGAATTACACCCTCTATATGGCAGTCGAATGACTGACACTCGTAATATAGCACTAAGGCTACTCGTAAGAAAATAGAAGAAGAAGAAGAAGAAGAAACACAGTCAAATAGGAAAACGTGATTGACCATGACTTCTTGACCGAGCAACAAATAACACGTGGGAAATACTCGACATTAGGGTTTTGACCGGACAAAACAGAAGCACAGTCAAATTAGGGTTTTGACTGAGCTAATAACAGAAGGTTAGTCTGTTTAGGGTTTTGACTGAATCAGAATATTGATGTTGACTCGGTGGAGGGCAGTTTCGTAATTAACGCACCAACTTGTCACAGAACGCAAGCATATAATTAATTAATTAAAATAAATAATTAATTTTTCATATGGTTTAAAAAAAATTAATACACCACATAGCCGAGCCGAGCCGGTCGGACCGACAAACGGCGGCGGCTTGCGTGTGTGGTGGTCCATTTGCTTGCGTTCTCCCTCCTTCACAAATTTGCGATGCCCCTTGGGATCAATCCAAGTGTAATACCTCCACCTTATAAATGCTATTAATGAGTGTATTCCTTCCTATGTGGGACTTCTTATTTTTTCAATTCACAACATTAAATGTCATCATCAATTCCATTTAACTTCCATCATTTCCAACAATTCCCCACTTGAATTTAAAAATAGGTTCTTGAATAGCGTCAAACGCTTCTATAAGATTATGCATAAACAAAGGTGTCTCTTGACTTGACTTTGCGTAGCAAGTAAGATTCAGATTCAACAAGAGTGACTCATAGTCTTCCACTCTATCTATGACATCAAACCCACACATAACCTTTTCATTGGGTGTATTCTCAAATGCTATTAATGAATGTATTCCCTCCTATGTGGGACTTCTCATTTTTTCAATTCACAACATTAAATGTCATCATCAATTCCATTTAACTTCCATCATTTTCAACAAATTGAGATAAAATTAAATCACACTCGCTTGTTTTGTGTTATGATCAAACAAGAATATAAACATAGAATATATTCCTATAATTATTCAATTTGTTTTTCAAACTAAAAATTCTTGTTTTTATTTATTTCATTTAATGTTCTTAATTTGATTAATTTTATATTTGAGATCCTCAGAAATGATCAAAGTTTAACTATCTTACTTACTACATTATTTTTTTTTACTTTAATCAAGAGTAATTATAAATTTGGCATCAAGAGTTCATAAAGAAGAATTCATAAAGTCACAAATAAATTAACAAAAATCTTCTATGGTTTCTTTTTAGTTGAAATCAATAAATAAATAAGAGCATTTCCAATTGTGAACTCAATATGAGTTTATTAAATGGGGTCCATTGTGCCACATCATCTTGAATTAACTCATTCATTTTTTACTCCAGTGAACTCACACGTTTATTAAATAGGGTATACCACTAACAAATCATTTATTTATTATTATTCTTAAATTAATAAAAAAAAGTAACAGTAGTGAAAATACCGTTCCTTCGTGAGAAAACGGTGATAACAGCTTGACACATCTCCAACGCTTGCAAAAAATTGAAGGTTACGTAATTACACCTGACAGACGAACTCATTTTGGCTACCGTTGGAGATGCTCTAATGTAAATTCATAAGTTGTGTACTATGATAGTATATTCAAAAAATGAATTATTTAGTATTGTGCAAAATACAATCTATGACATGTGAATTTCTAACTTTGATAATTTCTTGAATAACTTTAGGAAAAAAAATAACCTAAGAACAATAAGTACTTCATTTCATCAAACATATCTTTTAGCATAATTTTTCACTGAATGTAGGGTTGTTTACCTCACCTTTTTGTATACGATGGAAATCTTGAAGAACAAAAAGAATGGTTGGTCATGACAATTCACTAACCTTTACATCCCTTTCTCTCTAAGCTAACAGTAACATTTCTCTCCTCCAACTTGAAATGTTTCCACAAAGAAAAATTCCCCAAACACAAGACACTCACATAAATTTTCACCACTTTTTTTGGTTGTGCTATAGCCACAGTTTTGGAATACTTGTAGGTATATGCCATATACCTATTGTTAAAAGTTAAAACGACAGTAAGTAAGTGTCCGTAGGTATATGGCAGGTTTTTGTAGTGATGATGACTTAGATTTTTCTATACTTTTTTAATTCACTTGAATTTTAATTATATTAACATTATTTTTAAAATACAAAACATAAATTAATACCATTTTTATAAAATAATTAAATTAAAAAATAAAAACATAATCAAAATTTTATTTGGTTGAACAGATAATCCCAACAAAGTTAAAAAAAAAACATTATAGATTTCAAAAATCAAAACAAAGAAGAAAAAGTTGGAAGATCGATTTTTTCTGAAATATTTTATAATAACTATGACTATTTTATAACGATCTTATATGAAATTTAAATAATGTTTTTTTAAAATTACAATATTAAACTTTTAACATTAAGATAACATTTTGAGAATAGAAAAGTCAATTGAATAGATTTAGTTCAAAAAATTAAATTAAATCAAACATTCTAAAATTCAACCTAGAAAAAAATAAAAATCAATTGTGATTAAAGCACCTCTTAAAGTTTTTCATTTTATCTTCGATCTCAGCAAGAAATGGAATTGGGGCGATGCTGTTTAGCTTTTGGTTGCAGTGCGTAAAGTCATGGTTAAAGTTTTTGTATTTGTGCAGTGTTGTTAGATTTGGTTTAAATATCTGAGCTTGATTTTGTATTGCTTTTTCAATGAAAGTTATGTTGCTACAAAGAATATCATAAGAAGAAGGAAAATAAGGTATGCTAGAAACAACAAGACTTAAATTATACTTTTCATGTGTTATGTTTTATTTTCGATAAATTTTGTTTGTTTTATTTTGTTTTTTAATATTTTGTTTGATTTAAAAAAATAAAAGAAAAAACATGAAAAGAAGAAAAGTAGGAGAATATGGTATGGTTAATTAGTTGTTTGGTGTAAATAAAAAAGTGAGAGAAAATAAAGAAGTATAGTAAAATAAAATTTAGATATGATAGCAATAATAAAATTATATTAAATAAAGTACGACAATCTTGCCACTTTTCTTATCAATCGATGGTTTTAAGATGTTTCTTTTTCAATTCAAAGAGAAGATAATTTTGAGTGGGTCCCACTAAATATTGTTCTTTCCTTCCATTTTAATGTTCTAAAGAAGGGAATTCTTTTCAATACATATATATTTTTTCTTTCAAGTTGTTTTCATTATATATATTTTTTTCTCAAACTGTTTTCATTATATTTTAATCCATTAAATAGACATTAAATATTTAAGTCAATTAAGTTGCAAACATTGAGTTTTTTTTTCACTACCCTTTATTTTAAAAAAACAATTATCAAACTACTATATTTTTAAAATTATATACTAAAATACCTTTTTTTCCTTAGTTATAAGTCGCCTTTGTAAATGCTGAGTTTCATAAAAAAGTCCGAGTTTGTGAAAGCGACTTACTTAAGAGAATTTTTTATTTTATTTTTAATTTTTTATATATAATTAATATTTTTTAAATCACGTAGATTGACAAAAATTGGACAATAATTTTGAGTATGGCCAGTTAACCAACATAGTCTGCATTTTCTTGTCACTTTTTCTCTAATGTACATTTCAGTTCTTTTATGGGTACTACTTGGACGACCATTTTTATTCTCTATATTTTAGGATTGTGATCAAATGTTTCACCTTTATATGTGGAACAATATCTTTCATTGGGTATAGGTGAAAACTCTTCTTTATAGATGTTGAATATATTAACAACCTTGTACAAATCAGACAAATGCACTAAATAGTTTTGATGAGCATAAGAACATACAACTATGACATGTGAACAAGACACGCGTATAGCCTCAAATTTTCCATAATCACATCATTTTCTTTGAAGGTTTACTTCAAAATGACCAATTGGTCGCACCTCTCTTGGGTTTATTGTTTAATGCACCATGAAAGAATAATAATTTTGATCGATTTGCATGACTTGATGAGTATTAGACTTATCAATTTCATATTAATCTTGTCCATACAATCATTTGTGTATATTCGACCAGAAGCTAATGATGTCATATGTTGTTGTCCCTTTTCTGCATATATAACTCTCAATCTATAATATGCTAATTGAACCAAAATAGTGATTGGGAGATTACTTGTGCCCTTGAGCACTTCATTGATTGACTCAACAATGTTTGTTATCATGCGTCTTCATTGTCATCCTTGAGAATACGCCATAATGTATTGTTATGGGGGGATAATATTATTGACTCATCTTAAAGCCTTTGGATTTGCCATCCTAATTTTTCATTACGGTAATATTGGAATGATGGATCACTTAATGTGTATCCTATTATAAATGTTGTAAAAGTTATAAAGTATTATAAAGTGATAATATACTAAAAAAAAATAAATCATTACCCATACAAACAAGGTTTTTTTGAAGTTCATTGTCCTTGAACTCTCTCATAAAATTTTGTGCAACGTGTCAGATGCATTGGACATGTGTTGACAGAGGATCATGTCAACCATTATTTGGATTATTATAAGCACTTATAATGAATTTATGTCCATCTGAAATTAAATAAACGTTGACTTGAGGTGTGAGATACCTTCTTAGATTTTTTTTTTAAAAAAAAAGCTTCAAGCACCCTTTTTCTCACTTATCACAAGTGCATAAGCAATGGGAATTGTATTTTTGTTCATATCTTATGCAATGGCTAGCAACAGAGTCCACTTGTATTTGTCATACAACCAAGTTCCATCCACTAAGAAAAGTGGTTTACAAAATTTGAACCCAGAGATGCACGAAGGAAAAACCCATAATAGTCGTTTGAAATTTTTAAAACTATGTAACAAAGTATTATTAGAATATGTAGGTGACACTTCTATTTCCACAATCTTTTTCTGGAAGAAATTTTTACATAGCCGACAACCACCTTTAAAGATCATTGTAAAACATTTTTCAGTTCCCATAAATTATTTCGAATATGTACAATGATCACCTTCACTTGACGTCGTCAAAATTCCGTACATGTGAGAAAACCTCGACAATATGGTACTGGAGGCCACATTCGACATTAATTTTATCATAATTTTTGTAAAGTTTGTGATGTTGTTTTTTCTTAATGAATTATATATATATATATATATATATATATATATTTGAAACAAAACTTATTTTTTTTTGAAAAATTCCCTTAAGGAATTTGCCCTTGTAAACTTGGGCTTTCTTAAAAAAGTCGTCATCTGTAAATGTGACTTATAACTAAGAAAAAAAAGTTATATTTTGGTATATAGTTTTTAAAATGGAGTATTTTGATAATTTTTTTTAATTGGGTTATTGAAAAAAAAAACCACAAATATTATTAATTTTAGTCTTTTCTAATAATGTATAATATTATACCTTCAGATATTAAAATATTTAATTTTTGTAATTTAAGGAACCAAAATCGTTAATGTTTGTAATTTATAGGACTAAAATAGAACCGAAATTACTTAAGTGATTTAATTGTCTAACATTTATAATTTAATAGGCTAAAATAAAGCCAATAAAACTTTTTAAGTAAAGCCTAAGACACTACACGAAAAATATCATTTTATAGCGTTCTTTTTACAGCACTTATTAAATACAAGCGCTGTTGTAAATATATTTTAAAAATAACGGAGTCTATAACAACGCTTTAATAACAAGCGCTGTGAAAAAAAAAAAAAACGTTGTAGTAAGGTCAAAAGTATAATTAAACCAACAATAAAACACAAACAACATACCTACAAAAACTCATATCTATATTATTTTAACCCAAAAATCTATGCTTTCATGATTTTTGAATCTAATGTTTAGGTGGTCTTGAATATTTTCTTGATTTTTTTTCTTTGTAGTGACTTTGTGTGCTTGTGTTTTGAATATGAGTTTGAAGGTTAAAGAGGGAGGAGGAGATTGAAGGTTATAAATACCTCTTTCTCTTTTGTTTGGTTCTGTTTTTTGGGTTTTTTTATGTTTGATTTTGGGGGTAAAAGTCAGGTTAAAGAAGAAGTGAATGTTAGGGATTTATGAGTTGATAGGTGAAGAAGATGAAGATGAAAGATTTTGGAGAAGAAGATAAAAATGAAAATTTTGTGAAGGAAGATGAAACCCTATAACTTCTAATTTCTATTCTTCATTATTTTAACTTTTTTATTTATTTTTGATTAATGACAAATATAGATGAAAGAAAAAAAAAAGATAGAAAATAAGGTGATTGAATTATTTTGTAGTTTTTTTTTTTTTTTT
>JBBPBT010000066.1:3131212-3143984 GCA_037974875.1 Cicer bijugum | reverse complement strand
ATTCTTTAATATAAAATAAACTTTAACAAATTTGTAGCTCAAATATTCAAATAAAGTCATATTTGTCATTTTTTATTTGATGTTGTTAGAGATGAAAATATGAGTTTATTTAGTGATTTAAGTTATGAATTTGATGAAATTGCATTATATTGAGGATGATAATTAATTTTATGGGTTTTGTTTAAAATTTTTAATGAATTTTTTGAAATTTTGCAAAAAATAAGGATACCATTGTTGATATTTTAAAATATAAAAGATCAAATTGTCACTTAAAATTAAAATAAAAGATCAAATTGAGAAAGAAAAAAAAAATAAAAAACTAAAACGTTAACTAAAATTAAGTTAAGGGAGTACATATGGTATTTAGCCTTTAATTTAATAATAAACACGTAGAACTCGGACTAAAACGATACTAATTGGTCGAAACTTAAGTTATCTATATTCAAAATAGTCTCCACCTATAATTATAATACACCAAATAACAGTAATAAGGATTTAGGGTCAAAAGACCAAAAACCACTTTGCTTCAAAGCCATATACAAATTTTTATCATCAATGTGAAACAGAGAAATAGAGATACCAAAAAGTGAAGCAGTCCTTAGAGAATTTTCATCATGCTTCCAACAATATGTTGGAATACAATCCCTACAACCTTATGCTCTTTAATCCATGTCAATTACATGATGAATAACCAAAAGCGGAAGCGTACCTGTGAGAATTGCCATTGATGAAATCCTAGGATGATGATAAAGCCAATGGGTTGGGTGATCTTCCTCAACAAAACACCTTGAAGACCTTGCTCTCTTGATGGGGATAGAGAGAACCAGAGAACCAGAGAGTTTTCTCCTTAGGGTTTGTGAAACTGAGTAGTCTTGTTGTGTTTGCCTTGGGGACCATTACCCTTATATATAACTATTATTAGTTATACCCAAATTGCAGTATTTCCAATTCAGTCCCTCATTAAATTAGAAACTGTCTGGTATCTACACTATTAATTTTCATAACTATTATGCTCTTTAGCCATAAACTATTATATATTATTTGACCCCTAGTTTATTGGCTAATTATATAATGACCCTAACACACTTTATTAATTAATTACATATGTGACCCATAAATCTTACAATCTCCCACTGGTCACACATGTATCCTTAGGAGTGTGTTAGACTTTATGACGTCAAAAATGTCATTATAATTACCTTGAGTATAATCCAAATTGTCCCGTCCATTAATCATATCAGCACATGGAACCAAAGAGGCTTTCGTCATAATAAGCATAACTAAACCCATCAATAATCACCCGTACTAACACAACTAAATGACATAGACCCATTATGAAAAGTGTAGCATGAAAATTACATGAAGTTGGTCAATGCATGTCAATTTTCAACTGGTCCTACTTTACCGAATGAGATCATACCATAACTTAAATGTACAAAGTAACCAAAACTGAATACTTTCAACTTTATTTTTGATCACAAAGTCCAAATACAATGTATTTGTACTTTACAATTAAACATAGAACATGAATTACATAATGGACGAAACTCCCACTAAAATCAAGATTCCTCAAACTGCAGCACACCCATGTGAGCAGTATGCTCATGAAAGACCTTGGGTGGTAGACCTTTAGTGAGTGGATCCGCAATCATGGAGTTTGTCCTTAAGTGTTCTATGGATATCTGTCCACTTTGTACCATCTCTTTAACAACTAGGAACTTAATGTCAATGTGGTTTGACTTGGTTGAGCTCCTATTATTGTTAGAATACAGGACTGCTGATCTATTGTCACAATACAACTTGAGTGGTCTTTCAATCCCTTCAACTATTTCCAGCCCCGTGACAAAATTTCTCAGCGAAATGCCCTGGTCAGATGCCTCATGAATTGCTACGAATTTTGTTGCCATGGTTGATGAAGCAGTAAAGCCTTGCTTGACACTACGCCAAGAAACTGCTCCACCAGCTAACAGAAAGACATAGCCTGAAGTTGATCTTAAGCTGTCTTGGCATCCCGCAAAATCCGAGGCAGAGTACCCAATGATCTCTAACTGGTCTGACCTCCTATATGTGAGCATGTAGTTTCTTGTTCTCTTCAAATATCTCATGACCCTCTTGGCTGCTTTCCAATGGTCAAGACCTGTATTGCTTAAATATCTGCCTAAAATCCCTACTATGAACGCTATGTCTGGACGCGTACATACTTGGGCATACATAAGACTCCCTACAGCTGAAGCATAAGGGATCTTTTGCATTTCTTGAATTTCCAAACTTCCCTTAAGGCACTGTTTGAGACTAAACTTGTCTCCCTTAGCAACTGGGGTGTCCCCTGGTTTGCAATCCTGTAACCCAAACCTTTTGAGAACCTTATCGATATAGCTCTTTTGTGACAATCCAAGAATACGTCGAGATCTGTCTCAGTGTATCTGAATTCCTAATACAAAAGAGGCGTCACCAAGATCTTTCATCTCAAAATGCTTTGATAGAAATTTTTTAGTTTCGTGCAACATGCCTATATCGTTAGTGGCAAGCAGTATGTCATCAACATACAAGACCAAGAAAATATGTCTGCTCCCACTGAACTTATGATACACACAATCATCAACTGTATTCATCTCAAAACCAAATGAGAGAATTACTTGATGAAATTTATGGTACCATTGACGAGAAGCTTGTTTTAGCCCATAAATGGATTTTCTTAGTTTGCACACCATATTCTTTGGGTCTCCCAACACAAAGTTTTCTGGTTGCACCATATAGACCGTGTCATCAATGTCGCCATTGAGAAAAGCTGTCTTTACATCCATTTGATGAAGCTCCAAATTAAAGTGAGCAACAAGAGCCATGATTATTCTTAAAGAGTCCTTCGATGAAACCGGAGAAAAAGTCTCTTTATAATCAATCCCCTCCTTTTGAGTATAACTCTTAGCTACAAGACGTGCTTTATATCTCTCCACATTACCATTGGAATCCCGCTTGGTTTTAAAAATCCATTTGCAACAAATGGGTTTCACTCCTTCAGGTAATGGGATAAGTTCCCAAACTGAATTGTCTTGCATAGACTTATACTCCTCATTCATTGCTTCGATCCACTTATCTGAACGAGGATCTTGCATGGCTTGATGAAAGTTGATCGGGTCGTCTTCCATCATGCCAACATTTTCCTCTACCTCATTGATAAATACTACATAATCATCCGAAATAGCATTTTTCCTTTCTCTAGTGGATCTCTGCAATGGAGCTGGCTCTTGAGGCAATTGTTCTTGAGGATCTTGAATTTGACCTGGATTTTGTTCTTCCTGAATAACCAGATCATCTTGAGTTTGTTCAATAATGGGAAAGTCAATTGGTGGAAGAATCAGTTCTGGAATTGTTACCGATTCTTCCTCAAAGACAAAATCTTTTACCTTAATCTTCCCCCCAAACTCAATTTCCTCAAAGAACGTTGTCGTTCCCGTCTCAAAATTTGTTCTCAAATTAGGATCATAAAATTTATAGCCCCTTGATTTTTCTGAGTACCCTATAAAATAGCTGCTAATTGTTCGGGGTTCAAATTTCTTTTCATTCCGCCTATAAGGTCTTGCCTCAGTTGGACATCTCCAAATATGAAGGTGTTTCAGACTAGGCTTACGCCCAATTCAAAGCTCATAAGGTGTTTTAGCCGCTGCCTTAGTTGGTACTCTATTAAGAATGTATGCTGTTGTTTTTAATGCCTCTCCCCAGAGTGACTCTAGCAAGGTGGAATGACAAATCATACTCCTTACCATATCCTTAAGAGTCCTGTTTCGTCTTTCAGCTACACCATTCATGCTGGGTGACCCCAGCATAGTGTATTGTGGGACGATTCCACATTCCTCTAGGTATTTGGCAAATGGTCCCGGACGTTGTTCACCTGAACCGTCATATCTGCCGTAGTATTCACCACCACGATCAGATTTGACCTTTTTAATTCTCTTATTAAGTTGATTCTCAACTTCTGCCTTAAAGGATTTGAACACGTCTATTGATTGAGACTTTTCGTGAATTAGGTAAAGGTAGGCATATCTAGAATAATCATCTATGAATGATATAAAATATTGTTGACCATTCCAAGAAGGAGTTGGAAATGGCCCACAGATGTCCGTATGTATCAATTCTAAGACGTCTGTAGCTCTATATGCGCCTAATTTCTTATCTTTAGTCTGTTTTCCTTTAATGCATGCTACACAAACGTTAAAGTCTGTGAAGTCAATGGAATCTAAAATTCCATCTGACACAAGTCGTTCAACTCTATTTTTAGAGATGTGACCTAGACGCTTGTGCCAAAGCACTCCTGAATTGAAATTGTCAATTTTTCGCTTAGTACCACGTGATTCCACACTCAAGGTTTCATTATAGTTAGCTACAGTTTCCAACAAATAAAGATTATCATAACCAGAAAGTAAACCGGTTCCAACAACATTCGAATTTAAAGATAAAGTAAATTCTTTATTCCCGAATGAACAATAATATCCTGATTTGTCCAAATAAGAAATAGAGACCAAATTCCGTCTAAATGACGGTACAACAAAAGTGTCTTCTAAAATCAAATAATGACCGAAACTTAATAATAATCTAAATTTTCCTATGGCTTCAACTTCTACCTTCTTCCCATCTCCTACATAGATGCATCTTTCAGTATCACTAGGCTTTCGGAAGTTCAGGTAACCCTGCATTGAAACACTGATGTTAGTAGTTGCACCAGAGTCTAACCACCAAGTGTTTCCAGGTACTGAAGCTAAATTAACCTCAGAACAGACCAAAGACAGAATCATACCTTTCTTAACACGCCAAGCGTGATATTTGTCACAATCCTTCTTCACGTGTCCAGAACTCCTGCAGAAGAAGCAGTTGTTATCCTTAATCTGCTTCTTTTGTTCTGGACCCTTAGCTGCAGCTTTGTTCTTGGGCTCCTCAATTCTTTTCCTTTTGCTCTTGTCTTTAGAGATGCTAGTAAAGTGAGCGCTTTCAGTCCTATCTTGCTTCAGTGTGTCCTCTTCTTGCACACATAATGAAATGAGCTCATTAAGAGTCCATTTCTCCTTTTGACAATTATAAGTCACCTTAAACTGACTGAATTGCGAAGGAAGAGACATCAATACTAAATGAATGAGTAAGTCATCTGACAACTCAAGCTTTAGTCCTTTAAGCTTAGAAGCAATGTTGGACATCATCATAATGTGCTCTCTTATATTTCCCTTGCCTTGATACTTCATGGAAATTAAATTCTGAAGCAAGGAACTTGTTTCAGCCTTATCACTATTTTCAAAGCGTTTTTCCATCTCAGCAAGGAATTTTTTAGCTGTAACTATCTCATCCGAGACAACACCTCTAAAGACCTCAGGAATGCCACGCTTTATGATCATAAGACTTATGCGATTTGAGCGATCCCATTTCTCATACTCTAATTTTTCCTCAGAAGAACTAGAATCCTTAGGAGTAGGGGGTCGATCAATTCTTAATGCAAGGTCTAGATCCATGCAGCCAAGAACTATCAGAATGTTCTCTTTCCATTCCTTAAAATTTGTCCCATCAAGGACAAGAATAGAACTCAAATTTGCAGATATGGAAGCAATAGATGCTGTAAATTAAATAAGGAACGAAACTTAGAAACTCACATTATAGGAAAATAAATCAATAAATAAATAAATACATATGTTCAAATCATGGAATTTAACCCATCTCAAGATACCCAGTGCACCATTGGTGTCAAGTCTTTGGACAGTAACACCAACTGCTAGTGGTACTCTTGTTGCAACGATCAAATATTGACAATAAGACATGTCAAACAATAAACCTTCCTTTGGGCCGATTTACTACTCACATGTATACCAAATAATTGTCATACATTTATCATTGCAGGTGTACATGTAATTCTGCCAAATATTAACCTTCCTTTGGGCCGGTCAATACCCGCATGAATGAACATATACATAGCCATTTGACACTCTTCACGAGCAATTTAGACAAGAGATGTCACTTTGGCGACGTCAAGTTTCAATTAACTCATTCAAAATGTCAAACTTGACTTGAACATATATTTATTATATCCAAATAAAACAATATATAAAAAAAATATTGTTCACTAATATAAACTGTGTTTCATTAGTATTTGATAATTATTATTTTATCAAAAAAAAATTGATATATAATAGTTTTATCGCTAAATTAGGAGTGTAAATATTTTAGCGTGTGGGCCTAATTGAATTGACTATGAGAGGTGCCTAATTGCGTCAAACATTCCAAATTATAGGCAACAATATACAGTTTTTATGTTTCATTTTCATTCTTAGTCTCCAGCATTCAGAGGCTTCAATTTCATTCTCTTTAGCATTCACGTGATTTTGGGGTAATTATAAATAAATTGAAATTAATAATAATTAATAAATGTAATACACACTTCAATTGTTTTGTCAATTCCTCAGCGAGCAAATTATGAACAAAAAAATAAAATTGCAACGAACAAAACCCAGGAGCACATTGTATTATCTACTTGAAGAACTCCATAACCCAAAAGTACGAACATAGCACTTCAATCATGTCAAAATTCCCAAATTACAAACCCTAATTTTTCAATCATGTCAAAATTTCCAAATTGAATCCTAAAACAAAGACAATAACCGAATTTCATCATGAATTAAACATAGTAGGCTCTGATACCAATTGTTGGAATACAATCCCTACAACCTTATGCTCTTTAATCCATGCCAATTACATGATGAATAACCAAAGGCGGAAGCGTACCTGTGGGAATTGCCATTGATGAAATCTTAGGATGATGATAAAGCCAATGGGTTGGGTGATCTTCCTCAACAAAACACCTTGAAGACCTTGCTCTCTTGATGGGGATAGAGAGAACCAGAGAGTTTTCTCCTTAGGATTTGTGAAACTTAGTCTTGTTGTGTTTGCCTTGGGGACCATTACCCCTATATATAACTATTATTAGTTATATCCCAAATTGCAGTATTTCCAATTCAGCACCTCATTAAATTAGAAACTGTCTGGTATCTACACTATTAATTTTCATAACTATTATGCTCTTTATCCATAAACTATTATATATTATTTAACCCCTAGTTTATTGGCTAATTATATAATGACCCTAACACACTTTATTAATTAATTACATATGTGACCCATAAATCTTACACAATAAACTCCTAAGAAAACCTAAAAGGTTAAATAATACACCAAACCACTAATCCAGAAATTGACATATTTTTTATAGCTCACAACATGATGTTAATGAAAGCATGAAGAGGAACATGCAAAAGCAAGGAAAAGCATGAAGAGCGTGTGCCTTATGGTTCCTACAGCAACTGGTTCCCCAGATATTGAGCTATGACATATTCTAATTTCTCCCTTCTTCGTTCAAAACCATCATCTTGCACTCTAACAAAGTCATTTAATTTCTTGCTCTTGGTCACATCCACTAAAGGATCTTCATGGATTGCATAAATCGACCAAACCAGTTTAAATCGACTCGGATTGAAAAAAAAAAAAAACAGTTTGAGTTACGTCATTGAGTGAATTTGAATTTCAAAACTAGAAAATAAGTCATTTAAATTGGGTACTAATTTTTGTTATTGTAATTTTTTACGTTTTTTTAAAACCTATTTAGAAGGCTTGAGCCATGGATAGACTACTTTGTGATTATTTTAGGATCTTACATTTTGGTTATTTTGATGCTCACAAATATTTTATATCATTTTAAGCCCTACAACTTTAGTTATTTTAATATGAAATTATAACTTTGATATTTATTGTATGGATATATATGTTTGATTTTATAACTGTGAGATATTTTTAAAATATCGGTAAATTTATCAATGGTACCAACAACTTTCATTTTCTTCTTAAAAATACATTTACAGCCTATTGGTTTGGATCCAGGTGGAAAGTCTACTAATTTCCAAGTTTTATTTTCCATAATTGAGTCTATTTCCTCTTGGATGACTTCTTTCCAAAAGGCAGATTTTTTTAGACTTTATTGTCTCTTCATATGTGTCTTGGTCACTCTCTAAATTATAGCAAATTGGTCTATAACTGTTAATGGAATCATTTGTACCTTCTACATGGAACATAAAGAAGTCAAGTTCATAACCTTTCTCTTTTCTAATTCTTTTACTTCTTCTAGATTCTGAACATGTCAAAGTATCATTATTGCATACAATATTTTTTAGACTTTGTACACTAGAACGTACAATTTCCTTGTGATATGGAATTAAGTTAAATCTATTTTCTTAAAAAATTGCATCTCTTGACTCAATCGTTGTGTTAATAGGATATGAGTAATTAAATTCAATAACTATGAATCTATATGTCTTTCTATTTTCAGGATAGCCCATAAATACACTTTTAATTCCAATTTCTTTCTTTTTAGTTCAGGAACTTTAACAATTTCTCTATAACCTCAAACTTGTTGAGACAAAATCTCTCAAATGATTTTAATGATAAAAAAATTATTTAATAGATTATGATTGTGGTTACTGACTAATATGTGCTTTTGAGTGAATTTATATAAGAAAACAGGTTATTAATCACTAAGACAAAAAGGAGAAAAATCTGATTCAAGTTTGGAGGATTGAAATTACTAAGGATGGCCTCGCGAGATGATGATTCTTCAAATGTGTTGAATACTCACCCTCGCTGAAATAAATTGTTGTATTCATTAAATAAAGGCAAAAGAATATTAAAGAATGAATAAATAAAGCTTTTGAAGTAAAGAAGTAAGATGGCAAAAAAAAAAAGGTACGAGGAAGGATTACACTAAGATGGATCTATGGTAAATATCTTGGAAAGCAACCCAACACCTTTGAAAGCAACCCATCTTATCATGTGCAAACGCTAAAAGCAGACCTATATATCATTCTTGTATGAATGAAAACAATGTAGAGTCAATCTACATAAATACAACAACAAACAAGCCAAAAATAGAAGCCTTCACATGTCTTGAAAGATAGAAATTTTGTATCATGTGCAAAGGCTAAAAGCATACCTATATATCATTCTTGTATGAATGAAAACAATGTAGAGTCAATCTATAGAAAGGCAACAACAAACAAGCCAAAAATAAAAGTCTTCACATGTCTTAAAGAAAGGAAAGAGAAAAGGACATCACATGAAGCTTTTACATGTCTTAAAGGAAGAAAAAAGAAAAGGTCATCACATGTGGTCTTACAAGCCTTAAAGAAAGGAAAAAGAAAAGGACAACACATGTCCAAGTTCCTAGGTATATTGAACCTCGTGCAGGAGGATATACTGCATTAGTCAAATGAAAGTTGGATGGCAGTTTCGTAATTATAAGGAAAGACCTTGGACTTTTTTTTTAAAGTCTCCAACGGTCATAAAGCTTTTGCAACTTGAAAATATCATCTCAAAGTCTCTATAAAAGGCGGATAGCTCTTCATTATCAAACACACAACAACATTGCATAAAAAGATCAAGTATCTTAAAGCTATCAAAAGCAATATCCATCCTCTCCTTATACTTTCTACAATCTTTCATTAGATCTTTGAAATATCTTTTTAGAAAATGTTTAAGAGAAGAGAAATTATCGTACACATATCAATTTGTAATTTCCACATGAGGTACACTTGGAAATGGTTGAAACTTGATTGTAAGCTTGGTGAGGCTAAAGAGTACACAAAGTGTAATCATCCTCTATGAGAGGTTGATCAGTTTGAACATTAGTGAACCAGCATAAAAGTTGTGTGTGTCATTCTTTACATTTTCTCCTTCTTTTGCTCAGCTCTAATTCAAAATTTTGAATAATCATCCTCGGGTCTGCAATCCTCTCTGAGAGGATAGTTTTGAAACACGTGAAAATTATTTTTTAACAACAAAATCCCTATTCAACCCCTCTTCTAATGATATTTAGTTACATCAAAATTTTTATATAGTTAAGATTGAATTTTCTTTTCTTCCAGAGTTCATATGGGGTTATCTTGTTCCTTTTTGTTAGGAACTCTATTTAACAAATAACATACAATTAGCATGGCTTCACCCGAAAACCTTTTGATAATCTAGAATAGGATAACATGACATTTATCATTTCTACTAATACCCTATTTTTCCTTTTTTTAATTCCATTTTGTTGTGGGGAATATGGCGCAGTTGTTTAATGTACAATACCAGTAGACTCAAAATAGTCAAGATGATAAAATTCTCCTCCTCTATCACTTCTAGAACACTTAATAAAAGTTTCATGTTGAAGTTCTACTTGTGCTTTAGATATTTTAAATTTGTCTAAAATTTCATTTTTAGAGTGCAGTAAATAAACATAACAGAATCTAGTGCAATCATCAATCAAAGTGACAAAATACTTTTTACCACAAGTGGTAGGCCAACCATGTAAATCGCATACATCAGAGTGAATTAAATCTAATATCTCTGAACTTCTTTCAACTCTTTTAAAAGGTTGTCTTGTGATTTTAGTTGGCATGAAAGTAGTACATGAATTTGAATTTTATCGAAAGTCATAATTAAATTTGATTTCATCTTATCATTCAATTTTCTATAGTTAACATGTTCTAATCGCATATGCCATAAATCACAAGACTCAACGATATAAGTAGAAATCATGTTGTTGTTGTTGTTGTTGTTGTTGTTGTTATTATTATTATTATTATTATTATTATTATTATTATTACTACTACTACTACTAACAATATTACATTTGAATATATTCTCACAAAGGTAACCCTTCCTTACAAACATACTCCCTTTAGAGAGAATAAATGTATCTCCCTCAAATACACATTTGAAACCAAACTTATTAATTAAAGATATAGAAATCAAGTTATTCCTAACTTTAGGAACATAAAATACATCTTTAAGATTAAGTGTTTTTTAGAAGTGAATTCAATCTCCATTGTTCCTTTGACTTGGACAGTTGAATCATTTTCTATGTACAAAACATTTTCATCTTCTTCATCAATGATCTAAATAGTTCTTTGTTTTTGCACATATGACATGTAGCACCAGATTCTATCCACCAAGATTCAACATCTTCAATCATGTTGAGTTCAGAAATGACAACAACAAGATTATCTTTTGTTGCACTTGAATTCTTCTCTTTGTTCTTCCTTTTCAAGAACATGCACTCATTTTTAAAGTATCACGATTTTCCTCAATGATAATAAATTCTTTTTCTTTTCTTTCTTTGTTCATCATTACCATTGTGCTTTTTTGTGAGATTTATCAAAATCTCAATTTCTTTTCTTAAAAGTTTTTCTTGAATTTTCTTCCTCCATTACATTTACCTTTTCATGAGAAAATTAAATTTTAGTATCCTCTTGTTTACGGTACTCTTCTTCTAAACGAAGGTGATTATCCAATTGCTCAAGAGATATGTCCTCTTTCTTATGTTTCATGGATTTTTTGAAATCTTTTCATGAAGGTAGAAATTTGTCTATTATGGAGGATACAATAATGGTTTCATTCATTTGCATCTGATTTTGTTTGTAGTTAATAAGAATGTGTTCAATCTCATGCATTTGTTTAGAACTAATGTTGGATCTATTGGTGACAATTGCTGCAAAACTTTAATAATAAAGTTGTTGATGAAGATTGTTTATAGCAAATTCCAAAGTGTGTTGCTACATACATCTTTTTTTGATGTTGTAGTGATGAACTATGAAAGGAATAGATGTTCTCAACACTTCTCACAGTTTATCCTATCATTCTATTATATAGGCAAATTTTACGATATATGATTATCTACTTTGGATTAGTGTTTAAAACTCATTTGAAACTCTGACAACAGTTTTCAAAAGTATAAATTAATTACTCTTCTTGTTTTTATTACTAAGACGATGATTTGATGATATTAGTTTGACGAGTTGAATTTTGAGAGATACAGTTGCTATCCTTTATTTTTATCAAACTTGCATTGAATTTTCAGGAATGATTGATTCCTTCCTCAATTCAATCATCGCAAGAGATAGTTGTTTTTTCTACTTTGTTAGATTGTGAGGAAGCTCTAGCATTTTCGGAGCTGCTTACATCTGATTTGCTTTTGTAGAATTTAAACTTCATAATCTTAAATTATTTTTAGGTGTTAAAAGATGAATAGCTTCACTCATTTCATAATCTTGCAAGTTTATGTACATAAAATTGAAGATATAAGTATATTTTTTGTGCATTAAAAACTTTTGATTGGATTGATGTTGCAATACTTTAAATTATTAATTTTTGTTTGTGATAGTTGTAGTTTCAATTTTTGAATGTTGAATATATATATATATATATATATATATATATATATAATTTAATGTAGCAAATTGTAATTGGTTTTAATATATGACTAGGAAAAACATTTTGAATGAAGCAATTATTAATAAATAATCTTTTGATTGACATATTTTCTTGCAAAACATATTTCATGCGGATTTGCTTTTAACAAATTTCATGAAAAAAATTTCCAGGAAATGTACCTACCAAAAATTCGTCTGAAATTTTGTAGAAACTTTTCTTAAAATGATATTTTCATGCTTAAATATTTGCTGCAATTCTTTTTTCTATTTATTGTGAAATAAATCTGCAGGTAATTTCCTACATATTTAATAATATTCAGACAATAATTACCTAGGATGGTTTTACGTGACGAAGAAATTCCGCATAAAATTTCTCATAAAATTTATTTCCTGCAAATTTTTTGTCAAACCAAAAAAAAAAACAGATTTTTATGCTAAACAACCATATGGTTGTTAAAGACTTTTTTTTTTATTAAAAAAATATTTATCCATTTAAATCG
>JBBPBT010000066.1:3085038-3123574 GCA_037974875.1 Cicer bijugum | reverse complement strand
ACTTTTTAAGAAAGGAGAGAAGTGAAAATATATTAATTTAAGAGGAGGAAAGAAAGAGAAATATAAATTGCAATTGAGTTTCTTAATATCGAGTTGTTTATTAGGTATAGCTATTATAATCATATTTTTTAATTCTTTATAAAAAAATAAGTTTTTTAATGAATGATTTTGGAGAAAGAATTAAAAAGTTATTAAGAGTTTAAATATTTGAGTTTTTTTTTTCATTTTTATCTATGTAAATTTTTTTCTCTCAATTTAAATTGTATAAGTTCAATTTAATTTTAAAATAGTTTTTATCGTTAGTTGTTATTAAAAAAATAAAATTAATGATCGAGTGACGTGACAGTTTGAAAGAGAAAAAAAATTAAGTAATTAAATTAATTAAAAAAAAATAAATAAGAAAGTATTATGTTTTAGTCCTCTATCCAGCTAGATTTGGGATCAAGATTCTCTCCTCCTTTTCGCATCACCGTTACTCAATCACTATTATCATCATCACATCACGATCATTGCATCACTATCATCTTCAAATATTCATCTACTTCTTTTTCATTTAACCATGACATCATCTTCGTCTGCAACAAACTTAACTCGTTTTCAATTGTCTGAATATAGTTGTAGAAAAACAATGTGTATATTCATCTCTAACACTAATGAAAACCCTAAACGGAGATTTTGGACACGTTTTCATTGAAATGTGAGTAATTTTTCTTAAATATGTTATCTTTATATTTATTCTTTGTAGTTATATCTTCCATTTATTAAATTTAATGTTTAATTTTTTTTTAGATCCCTTAAAGTTGTTAGTTTTTTATTGGTAATGTAATGATGGTGATTGGTAATGGTGATACGATGATAGAGAAAGGAGGAAAGAACACTAATCTCCAAACTTATTTATGATTTTAGATGTAGGGACGAAAACATATCACTTTCAACTTTGCTTCATTTTTTTTCTATTTTTTTAAATCAATTTAATTTTTTAATTATTTAATTATTTAATTTATTCCTCTATTACGTCAAACTGTCACGTGACTCATTCGTTAAGATTTTTTTAATAGCAACTTATGACATAGATGATTTTAAAACTAAATTACTTACATAGTTTAAATTGAAAAAGACAAACTTACATAGACATAAATAAAAATAAAAAATATTGAACTTACATAGATAAATCAAATATTTAAACATTTATTAAATAAGCTTGATGTTTACCTTATACCATTCATAACCAAAAAAAAATCACCTTACTGCAAATCCAAACTGAATGATAAAATTACTTAACGTGTCACTAAAATGTGATATGACTTTGAAACACAAGAGTTCTTCAAAATAGTTACTAGAGAATGGTTTAACATTCCTCAACACAAGTATAGATTGATTCACTCTATCATTCGAGTTCACAACACATAAAATAATTTATTGTATTAATTGTACTATATCTAAATTGTGTACTTAAAGTTATGCATTCTTTAATGAGATATATAAATTAGAGCAACATTGTTATACCATGGTATCCTCTCAATACTTCAACCTTTTAGGTCAAAACTGATTCATATAATGACTAAGTTGTTAAATTCGAAATTTCTTATTGGTAAAATGTGTCGTTTTCATTGGAGAATTTTTCTTTAAATAATATTGTTACAAAATGATATGAGTCTTACTATAACGGTTAATCTACAACTAGACTAATTAATTATTAGGATAATTACATAATTACAAATATCATCAAATGTGTACAATTAGTGATTACGAAATTGTCAATTCCATTGACATTCACCCTTAAATTGATGCTAGTGAGTCTATAAGCATCAATTTGCTAACTAAAAATTATGTCGTTGACGTGTCAACGATTTGGTGAGGACATTAGTCAACTGAATCGATGTTAAGACATGAGTCAGAGTAATAACTTTGCGGTCATAGGCTTCAATAATTGAATGACAATCGACTTCTATGTGCTTCGTTTTTTCATGGTATACTAGATTTGTTGCAATTTGTATGACCCTTTAATCATAGCATTTGGGCACATGTTTTTAGGTTTTTAGTTTGGTATTTTAAAAACTCTTTATAGAACTTTGAGTCGAATATGAATTACCATTTTATTATTTGTATTTTAATTTTATTATTTACATTTTGACTCTTTCTCGTTGTGTAGGTCATAACTTGAGCTATGGATATCGGATTGGCACATATGAGCAGGCGTTGGAAAGATAAAAATGTGAGCTATAACTTTTGTGTTGGAAGGAAAGACCAATTCCAAACTTTACTGGGTCGAAATTGCAAATTTCGTAATATGAATTTTTGTAATAATTTTAATTAGGTGACCACTTGTTTTTAAACCCTAAACCCTAAAGTCCAATATCAAGTGCCATATATTGGCAGTTTTGTTGCTTTTCTAAAGACGGAAAAATTAGGATTCAAATTGCTACAAGAAATAAATAGTGTTATTTTAATTTCATAGAAGACTAATTTTATAAGATTAATCCACGAGTTCAAAGTTTCATCAACACCTTGAGATTTAGGTTACACTATCAATTTCTATTCATGATTCTATTCTTGTTTATTTGATTATATTAATATTTTGATTGCTTAAATTGAATTTCAATAGGATTGATTAAATTTATTTGATAGAATTTGGTTTCGATTTCTAATTTAATTGAATTATAATTTTGCGGCGCTTGATCGTTAAATGTAATATTTTGATGATTGTGATGCGTAATCCAATCAAAGAAACCAAATTCACATAGGATCAATTACGCTTGTTTGATCAATTCTATAGTCAAATAAGAATAGAATCATAAATTAGAAATTAAACTCATTGATAGAATCTGTGATAGGTCTGAAACTCGAATAAGTGGATTAATCATTTTGCTCATCTGTTAAATAAAAAATCTAAAAAACCCTTTTTAATTTCAATTTTCAATACTGTTATTATTATATCATAAGTCCTTGTGAAACGATTCGAGTTATTACCTCTATTTACATTTTATCAATTGTATTTGACACGTGTGCGACAACGGATCACACTTGTATTATCAGCATGCAATGGAGTTGGTTTTGTTTGTGAAAAACCAAGTTCCTAAAGAAGGCCGCACAGCCAAATAATTTTTGAGCATGCTGCATACATGGACCGATATTCTGCTTCCGTAGATGATTTAGATACATAATCTTATTTCTTGCACTTCCAAGAGATATGAGAATCACCTAACGACATGCACCAACTGATGGTAGATTTTCTTGTGTCTGGGCAACCAGCCCAATCAACATCCCTGTATGCTTGAAGTTGTATTGTTGAACCTTTAGGAAATAAGAGTCTGTGACTAGGTGTACCCAATAGGTATTTGATGAATTGATATACAATTGAAAGATGCAATGTTTAGGATTTTGCGTGAATCCATAGACTGTATGGACAACAAAAGAGATATTTGATCTTGTAATGGTAAGATAGATAATACTGCCAACCAACTTCTGATATAACGTGTGATTTGTAAGGAGTTCACATTCATCCCGTCTTAACTTGATATTAACTTCCATGGGAGTTTCAATAGCAGTAGTGTTGGTAAGATTGACTAGATGAATTAAACCTTGAATATATTTGTGTTGAGTAACAAATATGCCTTTTGGTTGGAAGTATACTTCTAAGCCCAAGAAGTAAGTGAGCTGCCAAAATCTTTCTTGTGAAAAGTGGAATGCAACAATTGTTGGATTGCCTCTTTATCTGGACTGGTGATGACAATGTCATCCACAATAAACAAGGAGTATCACAATTCCTTTTGATGTTCATTGTGTAAATATAGATGGATCATAGTTGCTTTGGATGAAGGAAAATCCAAGAAATGTTGTTCTAAACTTCTCAAACCACACTCTTGGTGCTTGTTTTAACCCATACAAATAATGTTTTAGTTCGCAAACATTATTAGATAAAGTGGAGGTCATACAAGTAGGAAGTTTGATGTAAACTTCTTCCTTGAGGTCACCATGAAGAAAGACGTTCTTAACTCATCATAATCGAGACCAAATTCTTGCTTATTTCCAAGAACCACTAACCAAGTCTTGTAGCGAAATGTGGATCCATCTAAACGAAGCTTTATAGTGTATATAAATTTGCTGCCAAGAGGTTTAACATATGAGAGACAATGAACAACATCCCATGTTTGATTCTCTTCTAGTGCTAGAAGTTCCGTCTTTATAGCATCTTGCCAACATTTATGCTCCATAGCCTATTTATATGAAGAAGTGATAGAAACAGAAGCTCAAGTTGTTGTCAAAGATAAAGGCGAAGATGGGCCATACATTTTTGGAGGATTACAAGTGCGAGTATTGTGACATAATGCTACTGGTTCTTGTTGACGTATCAGATCAACAACCAGAGAATGACCTGGAAGATGTCATGGAGGTTTTAGACGTCTTTGGTACACTAAAAGGTGTTTACGTGTTGGTTCTCCTACATAATTGTTAGAAAATAGAGGCAAAATAGATGTAGATGTAAGAGAATGAGTATCTTGGTTAGCATGAAAAAAATGCATTCTCTTCAAAAATAACATTTCTAGAAACCTGAATCCTATTAAGATTAGGATCATAGCATATAAAACCTTTTTGGTGGCTTGAGTAACCAAGAAAGACACATTTAACAGATTGAGCTGTAAACTTGGTGCATTTTTAGGGCTGAAGATGAACATAATAGACATAACCAAAGGTACGAAGATTCTATAAGATGGTTGTTGTCCATATAACCTTAAAAATGGGGAATCATCGTTTAAGGTTTGAGGGGTAACCGATTAGTAAGATGGGCAGTGATGGTGAGAACTTCACACAAAAATCGAAAGGTTACAAGGGAGTCCAACATGAGAGTACAAACAACATCAAGGAGCAAAAACTCCAAAAAGGCATGACCTTTGTGATATAATGTCATTGGTTTGCAAAAACTCCCAAAATAAAGAAGAGTATATTCTCCCCCATTGTCAGAAGCAAAATTTTAATTGTAGATGAAAATTGAGTCTGAATGTAAGCATGAAAAAATTGCATATTTCATCAAGTCATAAAGTACATTTGAGTTTGGGTGACTAGGACGCTTATGCCATGTTTGAAAATCAATAATTGCATACTTACAAGAAATAAAGGACACAAAAGAACTTGGAGACTTTAGTGAATAAAGAGGAAAAATACATCAAACTTTAGGCCCCGTCGCGATCATCTTCCCTGATTGTTGGTCCAAGACAACTAGATTTTGAGAATTCAACTCTACAATCATTGTCAACTAATTGACCAACTGAAATAAGATTACTAGTAAGACAAAGGGAAACATAAACATTGGTGAGAGATGAAGAAATATCACTAATTTATGTAATAGACAAACTGTTTCTATCAACAATTTGTATTTGGAGATTATCAGAGTAACTTGTAACATTGGTAAAGGAAACAAAATTGTTGGTCATCTGATTAGATGCCCCTGAGTCAAAATACCAAGGAGAATCAGGGGAAGTAACATTACCTGAACGGCCCAAAGTAGAAAAGGCTGAAATGATCATTTGTTGAACCATTTCAAGGGTTAAGGCTGGAACGGTGGAATGCGGATTTTGGTTCACATAAATCGAAACTGTAGAAAGACCAACAAATGCAGTGAAGACTGTTGCAGTTTTCCTCGGTGGTCGGGTTGGACATTCTTTAACGATATGACCATCCTTTTTGTTGTAATTACATAACTTTTTAGGACAGTTGCAAGCAAAATGTCCATGTCCTTTGCAGCAAAAATATTGGACAATACTCATGTCTCGTCCACGAGGTCAGCCTTGCACCACATATGCCACAGGGAGAGAAACAACATTTTGTTGTTCCACTGTTGTTTCAGTGAGAAGACGTTGTTCCTCATGAATAGTATCCAAGGATGAGGTAGTAGCTCGATTCATGAGATTGGATCTTTGTTCCTCAAAATCATATCTCAATTTCATCAAAAATTGACCGCATTTGGTAATTTCGTAAACTTTTTGCACAATAATTTTCCTTTCACTTGACAGATATTTATAGACAATGTTAGTGTATTCAACCCAAAGATTCATAAAATGAGAATAAAACTTAGAAATGGAAATACTTTCCTGTTGAAAATTTGCGATTTCATGTTCAAGCTGGAACCGCCGAGCAATGTTGTCTTGGCTGTATATTTTCTTCAAGTAGCCCCACATTTTTTTTGTCGTCGTGAAAGCTCGGAGATTGAGAACGATATTAGGATCAACAGAACCTATGATCCATGCCATGACTTTGTATCTTTGACTTCCCATTTGACATATGCATCATTCTTCGTTTTCTCAGGGGCATAATCGCTTCCATTGACATGACTCTAAAGATCTTTTCCTTTGTCAACAATTTGGAGCTGAAACACCCATGTAGAGTAGTTTTTTTCCTTTAAGATGCACAAAAAGGATATCATGCATGTCAATGAACACGATGCCGAGGGAAACAAATGAAGATAACTTACGAGACATTAAATGTAAAACAGAGAATGTAGAAACAACAACAAAATTGTGATCCTTGTCGGCAAGGAATTAAGATTTCAAGAAAACATAGAGCAGAAACAACAAGGAAACTATGATTGATGTCGTCAAGGAACTATGATTTAAAGAAGAAGAAAAATTGAGGAACTCAAAATTTGATCGTAGAAAACAGAGAAATCTGATTTGAATCACAACCTAGTTTGATACCATGTTAAACTTGAAGAAAGTAAAAGACAAAATACTTTCATATATTATTACTACAACCCTAAGCTGTTTATATAGGAAATGAAATTACAATAGTAATACTGAGTAATAATGACAAAATTATAAAATAAAAATAAATATAATAATATAAAATAAAAGAAAATAAAATCTGATTTCTCTTGATTCTTCAACACCCCCCTCAAGTTGGTGCGTAGATATTTGTCATGCCCAACTTGACTATAAGTCACTCGAAATTGGGTCTTTCCAAACTTTTTGTCAAGATATCAACAATTTGCTGATTGGAAGTCACAAATGGCAGGCATATAATTCCAACATCAATTTTTTCTTTTATGAAATGGCGGTCAATCTCAATATGCTTGGTTATATCATGTTGTACAAGATTGTGAGCTATACTTATTGCTGTTTTGCTATCACAACAGTTTTAAGGGTGAGTCATCTTTCATTTTCAGTTCGTCAAAAAGTTTGAAATCCATAAAAGTTCACATATTCCTTGAGTCATTGCTCTAAATTTAGCTTATGCACTGCTTCGAGCAACAACTCCTTGTTTCTTACTTCTCCAAGTAACTAAATTTCCCCCAAACATAGGCACAATATCCAGTGGTGGATTTTCTATCAGTAATTGATCCTGCCCAATCAACATCTGTAAATATAGAGACTTCTCTGTCATTAGTTTTCTTGAAGTATAAACCCTTTCCAGGATTGGATTTCAAGTACCTTAAGATTCGATAAACTGCCTCCACGTGTTCTTTATAGGGAGAATGCACAAATTGACTTACAACACTCTCAAAGAAAGAAATGTCAGGTATAGTGTGGGCTAGATAAATAAGTTTGCCGACTAACATTTGGTATCTTCCAATCTCAGTAGGAGCGTTGTCTTTCTCCCAAAGTTTAGCATTTAATTCCATAGGAGTATCTGATGGTTTACATCCACTCATCGTAGTTTCTTCCTAGAAATCTAGGATGTATTTTCTTTGAGAAACAACAATTCCCTTCTTTGAGCAAACAATTTCTACACCAAGAAAATATTTAAGTGCGCCTAAATCTTTGATCTCCAATTCTTTTGTCAAATTTTTCTTCAATCTTTCCATCTCAACAATATCACCTCCTGTGAGAATAATATCATCTACATATACAATTAGAATTGCAATTTGACCAACATTAGAGAACTTCATGAATAGAGTATGGTCTGATTGTCCCTGCATATATTCTTGCCTTTTGACCGACCGAATGAATTTTTCAAACCTAGCCCTTGGGGATTCCTTGAGACTAGAAAAGGATTTTTGTAGTTTGCACACATTTGAACCAAATTTATCTTCAAAGCCCGATGGGCTATCCATGTATACTTCCTCCTCCAAATCACCATTTAGAAAAGCATTCTTTACATCAAGTTGGTTAAGAGACCAATCTAAATTCACCGCCAAGGACAAGAGAACTCTTATAGTGTTTAATTTGGCAACGAGGGCAAAAGTCTCTCAGTAATCAATGTTATATGTTTTAGTAAACCCTTTAGCAACCAAGTGTGCCTTGTATCTTTCAACTATGTTATCAAAATTATATTTCACAGTAAATACCCATTTACAGCCAACAATATTCTTTCTTGTAAGTAACGTCACGACTTTCCAAGTTTGATTCTTCTCAAGAGCTCTCATCTCCTCAAGAACAACTTCCTTCCACTTTAGAATTTTTAGAGCCTCTTGTATTTTTTTGGAATTTATACAACAGACACCTTAGAGGTAAATGCATCAAATGAATAAGACAATTTTGAGTATGACACATAATTAAACAAAGGATATTTAGTGCATGATCTAACAGGTTTTCTAATTGCAATAAGAAGGTCTATATCAGGATACTCGATATGACTCTTAAGAATAGAAGAAGACTTACCTGTATCAAGATGATGTGTTGGATTATCTATTAGTTTAGAATCATGGAAGGGTCGGAGAATGGGTCCTTCATTTCTATGTTTATGGTTTCCTCTTTCAAAGACATTTCCCTTCCAAGTAGGGTCAATTGTAGTAAACCTGCTTTGTGTCTCTTTATCTGAGTCATTATGTTATGGCATTTCAGGTGGTGTTTCATTATTATTGAGATCACAAATTTGTTCATTGTGATTTTGATTTGAAATTGTTGCCCCCGAATCTGTCGAAATCTCATTCATAAGTGGATTGAGTTCCAATATGGATTATTGGGAATTTTCTTTTGGTGCATCAATATAAGTCTCAGAATTTTGTGACAACACTATATCACTTAAAGTAATGATGTTTTCAAAAGTAAAAGATGAATCTTAAAATTTCCCCCCTGAAGATGAATGTCGGTAAAAAATGGTTGATTTTCAACAAAAGTAACATCCATGGTTACACAAATTCTTTTTTATTTTGGTTCAAAACACTGATATCCCTTATGAGTTGGAGATTAATCGGTAAACACACATTTTACTGCTTGTGGCTCGAGTTTGTTAAGGTGTTTATGTTCATGAACAAAAGCAGTGCAACCAAAAACTTTTAGTGGCAAATCAACAGAGACACTAGTCAAATGAAAATAATTTCGAAAAACATCAAGAGGGGTATGAAAATCTAAAACTTTAGATGGCATTCGATTAATTAAATATGATATAGTTAAAACAGCTTCACCCCACAAATATTTTGGAACCTTATTTGCAAATAGTAAAGCTCTAGCAACCTCAAGAAGATGCCTATTCTTTCTCTATGTAATTCCATTTTGTTGGGGTGTATTAACACAAGAACTTTGATGAACAACCCCATTTGCAAGAAAAAAATCAGATAAAACTATATTAAAATATTTTTTACCATTGTCACTTATGAAGACTTGAATATTTGTATGGTATTGAGTGTGCACCATTTTAAAAAAAAAAATTGACAACCTGTCCAACTTCTAATTTTTCCTTCAATAGATAAACCCAAAAAGTTCTAGTATGATCATCAATAAAAGTTATAAACCATTTTTTATTAGAAAAAGTGTTTATTCTATTAGGACCCCAAAAATCACTATGAATAACTACAAACGATTTTGATTGTTTATATGGTTGTGTAGAAAAAGAAGAACAACGATGTTTAGCCAATTCACAAGTTTCACAATGAAATAAAGACGGATCCTTAGAAAATAATTTAGGAAACAAATGTTTCAAATACGGAAAACTAGGATGTCTTAACTATAAATGCCGTAACATAATATCATCATTCTTAGAAGAAACAAAAATAGATTCAAAGCAGGTACTTGTTTTTGGTTGGTCTTTGAAGTCGAGTTCATTGTCAAGATAATAGAGTCCTCCACTCTCCTTAGCATTGCCAATCATCTTCCCCGTGCTCAAATCCTTAAAAGTGCAATGGAAATGAAAGAAGTTAGCTTTACAATTGATATCCTTTGTTAATTTAGTAATGGATAACAAATTACATGATAAATTAGGAACATGTAAGACATCTTTTAAGATTAACTTAGGTGACAGAATAACAGAACCTTTTCCTGCAATGGCTGAAAGAGAGCCATCTGCAATTTTAATTTTGTGGTTACCTACACAAGGACTATAAGAAGAAAATAGACTCGACTCTCCAGTCATATGATCAGTAGCACCACAATCAATAATCCAAGTATGGTTGGGAGTAAAACTAAGTAAAGTAGTATTTGAAAAATTACCTCTTTGAGCTTATAGAACAAGAAGTTTGTACAATTGATCTAATTGTTCTTTGGTGAAAGGAGATGGGATTGAAGGAGACTACTTCTCTTGATCAGAGGTACTAGCTTGAAAGGCATGGAGCTTCCAATTTAGAGGTTTTCCATGGAGCTTCCAACATGTATCATGTGTGTACCACGAATGTTTGCAATGTTCGCACCATGGTTTCTTGCCATTTCTCTTCCCATCTTCATTCTTAGTGACTAGGGCAGAGCTTTCAACCTCACCAACAGAAGGTGTCTTACCCATCATAACACCTTGTCTCGCGTATTCTCTTCTAACTTCTGAGAACGGTTTTCGAAGTGATGACAATGGAATCATTCCCAATATTTTACCTCGAACTTCATCAAGTCGCTTATTAAGCCCAACCAAGAACATGAATACTCGGTCATTCTCATGTCTCTTAAGAAACAAAACATTGTCCTCACAATACTTCTAATGATCATCATAGCAGAGATCCAATTATTGTCATTGTGTCATCAACTCATTATAATAGGTAGTGACATCTCTATCTTCTTGTTTGGCATGCCATAATCGTGATTTGAGATAGAAAATTTCAGAAGAATTCTAAATATCAAAATATGTTTCTTTGACAGTCTCCCAAACTTCCTTCGCAATAGGCAAAAACATAAAAGATTTTCTAATCATTGATTCCATATTACTAAGCAGCCAAACAATAATAACAGAATTCTCATATTTCCAAAACCTGTAGTTTGAATCAGTTGTGGTAGGCATTTGCACCTCTCCTGTTAGGAAACCATATTTTCCCTTACCGTCTAGTATCAATCTTGCGGTGTGGGACCATTCGACATAATTTTTTCCATCTAATTTCTGGATTTCAACCTTGAGGGTATTAGAAGTTCCCTCATAGCCAACAAAGTTGGAAAAGCCATTGTTAGATAAATCATTCTGACCGCCATTGCTGCCTGGGCCGCTGCCTAAAACAATATTGTAGCCCTTATTGCCGCTACCCGTAAGGGCTACCTTCCATGAGGTATTATGTGCCATTAGATTTAGCTCAACTCAATTGGTTGGAGCACCAAACCCTATTGGGTTGTGGAAAGCTTTACATAACCTTAACCAAAGCTTTTGATACCATGAAGAAAGTAAAAGACAAAATACTTTCATTTATTATTACTACAGCCCTAAGCTGTTTACATAGGAAAAAAATTACAATAGTAATACTAAGTAATAATGACAGAATTATAAAATAAAAATAAACATAATAATATCAAATAAAAGAATAAAATATGATTTCTCTTGATTCTTCAACAAAACTCATAATTTCTTATTGGTAAAATGTGTCATTTTCATTGGAGAATTCTTCTATAAATAATGTAGTTACAGAATAATGAGTTTTACTATAACGGTTAATCTACAAATTGACTAATTAATTATGAGAATAATTACATAATTACAAACATCATCAAATCTGCACAATTAGTGATGATTATGAAACTGCCAATTCCATTGACATGAGTTTGGGGTCACAGCCGACAAATACACATATTTGAATGTCTACAAGTATTGTCTTACAAAATTCTCACACCCAAATAATGGAATGAGAAGTTGAAGGACAATGAAGATTAGAAAGGCAAAAAAAAAAAAAACAAAAAGGAACAAGATGTATACATTTATATGACCTGTAACCTATGCACACCAAATAAATACAGCTCTGAAAAACAGCAAGGAAGCTGATAAAAGATACACCTCCATGCTAAAAGCAAATAAATGCATAAGGGACATTATTCAGCAAACTATCTGATTGATAATTGTTTCCCTTAAATAACACACTGATCCAACCATAAATATTGTAGCCAATCCATGGTCAAGAAAGCTGCTAAGGCAACTTTTTTTTAATGATCTTGTATATATTTATCGAGAAGCTTAATTATATGAGAAATACCATCCTTCCTATCATGAATCAACAACCAGCAGCCTTCAAGAAATTATCATATGGGCGTGATGCTGGTAGTTGAAAGAAGGCGGCCTGATGCTGATATGCTGTTGCACAAAGTCTTGGACCAGTCTCAGGCAATGTGATGGGTGGAGTAGATCCTACATTTGAATCCAAGAATGGATTTCCACTCTGCAATTCAAATGGAAAAGGAATAAGTTGTTTGTTGTAGGAAACAAGATCACCTCAGCTTTTTTAAAATGGATGACAATGGCATCCAGTAAATAGGTCAGTGTAAAATTTAGGCTTAATTACTCCAATGATCCATGAACTATTTAGAAATTCCTAAGTAGGTCTTTGAACTAAAAAAGTTTGTAATTACGTCATTGAACTTGTAAATCATTTGTAAGGTCCTGACATTTAATCAGGTCCCTAAACTTTATAAATAATTTATGATCAGGTGACTAGTCCAGAGACCTAATTACAAATTATTTAAATAAACTTTTAAATAGTTTGTAACTGAGCCTCTGAACTTATCACTTGATTACAATTTATTTAAATTTCTAGGACCCAATTAAAATTCAAGAACCCAATTGTAAAAGAGTGACAAGTTGGGGACCTAACTACACACTTTTAGTTCAATGACCTATTTAGAAATTCTCAAATAGTTCAGAGAACAAACAAATAATTAAACCTCAAGTTTCATGATTAAATCTTTACTTCAAAGTTTGAAGTGCCCAAAATAAATCACAGATGAAGAGATCTCAAAGCAAACAATATTTATTTCAAATTTAAAATTGCAGAAAGTAAAGCAGTACCAAAGGAGGCAAACTCTGTTGAACATTGGAATTTGTGGGTTCGTCCTTTCCCTGGTTGTAATGAGGAGCAGGAATCCTAAATGAAATGCCATGAAATGGATTGGCACCCATGAAAGTTGAAATCTTCTGTTGCTTTCCTGCGAGGAGGGCCTCACAATGGAGAGCCATTTCTTTATATGGCATGTTAGAAGGTGTTGAAACAGAAATCCTTCCTACATGATGTGTTGTCTCCAAAACCTGCAGATGAATTATCATTTTTATAACTCATTATTTTTCAGAATTGATAATACAACTAGATGAAAAAATTAGAGAAATTGTTGAGTGTTGAAGAGAATCTTTTTTAAAACACAGAATTTATTCTATTCTCAACAGTCAATATAGCTATAAAAAAAACAAAATTCAGCCTGGACCCAGAATTTGACAAATTGACTAGTCAATATGGAACACAGTAGAAAGAATGCCCAGATATTGACTAGTCCATTTGTTGGAGCTTTACTGCTTGTGTCATATCTAAAGAAGTCTCTGATATGTGACCGAATTAAATACAACTCTTTCATTCCTCGTTTTCCTTTGCATTAAAACTTGTTTTAAACTATCAAGAGAGTACAGCTACTGTTTTCATTTCATTCATGGCTAACTAATAAATTAAAATTTTAAAACACAAAACCTTCCAGGCTTTAGGGATTGAGATCCTTCCGTTACAATCTACTCTTATTTTTTTGATAGGTTCCACAACATCTACTCTGATTCTCAACAGGAAAATACCCGCATATTTGTGGATTTGATATGAAATTTATTTTTGTTTCTATAAAACTGAATGAATATAAGCATATCTTTTTAGTTTAGTCTTGCCAAGATCAGGAAATACACTTGACTTTTATGTGAAAACCATTTTCGTGACTCTCCAACCCAATAGCTTAAGTTATTAAGTGTAGGTCACGAATGGTTTATATTTCCAAGAGTGAACACCCATACTTGTCTCTCAGAAAAAATATGGAAACCTATATGATCCCTCAGAAAGAAAAGTATTATTTTGATTCTCAAAAAATTTAAATGTAAGTCAAAAATGTCTTTGATGGGGACTAAAATATCCTAAAAAGGATTACTCTAACAGATATTTGAGAACCAAATCAGTACTTTTCATTTCTCAGGGACCAAATAGGTCTCTGTTTTTTCCCAAGAAGCAGCTTATGTGTGTACTCTGTTTGCAATTTGTTCTCAACAAGTGTTGTACAAGCACAGAAACCACTCAAACTGACCATAGAAGATTTAGGGTGCGATTGAAAGAGTTTATTTATACCTTATTTGTGCTTTATTTATGCGACAAGCAGTTAAGTAAATGTTTAGGAGAACTAATAAAAATTGCTTTTGACATGTATATAAATTGTTTTCAAGTTATTTAACTAAGGTCTTCTAGGTAACTTATAAAAACAACTCACAATTTATATGAAAGCAGTTTGAAAAATATGAGTAAATTTCGGAGTTTCTTGTGAGATCACACCTTCTATTTATAATGATGTTGCGATAATTACACTCAATGTCTAGGAAGTTGTGTTGACTAGGACTACTAACAATTAGTTTAAGATGTTGTACAAGCAAAGCATGCTAAGGCTTACTATGCTTTAATAATTGAAACTAAGTTTGACAAGACTAGGACTTGTTTGAGAAGAGAATGCACTATTGATGATTCATGTGTGAGTAAAAAGTCACCACTGGATTGATCATCAGCGGGAATAAAACGCGCCAATAATATGATTCATATGTGGGAATAGAGTCACCACCGGATTGATCGTCGGTGGAAATAAAAGGCGCCACTAATATGATTCATATATGGGAATAGAGTCACCACCGAATTGATCGTCGGCGGGAATAAAATGATTTTTTGAGCAAATGGTACCTTGTTCTTGATACCAAGTTCCCACAGCAACAGCCCAATCTGTGTAATTGGCAAAATCGACCAATTTTTCGCAAGGAATGAGTGGAAGAGTAGTGAAACAAAAAAGCGCAAGAAGAAGCAACAACAGATACAGTGCCAGACGTGGCAATCTATGTGAAGGGAAGATGAAAGGTAGCGGAACAATCACCAAAAAGATGGAAAACACCTCAAAATGTGGAGGCGCATGTGGTGGCTATTGGCAACAGGAAAAGCATCGTCATACTAGTTGGAGGATTGCGCAGTGTTCTGTGGTGGTTTTAAGCAGTGGGTTGCATTGGAAAAGGTGCAGATGGTCTTGACACAACAGTAACAGGGTAAATAAGCACAAAACTCTGGAAAAAACGTTGGTTATGGCGCAGCTGGAAAATGCAGAGAAGACAGCGGAAGGGCCGCCAGAGTTGACAATGATGGACAACTTTATGTGGCAAAAAATTAAAAGATTGAAAGGTGGTGCTGCTGCTGGCAGCAGTAGTGAAGCACAAAGACAAGTCACATAATCAAAAGCTGCTCTAATACCATGAAAAAATATGAGTAAATTTATGTGTGTTTCTTGTGAGATCACACCTTCTATTTATAATGATGTTTCAATAATTACATTCAATGTCTAGGAAGTTGTGTTGACTAGGACTACTAAGAATTAGCCTAGCATGTTGCACAATTAAAAAATAATAAAAACAAACACTGAATTTTAACACAGTTTAACTACATTTCTCATTTGACTACAGAAATAGCTTAACATAAATGTTAATATGATAAACACTTAATCATTAAGCACTTAATTAAGCTTTTTACCTAAACGCACCCTTGATACCATGTCAAGAGCTAAATCAATCCAAAATTTACCCTGTAGGTGTATGTCTAGGAATAGTTTATCTCTAATAAGTACAACTCTAAATGCATGTTTTGATTAGCTTATCAAAATATCATATAATCAAACTTCTTAAGGCTTTGTTTGTGAATTTGAGTTGGAGGGAAAGGGAGCACTTTGAAAAAAGGAAGGAAAAAACTTAATTAAGACCAAACATGTTATTAGTGTGTACATATCAATGAACAGAAAAACTTACTGAACCCAAAATGTCATCAACACTCAACAGGCTTAGATTTTCTGAAGGCTGTTGTTGTGCATCAGCATTAGCTTGGTTTTCCAAACCAGAAGCTGGAATGTCATCATCAATAGTAAATAATGGAATATCAACCTGCATAATTACATGAAGGTGAACTGTAAAGATTAAAAATTAAGGTAAATAATTTATAAAAAAAATATGAGCAGAGCTGTGCAAGTTACCATATCAGGATGCTTATCGTCCTTTAGTCCAGACTGGTAAATATTTCCTGTGGTATTAAGAGATAACTGGACTCCCAATGGACAAGCATCATCAGGTGCAAAATTATTAAGCAGCCGTTCTTTTAACATGGATGGTTCCTGTAAAATTATTAAGCAGCCGTTTTACAAAAAATTGTAAGTTAATACACTGATCCTGATAAATTGTAAGTTAGAGCAACATTAAATGATATCCAGTTGTTACATTTGAAGATTTCCCCAGACTCTGCACTATCATAGTAGCAAACGATTCATTGGACTGGCTTTCGGTTAGTCTTATGGATGAAAGTGCCTTGATAGCATCCTCGTCATCCTCTTTCGATCCATAAACCTTACTTGGCTGCCTAACAGTATCAACAACAGCTTGTATTTTGCTGTCATTAACCAGTTGCAGGAAAGGATCAACCTGAAAAGAAGCATAAAAATTATAAGAGATGCAAGGGAGTGGTTTCATCACATAAAATACCACTAGGAAGTATGTATAAAGTTGGGAAAAGAAGGAAAAATTGACAACTTAAAATGTTGTACAAATCAAAATATACATACAGTTTTATCTGTCAATGCCATTTTAGCGATAGAAATGAGAGAGAGGATGTTGTAGGCCTTGGATGTGAAGATAATCATGGATGTTGCCAGTGTAAAGAGAGATCTGCGGCGTGATGCTTGCAGTTTAACTGGAAAAAAGAAGTGTTTCAAAACTAGGCACCTTAACCATGCTTTGCAATTTTAAGCCATTTCATCAAAAAGCAACTTAAAATAAATAAGAATAAACTATATCTAATACGAGAACATATGACATAATAAATAAAATATATTCTATAAAATTCAAAATATAAATCACTGTCTTATGACCATTCCATCCACAAAACTATTCTAGATATATGGTTAGAGAAATAGAAAAATTAAGGCAGTGAGCCCAGAAAGTCAATTGAAACAGAAAGTTATCTATGATTAGAGGACAATGATAAAGAGAATATCTGGCACAAACTTTATTCCCAAATTTTAACCTTGATACAAATCTGAAACCTGATGGCTAAGATACTTACTCATAGAGCCTTCATATAATTTGAACATTTATTTAAAATGATTATAGTTAAACGCTTATAACCAAACTAAGAGTTTCTTCTATTGGTTCACACGGAACAAATCAGAGCTGTGTTCAAGCAGAATAGAAGTTCAAGTTTGGAATCAATCTAGAATAGTAACATATAAACATTAAATAAATGGATACAAGGCTCTACCCTTTTCATTGAGAGAAATGCTCCTCAAGGAAAATGCCAACTGAAAACTTTGAATTAGAGCCTCATGAGAAGAATTCTGCAGGAGCCAAAGCTTGCAAGTTATGAGGATAACATAAAAGATAAACTTTAAAATAGCTTTTTCCACACAAAAATTTCATGAATATTAATTACAGAGCAAAACCACATAGTCGTAAAGATTTCTAAACCACTGATAAAAGCATTTAAATGTTGGTAAAGATGTACAGGTATTCCCATGAATAATACAGAACTGATGTGAATATTAAAAACCATAAAACTATAATCAGGCATTTGAAAAATTAATTCAAATTCTCTCAATCATAGAAATTACTTCATGGACTAAGCCCTATTCTGGGATGGCCACTTATCCATAAAGGATAAATAAAATAATCAATAAAAGGGATTACTCAGCCGACTTCATGTCTAATCAATTTTAAATTTGTATCAAGGTATCGATTTAGACCAAATACTATTTCAGATAATCAGAACACAATGAATGTAAAGGTTCAGTGTCGGTGTTGGTGACAAAGAATCACCATGTTCAAAAGAAATGGAGGGACGTACACCAGAAAACTGGGGAAACTAGTGAACTGCTTGTAAAATTAAATCATTGAAGTACAAACACACAGTTAGAAGTGAATATTTTACCAATGCAGTAGATATAGAAAGTACAACAACAAGACAACCAAGCCTTTACCCAGCCTTTATCTACTATGTGGGTTTGGCTACATGAACCAATCAGCACAATAAAATCATGTCATTTATTAAGTAGAAATATTGACAACTCTCACCTTTAAACCTCTTTTTATTGTTTTAATAGTTTCCTGGGTCTACCTCTACCTTTGTACCCTACATCTACTCATCTAATCAACTTTTTTTACTCTACATGTCTTCCTCATATATGCTCAAGTCACCTAAGACGAGAATCTATCATCTTTTTTGTTAAGGGGGCTGCCCTAGTTTTCTTGATTATTTCTAATCCTATCTTTTCTTGTAATCACTAATTCATCATAACATTATCATCTCTACGATATTAAGTTTACTTTTTTGTTGCCTTTTTATTGCCAAACGTTCAATTCACAAAACATTGCAGGTTTTATAGCCGTGTCATAAAATTTTCCTTTAAGCTTGAAAGATACTTTTATATTGCATATAGCATCCAAAACATACTTCATTTCATCCACCGTGCTTGGATCATATGGTTTACATATCTCTCTATCTTCCCATCACTTAGATTAATGGGCCCAAAGTACTTTAAAACATCCTTCATTAGGCACAATTTTATCCTAGGATTGTTAATTATTTCTATTTACTTCCCTCTTAATCACACATCAATGATCATTAATTTATGTAGGGCGGTTAAACTCTCACTCACTGGTATGACCTCGCAATTCTTGGACTAAACTGTCCTAACCCTGCTAGTTAACTCTTAGTGCTAACATAAGTATTTTGATCATGCCATTTCTAAATTTGTAAGGGGTAATACTTGTCTGGGCATTAAAATTTATAATTTCAAATTTGACTATTTTGTAACCTGCGTGTTAATGTAAGTATGACTAAATTATCTATGAGGTTGAGTTTAATCTTATAACAACTTTGTAAATAATTATCTATATTATATTTAAGGAAGCAAGCATATGCATCATTCTCAAATATATTGAAATAACAAAAAATGAAATAATTGCATTAGGCATAACTGTATGTTAATAGAGAAGATTGTTATTTTGTTAAAAGTTAAATTACCAAACTTTTTATCAGAAAGTCAGTAAATTGAAAGTCAAATGTTAAAAATTGGTCAATAGTCCATACAGGAAAACAATCTTTTCAATCAATTTATAGATAGTAAAATATCAAGAATTATTGGATTACCTTACTCCGAGCAACTAGCAAGACAAGGCTGTAGGTATGAGCAATTGCTTCAAAATTTTCGGGTGTGTTCAGGGGATAGATAGACTGGACCCAGATTGATGATAGTAAAAGGGTAATCTGATGACTACTCAGCCTAATCGGTAATACCTGTGACATGGTAGGTATAAGAAGAATGATAGTATTTGATGGGGTTTGATTGAAGTTCTATCATTATTAAAATAACATATAAAGTAAAATAAGTGCAAGTACATACCTGTTGTGTATTTGAACTATCTGTAGCATCTTCTTCCACAGTTACAGATATTTGAGGCTTCCTCACACTAGTTACTCGGCTGTAACTTGACTTCAATCTATTCATCATAGAAGGGCTATTAACCTTTGAAGATTCACTGATGGCCATACCAGGTTTTCTTGTACTACTGGTCCGACTATAAGTTGACTTCACTCTGTTCAAAATGGAGCTATCATTGCTCTTTCCATCTGTGTTAGTATCTTCTTGCGAGGAATGTCGCTTCCTCTCTAATTTCTCAAAGAGTGCTGCCGAAGAAGAAAACACAGAAACATTTCTTGAGAGCATTCTTTGAATATCAGTTCCCTTTGTCAAGGGGGGATTTGAAGAAGAAGGTTGAGGACAAACTGACGATGGCACAAGAACAACAGAAAATATACGGTGCGCACCCACCCTGGTTTCATGGTCTGCATGGACCATTGCCAGGAGTAACTGATGAAATAATGCCTCAGGGAATGCCTAAAGAGTAGGGTATCAAGGTTACAGACAAACAATAAAAGATGAGAAAAGTCAGAAAGGTGTTAGAAAATATTAGTATTAACCAATCAAGCAATTTAAGTAACTTGCCTTGTTCTGATATGACAAATTTGGTATAGAAGCAACTATTTGAGCAGTTCTATAAACTGCAGCAATCAAGGTTCTGGCCATAACTGTAATATTAGACATGTTTTCCAACAACACAGCCATGGTATCAAGAACAGGACCTGCATCTGAAATCTGCATAACATTATAGCAGTAGCCACAGAAGAATATTAGATCATTACATTAAACATCCAAGGTTCACACCCAAATCTACATACAGATCTACCTGTTTATCTGGTTTGTTACACTATTAACTAAAAAAATCATCTTAAAAAGTAGGGAATTTACTGTCACCTTAATTGTTAACTGTACAAGGCATTCATCTACTTCCATTCTGTATTTTTGATTCCATTGTATTACTTCAGTCCCTAAGTTTGAGTCATCAAGAGAACAGTGTATGCTTTTTCGCAGGTGTCTCATCATATCACTCAATGCACCGATTATAGCCACAGATTGCTGAACTCTTGTTTGTTGAGCAAGGTGGGTGATAACGCCAACAATATCAAGCTGCATATTAGGATTCTTTAAGACATTCTTGTGATCAAGGTGCTTGACTAAAATGGACAGCAACAAGTGTGTATTCTGTCCTGTAAATTACAGTGAACCCAATTACAAACTGTTTAGATAGCATAAAGAAAATTAGACATAAAGTTAATCTCAAAGCCCTCAAGAAAATAAGTAAATACCTGAATTTTCAATTATAGACTGCATGTCGAGCAAGACAGATAAAGCAAGCCCATGTTCTGGTGACCAGAGATTGGCATTATCAAAATAGCGGAACAAGGATTCCAGAACACGTCGTACAGTTGTGCCTTCCTTGGCTAACTTAGCCATATTTTGTATGCAAACTCGTGACCAAAATCCAGGGTTCATGGCATCTTCCCTATGGAGGAGAAATGAAGTTAACATCAATTATGACAGATGAGTAACTCAACAAAAAACTAATATAACAAGAAGGACAGTTACATAGGCACATTGACTTCTCCTTTGGCATTCACTACCATTCTCCATGAATAAAGCCTTGTAGAATTCCCATTTTGAGAATCTTGCTTGATATCTCCATAGTTTTCCAAAACAACTGAAACAACCTGAGTTAACAAGAGACGGAAGCTGTCAAATGCAAGAAGTATATGGAAGGGTAAGACAAAGGGTCCTTGGAACTGTTATAAGATGTTCAGACGATAAATCATTTAGTCAATAGAGGTGTTTCTCTATTACAACCGTAAGTAACATATTGAACAATCAAAGCTATCATAATTAAGTTGATTGTGACAAAAACTAGAGTAATTAGTAACATGTCTTTTAAGCACCTAGTTTCAGGTCAAAGAAAGTTCTCGCTGATTTGAGAAGTACCAAAAATCTAGTAACTACAATCAATCATTTAGTCAATAGAGGTGTTTCTCTATTACAACCGTAAGTAATATATTGAACAATCAAAGCTATCATAATTAAGTTGATTGTGACAAAAACTAGAGTAATTAGTAACATGTCTTTTAAGCACCTAGTTTCAGGTCAAAGAAAGTTCTCGCTGATTTGAGAAGTACCAAAAATCTAGTAACTACAATCAATCATTTAGTCAATAGAGGTGTTTCTCTATTACAACCGTAAGTAATATATTGAACAATCAAAGCTATCATAATTAAGTTGATTGTGACAAAAACTAGAGTAATTAGTAACATGTCTTTTAAGCACCTAGTTTCAGGTCAAAGAAAGTTCTCGCTGATTTGAGAAGTACCAAAAATCTAGTAACTACAATCAATCATTTAGTCAATAGAGGTGTTTCTCTATTACAACCGTAAGTAATATATTGAACAATCAAAGCTATCATAATTAAGTTGATTGTGACAAAAACTAGAGTAATTAGTAACATGTCTTTTAAGCACCTAGTTTCAGGTCAAAGAAAGTTCTCGCTGATTTGAGAAGTACCAAAAATCTAGTAACTACAATCAATCATTTAGTCAATAGAGGTGTTTCTCTATTACAACCGTAAGTAATATATTGAACAATCAAAGCTATCATAATTAAGTTGATTGTGACAAAAACTAGAGTAATTAGTAACATGTCTTTTAAGCACCTAGTTTCAGGTCAAAGAAAGTTCTCGCTGATTTGAGAAGTACCAAAAATCTAGTAACTACAATCAATCAGTAATGTATTTTTTCTTGCATGAGAAATGGCAGATACCTTAAAAGAAATGTAAATAGATTACAAACTTACATTGTCAAATTCAACTGAAATATGAGAGAATTCACCCATGAACCAAACCTGTAAAACATGCAAAGAAGCAATAACATTAGCTTTTCTAAGGGGATCTTGGCATAACGGTTGGAGTTGTTTCTGTTTGACTTGAAGGTCATGGGTTTGAGTCGTGTAACGTAATCAACCTCTTGCAAATGCAAGGTAAGGCTGTCGTCTATAATAGATCCACAATGGATTTGGCCCTTCCCCTAACCCCGCAATGGTTGGAGCTTTATAGCACCAAGTTTCCCTTTTTACATGTTATCTTCTTTTTTGATAACTTTATCATTCTTAGTAAATTGGAAAATGGTTTAACATGGTTTTAAATTGCGGCTGCAATATTGCAGATTTTGAAGTCTCCCAATGGCATCACAACCACAATTTTGGCCGCATTTTCCCACAATATAAATGTTCAAAGTGTAACTGCAACTGCAATCTGAAACCATGGGTTTAACATTGAAAAGAACATGAAACAGTATACAAATACGTTTATGTAAGCCATATGTTGTAGACATGACAAAGAAGACATCATATTACCATGGATGATAGGACTTGAAGTCCAGAAGCTCGCAAATGCTGTATTTTTGCATCTTCTCCCATTTGTTGAGCAAGTTGGCAAAGTTTTAAAATGAACGTGTCTAAATTAAACATATAAGTACCATCCCTCTGCACGAATAAGAGAATGAAACAAGCTCAAACTTCCATGGCATAAAACGAATAACGTTAATTAAGGAATGAACAAGCAGCAAACTTAGAAATTGAGAACCTACCAAAAATCCCCCACCTGATTGTTCACAAAGTCAAACAAGGTTTGGCATCCTAAAATCTGCACTTCGTCATGCCGCGTTTGATCAAGAAGAATTTGTATGATGCTAAGCAAGCTACTTGCAAACAAAGGCCTGCCGAAAATGTGTTCTCATAAATTGCACGTAATAAAATGTTTTTATTCATAAAAATGGAGAATCAGTTTCTGTTATTTCTTTAGGAGACTGTTTTTTTCAAATGGTTGCAAACCCAAGTAAACTTGAGCCTCTCAAACAATCAAGCTCTTGTGAAGCATGGATCCTAACACTGACACATCAACTCCGGTGATAATTTGAGAAAATGAATTAATCGAATGTAATCAATATGGCAGTGGCAATGTCGGTGTTGGGAAATCCGGACACATTTTCGATCAAAAGTGTCAGTGGTACACACTTCTAAATAAATATATTTCCTTGATTTTCATGATAAGTTGACTACCAAACTTCCTATGCACAATCTTCACTCAAGTCAAGACATATGATAATGTAAATGCAAAAACTATCACATCACATCATAAAAGATACTAACTTAGCTAGTTTACTAACAGTGATAAAACATATGATGCTAACTATCAATTAATTAGAAACTCAAAACCCTACCTATTATCTAAACAAACATCATAATCATAACTATGATGAAAAAAGAACTCACATTTGATCTCTACAAGAAACCAATAATTTCCTATAAATACAAATGACAACTTTCACAGCTTGGTAGTTCTCACTCCTCAACTCCCTATAACACCTTTGCTCAAGATAGCTGGTTATCTGAAACAACCAAGGACAAAACAGTCATTTTACAAAAATTATCACTAACAAAAAATAATTGAAGGAACCATTTCATTTTGCAACCATTACAAAATTCACATGCCTTAGGAACACGAAGAGGATTTTTCGATGCATACTCGCATAATTTGCTGATCTTACGATCATTAGGTTCCTCTTCCTGTTACAACAACATCGCAATATAAATCATCATCATTATCATTATAAATTTCAGATCTTATAGTTAGATTACAAAATCTCAATAAATCAAATTAAATTATTTAAATTAATTAATCAAAAAAAGAAACTAATTAACCTGCGTGCGAGGGAAGATCTCAGCGAGCAATTTTTTGTAACGTTTAATAGGATGTCTCGATCGTTCACGCAATGCAGGACAAAAACAGCACAAGCTCCCGCAAACAGGCCAAATGTTACGCGAAATCACGCTCATTTTCTCGAATTGTTCGTAACCAAAATCGAATTATTATGAATTCAATTTTATAGATTATTATTATTATTGTGATTAATGTGAATGTGGATGGAAAATGGAGAGAAAGATGAAAGGAAAGAGAGAAAAGAGAAATAATGCCGATAGCAGCGTTGAAATGAAAGGCTCTCCGAATACAAGGTGTATCTTTCTTTCTCTTTTCTCTCTTACCTTTCCGCTTTCTTTTTCGTTCGTGTTTGTGTTTAATTTATAGTGTTGTGTTTTCTTGTTTTTTTCTCCTTTGGATTACGACAGTTTTTTCTTTGGGACGACACCTCACATCATCTCCTCCATCTCGCCAACTCAAACACCCAACGTTCAAAAACATAGTTTCCAATATATGTTTTATATATTTTTAAAATATACAAAAATAGAGTATTCAATTGTGGTGTAAACCAATTTTACACCAAAGTTTAATGAATTATTGATTTTTTCATTTCATCATCCTGTTTTAAAATAATTATTAATTTTTAATAAAATTTTTGTTTTAAAATGATAATTTTTTTTTATTTGTAATGTATTTTTTTTAATAATACAATTTAATTAGTATTATTTGCATGATTTCAATATAATATTTTTGGATAGTCATTTATGATATTGACTATACACCTGTACCTAATAAGAAACTTTTTATAAAAATAATATTATTTTAGCTATTTTAAATTGTATTGTTATTGATCAATACAATTTTTATCAATTTAAAAGAATGAATACCGTTTTTAATATAAAAAATAAATATAAAATGAAATATAATAATTTGAAAGTAATGTACATATTATTAATTGAATAATAAAATGAATAAAATAACTAATATTACATTAAAGACTTAAAATAATATTAAGAATTTTTTGCAACCATTCATTTTAAATTTTTTGAGAATCTTTTTTGTATACTTGGTCTAATGAATGTATATCCCATTTTGACTTTGTTGAGTTTGAATTCCTAAGAAGAACTACAATTCTCCTCTCATACTCATTTGAAATTCATGTTGTATTAACTTAGCAAAATCTTGACAAATGATGCTATTAATAGAACCAAATATAATATCATCAATATAAATTTGAATAACAAAAATGTCATTTTCTATTAATTTCCTAAACAAAGTGGTGTCAACCTGACCTCTATCAAAATCGTTTTCAAGTAAGAAGTTAACCTATCATAGCAAGCTCTAGGTGTTTGTTTTAGACCATATAGTGATTTCTTAAGCTAAAAGACGTGATTAGGAAACTCTAGATTTTCAAATCTTAGGGGTTGTTTTACATATACTTCTTCATTAATATAACCATTTAAGAATGCAATTTTAACATCCATTTTAAACAAAGTAATATTATTATAAGCAACAAATGAGAGTAAGATACATATTGCCTCTAACTTGATCATTGAAGCAAATGTCTTAGTATAACCAATACCTTATTGCTGAGTATAACCTTGTGCAACCAGTGTGGCCTTGTTCCTAACAACTTCTCATTTTTTATTTGATTTGTTACTGAATATCCACTTGGTTTCAATGGGTCTTTAACTGAATACCTACTTGGTTCCAACTTCTCATTTTTTTTATTTGATTTGTTCCTAAACATTCCTACTTTTTACCATTCAACGAGGCAATTTTCACTAGATCAAAAAGGTCAAAGTACAAAAGCTCCAAAGGTCTACTTGTGGAAATAATAATCTTTGATGCAAAAGAACTCTTAGTTTATTTCCCTACTTGATAGACCTTACAAAGGACTTTTTATTTGAACTTGAGATTTGCCAAGCGTTTAACAAGTTGGAATTTGTTTAATTTTGAGATTAACCTTAAACTGACATAGCCTAATCTCTTATGTCAAATCAGTTGCTCGTTGCTCACAAACACAAAGCATCTAACCTTTCGTTCTGCTAAGTTAAAAAGATTGGTTTTATAAAGGTTCCCTTACCTCTGGCCATTAAATAGAACATAAACACCATTTTGACTTATCGCTATACATGACTTTTGATTAAAGAATGTGTCATAACAACAATCAGTTAATTGACATTTTCTAAGTAGGTTGTGTTTTAGTCTTCTTACTAATAGTACATCATTATAGAAGTTAAGTTATATTTACCAACTCTATCGCGTCTAATGATCCAACATTTCTACTTTCCTACAAAAGTAATTAAGCCTTCGTTGGTCATGGTTAGGTCTTGGAACATAGACCTTTCTATCATCAACTATCGCGAGCATTCATTGCTCAGGTATCATGACCGGTATTTCAATTTGGCTGTTGAGAACATCTACAACCACTACAAGAAAACTCATCTTTTGTGGCAGCCCAAAGTCTCCACAAAGTGGGAAAAACGGCCACAAAAGACACATTTGTGGCTAGCCTACGACGGCCACAAATAAACCAGTCACAAAATTTTGTGGCAGCCAAAATAGTCACAAATATTGTATTTTTTGTCACTATTTGTGAGGGCTTAGGCCGCCATAAACTATCCTATTTGTAGCCGTTTTGGCCACCACAATTGGATAGCTTTATTAAAAAAAATTGAAATTAATATTAAAAAATATATTATTAAAAATTAATATTAATAGAATTTAAAGTTGAAAATATAAATAAAAATATAACTTTAATATTAATTAAATTATTACTACCAAACAAAATAAAACATTCCATAATTAATAAATCATATCGTACAAACCAAAAATAAAACATACCATATTTAATTAATAATGTATAATATACATACACACCCAAAATAAAAATAGAAATTATTATTCGAATGCATCAATCATCATAATAATCCCTCTGATCATTAGCTTCACTCCCTCCATCATTATTTGATGGAATATTACCCAACGATAAAAATCCCTCAAAAGTATTATTAATTAGTGTTAGAGACAACATAGTTTGAAATTGTATTTCAACTTCAAGTACACCACCACTAGTCGATGGAGCCATAGCTGGTTGAGGTTGATTTAAATCTGATTTGATCAAGTCAGTTGTTCGCATAGTTGGTCGGTATGGAGTTTGATTTCCTTGAGGTTGAGGAAGTTGTTGTGAAAATGACGGGACATATATTAAAATATAGTTGTTGTTGCTGCTGGAAATTTGGAGGCGGTTGTTGTTGTTGTTGTTAAGAGTATTGAGAGTATTGTTGTTGCTGCAAGTATTGAGGTCGCGGATATTGTTATTGTTTGTGAGGCGGAAACTACTGATGAAATGAAGGAGGAAATTAAAATTGTTGTTGCTGAAACAGCTGCTGCTGAAACTGCTGATGTTGCTCTTGAAACATTTGTTTTCATTCTTCATTTACTTTATTAATTGATGTTTGTATTAGTTGTTGTGTCATTTTTACTTGCCCATTCATCTATTGTTCCTTTAATTGGTCAACATTGTCAGTCGACGGACGATGAGATCGATTCGTACTAACATAAGAAGAAGGCGTCTCAGTCTAAATATATCTTGTTAGGACATTTACAAATGTTCACGATAAACTACTGACACCCAACACACGTCATTTGTACTTGCCACCACTAATTTTCATAAAGCTTGCAGTCTCATATTGTTTTGGTTGCAACAGATTAGCTCGCTGAGTAGGAAGAAGAGTAGTTTGTTGATCATCTCATTCTTTTATGATCTGTTGAAGTTTTTCCTGTATAAAAATAATAATAAATATTAAAATAATTAATTAATATAAAAAAATATTTTTAAAGATCTAATTCATTATCAGTAGTACGTATATAGTTAATGAAATACATATATCAATTTAAATACTAATTAAATATATATGTACCTAAATCATTTGTGATAATTCATCAATATACTTATTTGTTTCAAGATAAATATGAAGATAGCGATGTATCTTAGTCTGAGTGATCTCTTTTTCAAGTTGTTTTTTTTAAAATATTAATTGTCAAGTTTATTTGGTGAAATATAATAATTAATTGAATATAAACTAATATATATATATATATATATTAATAATAATAATAATTACCATATAGTATTCTCCTTGTACATTTTACACGTTTGTTTAAATAAAAATATAACTTAATTAAACATGCAAATGTATAATTAGTAATTAAGTAAATTAATTTAATTACTTACTTTGAAACAATGTAAAAACTTATCAACTTCACTAAATTGAGGTGTCTTGTCCTTCTTTATCTCACCCTAAGACAACTATGTTTTTTTATATTTCTCTTGTATGACTTCGATAATTCCTTTTGCAAATGATTTAAAAGGAATATATCTTCAAAGTTAATATGCAAATTAAATATAAAAATTAATTAAATTAAATAATATAATATAAAATGCAATAATCAACAATAATGAAATAAGTAACAAGCATAGTTTAACTAGTTCACATACTCATTTATTTCTATAATTATGGCTATGCAGTCATAATAATCAACACGCCCAAATTGCATTATTTTGTCTTTGATATAACGCTCTATAGGGACCCCAAGATGTAAGGGAATAGCTCTACCACTAGTACCAGTCGTCGTCATATGCATGAGAGATGGATTGTTAACAGCATGTGGTTTAACAACTTTTTTCTTACCAAGTGATGTTTTGAATATTCCTCATATTCCAACTATTGTCGATCCTCCGACTCCTGAGACTAAGGACATATATATATATATGTATATATGGTTTAACTTCAATGCAATTAATGAAAACATGAACATCTGCGACATTAAATACTTTGTCACTTAGCCAAAAAAATCAGTAGCAAAATTAGGACATTTGTATTCAAATACAACATTGTTGTAGTCGAATACAGTGTTGTTTCATAAATCAGTAGCCAAAATAGGATATTTGTATTCGAATACAACCTTCTTGTATTCGAATACACATCAACAAAACAGTAGAAAATAGCAAAAACAACATAAATCAACTTTTAAAATGGTTTCACAATCAACCAACACTTACACACAATTGAGCATACATATACAATCATCACAGTATATCAAACATGACTCGCATGCCAAGCACCCTAATACAATGCGTAAATGCCAAAATGCATGGACTCGGAATTCCAAACCTAACCTTCCTCGAAAGGGCGTAAATCATAATTGTACCACCCATCACAGGCCAATAGTACTAAATTACCGAGGTGTGACCTATTAAGAGTCAGCACGATTTACTAAAAACGTAAATCATAAATGTACCACATATCACAGGCCAATAATACTATTTATCGAGGTGCCACCTATCACGGGTCAACACGATTTACCAAAAATGTGCAGTCTATCGCGAACCTTACACGACGCAATAATCCCCGCAAGGATAAGATGAACCAACAAATCACATGGAATCACCTCGTGGTCCATCCGGTCACCACTATCACCATGGCCCATCCGGTCGCCATGACGATGAAATGCATGAGCATACTCTAACTCTATCCACAACAATCATTAAGTAAATACAGATATTAAAAGATTCCTCATTTTTAATACTCATTTAACACTAATGATTTTCAAATTCCACACAAAGCATACTCAACATTTATTTTTCCACCACACACATCAAATTTAATCCACATTTTACATTAAACCTGATCAATTCAAAATTCACAAAATCCACACCAAGATTAATCATCAATCACTACAAATTTCCACAAAATTCAAACATAACTAATGCCAAACTAATTTTCACAAAACACACATCAAACACATCAAATTTCATTTCCTCAACAACACACATAAATGAATGAAATTCTTTTTCCACAAAAACACTCATCAATATCTCCAAAATCGAACTCCAAAATTTCACCCATAAAAGCATTTAATTCATTTGCCCCAAATCTACACTTCAAATCCAACACATTTATTTTCCACCCAACCACAAATAAGTCCCTAAGTGCAAACTAAAAGTTTGAAAGGAGCCCTTACCTCCGTTATCGCTTTTCCAACCGATTACGATACCGCGATTTGTTTCAGTAAAACTTCGCTCGTGTCGTCGCTTCCAAAGTTAGCTCACTAGCATTGTAGTGTGGAGATCAGCAACTTTCCCTTTTACCACTTCTTGAAACAAAGCTTAGATCTAGGAGAAAAGTGGATGTTTTTTTTTTGAATCTAAGAAGAAGAATGAAGCTGAGAAATTCTTTGCTTTCTCACCCACCAAGCCTTGGGTTTCTTTTCTTGAAGCAAAAGAGATCAAGTGAAAAGAAAATAGGAGGAAGAAAAGATAGAGGTAGCGTGATACAGGGAGAGGAAGAAGACGTTCTGTTTTCTTTCCTTTTCCTTTTCCTTTCTTTCTTCTCATATATACATATATATATATATATATATATATATATATATATATATATATATATATATATAAATCTTAATTAAACCAAACCAATATCTAAATATCTAGATATTTTAGATATTTATGAAAATTATTACTTCTCAACCCATTTTGATAAAAATATCTACTCTTGTCGAAACTCAATTGACAGATACAATATTCATCAACCCGATATATTTTTAACAAAACTGTCTGGTATTAAATTCGTTGTAACATAAATAAATTATTCTTCGACAAAAGATTCACCGTAATTAATCTAATTTATTTATCGCCGAATAATTTTAATCAAGGAATCAAAAAATACTTTTGGGCATTAAACTCACAAAATATCAATAACTTGGCTAAAAAGCCTCAGAGTTCAATACCAAAATACATAAATTAGAATTTAAACCTAAATAAAACTAAGGGCCTTACAGGATAAACTAATGAGAAAATGTGTGATGATTTTTCAAAACTCATGCAAAGTGAATTTGAGATGAGCATGATGGGAGAATTAAGGTATTTTCTTGGCTTGCAAATTAACATAAAGATGACATTTTTATATGTCAAGAAAAATACATAAAAGATCTTTTATCAAAATATAAAATGAACAAAGCCAAAATTCTGACTACTCTCATGCATTTATTCTTTTCATTAGACAAAGATGAAAATGGAAAACCCATTTCTGAAAAACAATACCGGGGAATGATATGCTCTTTGCTTTATTTAACTGCCAGTAGACCTAGCATTGTGTTTGCAGTAAGATTATGTGCTAGATTTGAATATGTACTAAAAGAATTCTCATTTATCTGTTGTAAAAAGAATTTTTCGATATCTTGTAGGCACTATTGATCTTGACTTTTTGGTATAGAAAAGGTTGTCATTTTGATCTTATAGCATACTGCAATGTTGATTATGCTGGAGACAATATTGAAAGAAAAAACACAAGTGGTGCATGTCAGTTTCTAGGAGAAGCATTAATAAGTTAGTCTTGTAGAAAGAAAAATACAAAATCTTTGTCAACGACCGAAGTTGAATATGTCCCAGCTGCAAACTATTGTTCTCAAGTTCTTTGGATAAAAAATCAACTTGAAGACTTCTACGTAAGTTATTCAAACATCCTAATTTACTGTGACAATATCAGTGCTATATATATTTCAAAAAAATTCATTCAACATTCAAGAACTAAGCACATTGAGATAAAACATATTTTTATTCGTGATCATGTAAATAAAAAGGAAGTTTAACTAATATTTGTTGATACTCAAAAACAACTTGCTGACATTTTTTCCAAACCTCTTATAGAGGAAAATTTTTAATTTCATCAAAGAAAAATTGAAAATTATCAAAAATCCAGTCAGTTTGCATTAAAAAAAAATTAAAGGAAACCAAGAACGTTCTTGTTTGTTTCAATCATTCTACGTTTTTCTTTCTATCACTCTTCGTTTTTCTACACAAAATAAAAAAAATAAAAAATAAAAAAAACGCTTTTTGCATGGCACTAATTACAAATGTCCTGTTGTCTGCAAAAGTAATTGTCACGTTGTAACCTTTGCCCATATCTTCCTCTTTTCCAACAATTGTCTGTCACTTCATCTTCCCTCCGCAAAAGTCAATTTTTCTGCAACTCCTCCACTTCCACATGCACAAAAATTGTCACTTTTTCTCACGATTTCTCATCTTCCCAAAACTCAAAATCGTCTCTGTGAAATCTTACTCACTACCAACAATGGCTCGTACAAATATGTTAGCTCGGAAGAACCATTGTCCTAATATACCCTTGTCTTCATCATCATCTTCACCATTCCTCACTCGATCACCTTCACCACCACCTAGACCCACTCCTCCAGAAGAATCATCAGAAAAACACATTCTCAGACTATTTATCCTCATCATGTGACTCAAAACGTAATCTTACCATACTTCCCCTCTCTTCAAGAGCCCACCTCCTAATCTCTGTAAAGTACCTCCACATTTACGAAACCCATCTTCTAAAACTAATGTCACCAAGGAAGGTCAATGTGTGCCCTAACAAGAATAGGAACGACTAAAGCTAAACACTATGATCCCACTGAATACACCATCTTTGATAGTGACGACTCCGAGCACGAAATTCCCACTAAAGCTACACAAACATCTCCTTAAACTAAACTTTTTCAATCAACTCCCCAAATCAGAAAAATAAATTCATCAAATAGATTTTTTCTCTTCAAAACCCTCATCCTCCTCTCCAAAAATAACCTCTTCAAAACCATCATCCTCATCTCCAAAAATAACCTCTTCAAAACCCTCATCCTCCTCTCCAAAAATTACCACTTCAAAACCCCCAACTCTAAAAACCAAAATCACTATAACCCTATCTCAATACTTGGTTAAGAATAAACTAAAAAATCCCCAAAATCTCAACAAAAAAAACTAATTGTCCTCAAACCCAAGAACGTTCCCCTCCAAAAACTATTTCATCGATACATTCTTCGTCCAAAACTCCTTCGCTAGAACGTTCTCCACAAAACAATATCCCTCAAGAACGTTCTTACCCCGCCAATGAATCCAATTCCACCCCCATCTGGTCCCAAACTCTGTATTCCACCATTCATTCCCTCCAAACTTCAAAAGTTGTACGCAAAGAAATGGGGTGAAAGACCCATTGGTATCCGAAAAGTATTTATGCTTGAGAATCTGACAATTGAAGGCAACTCTATCAAACACCACACTGATGCCCTATGTTGGACTCCATTCCTTCAAATATCTAAGTGTTTTTATCCAGATGTGGTGAGGGCATTTTATTGCAAAGCCCAAAATATGATTGAAATATGATTAACTTCTAATATCCTTGCCTCTATTCTCGAACTTTCAATTGATGGTCCTACTATTTTTGGAAAGAACTGGTACTCAGTTTTGAATCTTAACAAGAGAGAAGTCCTCTCTGATCTGTTTTAAGTGGGCTCAAAAAATCACCTCACCACATCCCTTAAGTCCCTTTCCAAAGTGTTCAATAGCATCAGTTAGCAATCCATTCTACCTTATTGTGGGAGTCACAAATATGTCTTCGACAATGATGCATTGATCATCTATCACCTCCTCAATTGCAAAAGAATTAATCTTCCACACACCATCATTCAGAACATGATCACTACCACCAATAAGGATTATAAGAGAAACATTGTCCCTTATGATATGGTTCTCACAAAATTCTTTAGGTATTTCAACATTCCTTTATCCTTTGAAAAATCTACTATAGAGATATCCAATTTTTCTTCCAAAAAATATTTCACACATGAAAAAACAATGATTTGATCGAAAAATTCCAAAATAAGTGTTGATCTCCACCATAAATAAAAGAAAACGCTCGGCTAGACAATATGATGCGGCATCTACTGCTCCAAAAGATACTCCACCACATCCAACCACCACTACTGCTCAAGAACATTCTCCAATAAATTCCAACACCAATACTGCTCAAGAACGTTCTCTAATAAATTCCAACACCAATACTGCTCAAGAACGTTCTTCACCTCCAATAAACATTATCTCTTCTACCTCCATTCCATGTAGCTTACCCCCATCATTTGACCACACACCCACTGAGGTTCATGCCATCCACCACAACTATAATCCACTTCTTCAAAGTGACAAGTGCTCTCAACTCCCCTTTCATCCTATTTCGACCATGTCACCTGCTTTCGTCTCCCCTCGAAAAAACAGTTCCTCTATCCTTTGAATAACTCAATTTTTGGTTTTTCCTAACACACCTACTCCATTTGTACATGCTCCCAAATCCCTAGCAGATGCCCTTTTATCAATGCCAGTTTTTATACTACCTTACCATCCTTCTACACTACCAATGCCCCCACTCACAACACTTTCCTATCTACCCCTAAGGATGATTCCCAACACCCTTCTAAACGTCCTAGAGTTGAGAAAGACGCAACAAGCAAAACAATCATGACTGCTCTCCAAACCATCATGGCACAACAAACATATCAAGATAAGGAGTATACCTTTCTATAGGATTGGATGGCAACTCAGCTTGCTCCCAAGCTGAGCATTGATCCTCCTCAATTGAATCATCCTCCTTTCTTCCAAGCAATTCCAGATCCATCTCTATCTTCATCATCGGAGGGATCTTCCCTATCTCTTTCTAAATAGGATTTCTTTTCCATTTTTCTCCTATTCGTTTTTACTTTGACAAAGTTGGAGAATTACTTAAGATTTTATGTATTCAGATATGTACTCGTAAGTCTTTTTGTAAGACTGCACTTATGTATTTTTTTGCTTTTTGAATCATGTATCCCTTATTTTAATGCATCATTGAAATTATATGTTGGTTCAAAAATTGTAGCACATTTTGAGGGGGAGCTTTTAAGCTCTTCACGATTAAAATTACAATCAAAATTAAAATCTAAATTAACATGTTTGTCATCATCAAAAATGGGGAGATTGTTAAGATAAAATATCCAATTAGTGTTTTCATGTAAACAAACAAATATTAATTAAGAATTCTAACTATGATTTTAAATGATATGTTTATTTAACATGTGTTTTTTATTGTGATAATCAAAGATATGTACTAAACATTACAAGCCAAATCACATTAAAGAGGAAGCAAAATATACAAATAGAACGAAGATGTTTTTGACATAAGTTTAAAAAACGAAGAACGTTATTCACTGTTCTGAAATAACAAGAATGATTATCTTTTGTTAAAGAAAAAATTGCTCCTGGATTTTACAATTATGTTTCCAGTATTCTCCAAGGAAAATACAAGGTTAATCTCAGCAAAATAATCACTCCAAAATACAAAGCATAAAAGTTATGGCTCATGATCATTCTCCAATATTTGGGCAAGATTGAAGAACGATCTTGAAGTGTATACTTCAGCCTATCTTTGAGATATATGTACAAGTGATAAAAGGACCATGAATTACTGTCAACGTAGGATGACACAAAGTCTACATGTCAACATTCGTCAAAAGTAGAAAAACGAAGAATGTTCATACAAGAACATTTTTGTTTCAAATATGATCTTATCCATAAGCTGACACATTACAGTTGGACCCTTCCCAACAATCACATGAGTTGTCATAAGCTTTATTGAAATTTATAAAAAGAACCCCAAGCTCAAGCAAAATTCAGATCTCCAAGTGCAAAATAATACATCACTTACTTACATTCATACCCTCGAAAGTTTGTTATTCACATAAAAAGAATCACTTATGCTTTCTCATTCGATTCCTAGAATCACTCTATTGTATTCTTCTGTTAAAAGAATCTGAACTCAAACAAGTGTTGAGCTTTCTTAAATTCTAACAGGACTTTTTAAATTATTGTCATGTAAACCTAAGACTATAGTTTTGAAAATAGTTTGAGTAGTTTGTAGAAAATCATTTTATGATAAAAGATAAAGTGTAAAAATCCTCTCAAAAGATTGAAAGGTAATCTGCTGAAATCCATTATGGGCTAAAAGGTAGTGTTGTGTACTAGAACAAGGTTGATCTGGACTGATGGTGTAAAAATGATGAATGATTGGGTAAACCAGGATTGGACGTAACCTAGATTGGGTAAACCAGATTGGGTAAACCAGGATAAACCAGGATAAATCTCTACGAGATATCTCTATAACTTTGAGGACTGGATGTAACCTAGATTGGGTAAACCAGGATAAATCTCTGCGAGATATCTCTATTGAGCCAAAACCCCAAATTAATGATATGATGTAAACAACGAATAAGCTAATTAAAGACTCTAATTATGATTCTAAATTATATGTTAATTTAAAATGTGCTTTTGAGTGTAATAATCCAAGTTAGGTACTAAACAAATGCAAGAGAAATCAGTTCAAATAAATAACTAAAAATGAACAAAACTAAACTACGAATGTTATCCACGTATATGTCATTTTCACCAAGCAAGAACAAATCAGTTATTAATGCAAGGAAATCTCTTGCAAAGCGAGAATGGATTTCCAGTTTATATACTAGGAATGTATAACTATCAAATGGGAAAAGGAATCACTCAAAAGGATCAAAGATTAAAAGGCATTACTCAAAGTAAACGTGACAAATGATCATTCTCCAGCAGTGTAACATCAGACTCCAGATTGATAAACATTCTCCAGCATGTTACACAAGATCTTTAGCAACAAACATCTTTCTTCAGAATGATTAACAATTGTCTCTAGAATGATCAACATCATTCTCCAATATGATGACATCAGTCCATAATGATACAAACATTCTCCAGCTTACTGGCCATCATTCTCCAGCCTTGCTACACTATTCTCCAGCCTTATTTCATCATTCTCCGACATGTTTTACACGAATCAAAAGGCATTCTTAATCTGAATCTAGTAAGCACATCCCTGATATATTTGTGTGTGTAAACAAAGGATCATCAAATCAAGAATGAGAAGCATCAGATGAGACATTATTAACACAAAAGCAAAAACACATAATGTTCAAAACAACAACATTCAAAGTTTAAAAGTATGGTCTTTGGTCAAGTCTTACATATGACAGCAAGGTCCCTTTTCAACGATCAAAATAGTTGTCATCAAACTCCTCGAAGCATATAAAAGGAATCTCAAGCTCAAGGAAAATTTTGAACTTCAAGTGTTAAGAAACTCCATCAATCACATACACTTACATACTTGAAAGCTTTTCAATAACCAAAAGAATGAGTTTTGATTTTATCTTCATATATCCAGATCATATTACTGAGTTCTATTATCAAGAATCTATTCTCAAACATGATTTGAGCATAATCAGATTATACCAACCTCTTTAAATAGCTATTGTGTAAACTCAATACTATAAAAGTTGTTTATAGTTTGAGTAGTTTTGTAAAAATCCTTTTACGGTTAAAAGGTGAATTGTAAAATCCTCTCAAGATTGTTATGTAACTTGATTGAAACCTTTTTGGGTGGAATGGAATTGTTGTTACAAATCAAGATAGATCTCAACAAAAACTGTGTAAAAGTCTAAAACACATTAATAACTTTGAGTTTGGAGATCCTTCAATCAACGGTTTATTTGTCTCTTTCAAAAGACCATAAAATCTTTGAGCTTCTTCATTTGGAAGTCCATCAGTGTTGTCATATTGATCATCATTGAATGACAAAATAACCCCCAACAACATCAGAAATTATATCATTCATCACCTCAAAGTGCTGATAGTTATAACAATCTACATCTAACATGTTAATACTACTTGAATGACCTATGTTATTCTCTACAGGTATACTAGTACTAAGCGATGCCAGAGACTCTTCTCCATGATTAGTCCAATCCAGTAGTTATGACATATTTATATGTCAATTAAGGGAACATTTATAACAAAATATAATAAATCATAATAGAGATTATATATAAATTAAAATAGAAAATTTAACTGATATTTAATTAAAAAAATTCATAAAACAAGTCCCTACGAACAAAAATAGAGACGGTAAAAATATATAAAATTTTGTACAAATTCAACTACAACTTTTTGTAACGACTAACAATCAATATTAATATCATTAATATTAATAATGTTTTTTATTTCAAAAAATAGTTACATTAAAATCAAAATGTTATACATTTGTTTCAAATTTTTATTTTCCATTTTGACTTGATATTTTTAAAAATGATTTTATGAAAA
>JBBPBT010000066.1:3065456-3080981 GCA_037974875.1 Cicer bijugum | reverse complement strand
AAAAAAGAACAAGAAACAATTCAAAACTAACAAAACAGGACCCAACCAAATAGGGATATATATATATATATATATCTTTGGACAGGGAAAACAATCTCATTAAATAGAAAGCTTTATAATGTTGTCATTTGGTGTGGTACATTACACCTCTTTTTAAAATAATTCATTTTTGAAATATGTAAAATATAAAAATATTTTAAGTATTTTGATGCTTGAAAAAATTATATACGCGAGAATCCGGTATATTCTCAAAATATATAGGTGCTAAAAGAGTAAAAAAAAATATATATTCATTTTAAACAATGGACTTTGCTTAAATATTCACACGAAATATACAATGAGTTATCTTGCAAAAACGATTGTTATCTTGATTCAACCATTAAATCTTGGGGCATATAAGATCATAAGCATTAGGGAATCAAATAAATGAACAAGAATTTATCTATAAATACATAACAACCATGAATCATGTATTTGACCGTCATACTTTATTTATACTCAACGATCTTAAAACCACATCTTGTTTATTAAACTACTCTAAAAATCGAAATCCATTTTTCTCAAATTTCTTTAGAGAAACAACCATCTTCTCCATTCTACCATCTTCTTCGTCCTACCATCTCCATCATGCAAATCATCCTCCCTAGACGTCGTCAACTCGTTGTACTTCTCCACAACCATTTTGTAGTGCTTACAGTTTCCTCCACCATCATCAAACTTGCAAACAACCACAAATTTGATGTCTTTGTGTGTTTTTTAAACGATCTATTTCTACGAAAAATAGTTTGAGACATCTTTCTACCTCTTGTTATAGTATTTGTTTATTTTGTTAAAAGTTGTGTTTTCTGAATTTAATTTTCTTCAAAAAAAGGTTTATTATGTTTGAGATTTTCTGAGTTTGTATCTAAGCTCTATATTTGTTTTAGAGCTGCCTCAAGGGATCCGTCCATTGACAAAAACAATTGCATAAATTGGACACTCCAAATGACTAGCAATATCTTATTAATTATCTTCGTAAAATGACTAGCAATATCTTCATGAAGTTGGATCTTATTAATTATCTTCGTAAAATGAGCCATTGGTCCATAAAATATAAAACAATACAAATTCTAGCAATATCGTGATAAGCTGTATTAAAATGTATGTTAACAAAAGTGTATAAAATAATTAAGAAATGTAGACAGTAAAAAAAAAAAAAGGCTATATAGCTTGCAAAACATTATAATAAATTATAAGATGGGACACCGTGGCATTTTAAAGTAATACTTACATAGATATAAAAGAATAATTAGTGATGGAGAATGTATATAACATTTGTGATTAATCCATGTTTTTCTCATCTTATCGTCTCCATTCTCCAATTCAAAAATAAAATATGTGAGCTATGGAATCACGACCACTCACTTCTTTCAAAAGATTTACCCAAAAATTGGCAACATTTGATTTGATCATCACCAAAACAATAATGAGAATAAAATTTTGTGTTTTTGGTGATGAGATTGTAAAGAAAGATACAAAAACAAAGATATATTGTTATAATATATAAAATAAAATCTCGAGCATGGCATTAGCATTAACACAATGCTCACAAAAATTAGGCTACCTCATTTTTCTGTTAGGGAAAAACTTCGTTATGTTTATGGCTATGGTGATTGCATGCAATGCTTTGCATTATATGCTAAAGCCTTATAAACAACCCCGCATTACATCTGACATACTCGTAAGTTTCCTCTCATAATGAATCACGAGCATATCATACAATTGTATCATAGAATCACACATTTAATAAAGTTATTAAATTAAGACAATTTGATCAAAGATCATGCAACTCGCATTTTGATTATACTAAATTGGTAATCAATACAAAGTCAAAATACTAATAGTCTGATCTTAATCTAACAATCCACGTCAGCAACACATGAATGTATAAAGTTGTACATAGACAAATTATATTTAAAGTTTTTGACATACAATTTGTTATTCATGTTAATGCAGGTGGGACTAATTATGGGAAACGCGCCATTTTTACGCGATCTATATGGACAATTCAATGGTACCTTTGAATTTATAATTGATTTTGGTATGATGTGTTACATGTTGGCAGTAGGTATGGAAATGGATCCTTACGTGCTCTTCAAGAAACCAACTAGGGATGTTCTAGTTGCTTATGCAGGAATAATAACCACATTCCTCATGGCATGCTTCATAACACCATTTCTCCATTACTTCACAGGCCACCATTTACTAGAATACACCCTCTCCTTCTCAACTCTTCTCTCAAGCACCGCATCGCCCGTCCTAACGCGTGTCATAACTAATCTCAACATAGGAAAGTCAGATATTGGGAAACTTGTTATAGCAGCAGGGATGTATTCAGATTTTTTGTGTTCTTTTCTTCTTTCATTTGGATATAGTTCAATGCCGTTGGACACGTTTTGTAGTGGTATCGAAGACAACGATCGGATTAAAAAGGCGGTTGCAATTTTTTTTGTGGTCCTTGTGCAGACAATGCTCACAGCCACAATTTCACCAGTTTTTATGAATTGGGTTAACAATGAAAACCCTGAAGGGAAACCCTTAAAAGCCTCACACTTGGTACTTTCAATTGCATTCATGGTTATTAGTTGTGCTTCATCAATACTATATGATTATAGTCCAATTCTAAGTGCATTTATAACAGGAATATGTTTTCCTAGGGAAGGAAGAATTTCCAAATGGGTTATCAGAAAAATCAACTACTTGTTGACAACTATATTTTTTCCATTCTTTTTCTTGTGGATGGGATATGCAGCTGATTTCAGAAAGTTTGAGGTTGGACAATTTGAAACATGGTTAAAAATATTTATACCAATCATAATAGTAATGGTAGGTGAAGTTGCTGGAACATTAATTTCTGGTGTAATTCTTGGTTTTCATTGGCCTGAATCAATTGCTATTGGATTGCTACTAACAACTAAGGGACATTTTCATATCTACATGGCTATCAAGATGGCAAGTATTCTCTTGATTTCTCTCTTCACTATCTCAAACAATTTTATAACCATTTACTTTACCACCGGTTTCTCGAATATAAGCAAAAGTTAACTAAATTTATCTTATTTAATGTTATTATTCTCAAAGTTAACAAGTTTTCATACAAACTTAAGTGAGAAGAAATGGTAGTTTGAGAACTGAAATTCTATTTTTATTGCATTCAGAAAACTATATGAGAAAATTAAATGAGTTTAACCACTATTCTTATTATGTGTCATTAGAGTTTTTTGCTTATAAATGAGATTGAATGGAGTATGTATCAATTCAATTTCTAGCATGATAAATTTTAAGTCTCCAATAGATATTGCTAACTGCAAACATGAGTCAGTGTCATTCTTTATATCAAAATCACAACTTAAAAAGTATCTATTTAATGTAAGAATTTACTTATCAACATGCTTCTAACCCAAGAGAAAGACATGATTCTTCCATTTCATTAGAAATGTTGAAGAGTAGAAGATGACATAATGATACAAAACACAACATTTGACTCTTATAAATTATGATGATCAAATCATAGTTAAATAATGCAGAAATTGATACTACACATTTTCAAAATCATAACATAAATAAAAAGTAATGTTTACCATTGAATGAATCTAACAGCTAGTTCTTTTACTACCAGATGGATTGCAACTCTGATACTTCCTCCGGTATTTCCTTGGTAATTGCAATATTTTTCACAGTGGTGCACGCTCCTGCAGTTGTAGCACGGATCATCAAACGTGCACGACAAAAAGCGCCTACTCATCACATGTCACTCCAATTACTTGATCCATCAAGTGAGCTAAGGATTTTATTGTGCCTTCATGGACTCGACAACATTTCTGGTTCCATAAACTTCATGGAGATCTCAAGAGGGAAATCAGACCCTGGAATTTTGGTATATGTGACAGAAATTATTGAACTAACTGATCATATAGCTGTCACAGTAGAAAAGGGTGAAGGAGTAGAAACAACAATTGTGAAAGACAAGGAAGTCATGGAGATGAGAGACCAAATAACTAGCTCGTTTCAAGCTCATATAGATGATGATGATGAAGGTATTACAATCAAAAGAACATTGGCAGTGGCAACAATTAATAACATGGCACAAGATATCTGCACTTTGGCAGAGGATTTGATGATTGCACTCATCATACTACCATTCCATAGGATACAATGTGAAGATGGAAAGTTGGATGGTGGAAATCAAGGATTTCGTTATGTAAATCGAAAGGTAACGTCAAAAACTTGAACATATGATCTCTGTTTATTTTTGCCTTAATTGTAGTTTTGGTCCCTTTATTTTAGTTAAATCACGAAAATAGTCTCCTCATTTTATTTCTCTTCAATTTTAGTCTTCAAACAGAATTTTAGTCCAAAGCATGATAAAGTGTCATTTTTTAAACCACGCCACATCATTTATGATCATAGATCTCAGGTACAATTGTTGCACCACGAGATCTTAAGGCATAGTGTGGTTTAAATAAGCGCAAAAATATTTACTCTTTATCAAGTTTTGGACCAAAATTGAGGAGAAATAAAATGAGGAGACTATTTTTGTGATTCAGCTAAAATCGAGGACCAAAACTGCAATAAAGCCTTTATATTTTCAAAAATATATTCGTATGCCAAAGCATTTCTAAGACACTAATAATTGACAATGAGCTATACTAACACCTATTGATGTGTATCTTTTCTACTAAAAAGCATTTTTTCCTAATAGATATTTTGATACCCAGTTATTGAAGAGTGGTCCTTGTTCTGTGGGGATTCTAGTGAATAGAGGCTTAGGGTCTATTGGAAAGATATCAAAAACTCAAGTATCAGTGAATGTGGCAACAGTGTTCATTGGTGGAAAAGATGATAGAGAAGCCCTTGCCTACACTGGTCGTGTATCAGGGCATCCAGGAGTTAAACTAACAGTCATAAGATTCTTAGTAGACACGAGTGTGGAATCTTCAAGAATATCAACATACAGAGTAAGCCTTCCAGAGAAAGAAGAGGAAATGGGGTTGGATGATGAATGCTTTGCACAGTTCTATGACAAACATATTTCCAGTGGCAATGTTTCTTATTTGGAGAAACATCTTGCTAATGCAGCTGAGACTTTCTCTACTCTTAGATCATTTGAAGGACAATACTCATTGGTCATTGTAGGAAGAGAAGGTGGCTTGAACTCAATATTGACAAAGGGTATGAATGATTGGCAACAGTGTCCTGAATTAGGACCTATAGGGGATGTTCTTTCAGGACCAGATTTTTCAAAAACAGTGTCTGTTTTGGTAATTCAACAACACAAACGTAAAGGTGAAATAGATGGACTTGATGAGGAATTCTCCATCATGTAGGAGTAGATTAATGGATAGGTAGAGTAGAGATAGATACTAATTGTACAAAGGAAACAAAAAATTTGTAGAAAGAATTACTTTGTGAAAATTGTAAAGATAAAATGTAAAATGATACAACTTTTCTTATCATGTTGACTTCAACTATGTGCATCATCATAGATTAACATTATTTTTTATAACTAGTAGGCCAATAAAGTAAACTTAACATGGTAAATAAAGGGATAGACATGAAATCCATGATTCACAAGAAAATACTCCTTTCAATGTAATGCAAATCCTCATTTCAAAGCATTTTTGTTAATATAAATTTGAATACCATATAAAATTTCCTATTTAAATTCCATTTAAACAGAATGATATGTAAGTAACACAAAATCCATCTTGACTATTGTAAATCAATAGTCCCTCATAGCATATGTGTAACACATACTACTACAATTATCTTTTAAAAGTACATCAGTTCTATAATATAGTTTGAATGTTAAAATAAATTCTATTTAACAAGAATAATATGTTGTACACCACTTTTTTTTATTGACAAATGTTAGTAATTAATTTGTTAGACACATTGTACTTCAAAACTGCTTTTCAAGTGATCAAGTAATAGACTGGTTATATGCCTGCATTGGGGAAGACTGGAGGGTGGTGTGTATTTGCAAAAACAGTATATGCTTAGCTCCCAATTAACATCTAGATAAAATGAAATATGCACTTCCAACTCCTAGTTAGTGTGAGAAAATAAAATGAAACAACACATAAAACATATACAGGTTGATTTCTTTTATTAATTCATAAAAATTATAGAAAAATGTATAAAATTAAATTAAAAATCATTTAAAGATACCAAAATATAAAACTAATGAATCAAACAAAATTATAAAAATTATTATTCAAACATTGATGATTCATCATCCAAAATTATAGAATATGTTATAAAAAGTTAATGACTTCACCATACCAATTCATAAACTATTAGAAACATGAAACTAAATTCGTCGAACCATAAAACTTTAACAAAGTCGTCTAATATTTTGTGAATGGATAAGTAATTATCGCCAAACAACGTAAATAATATTAATATTTATACTGTCCTTAAAATTTATTACTGATTAGGTTAATTGAGTTAAACTAAAAATAAGAGAAAAAAATTTAAAATAGGGTGAAACTTTTAAGAAAAAGGTATTTTTATTTAGACTACGACATGCCAAAAGTATTTTTACATAAAAGAGTCCTTAATAATGTCTGTCATGCAAGGATTGAGGAAAGATGTGGAATGGTGAATCCGAATACTAAATCACTATATGGATAATTGAGTTGGAGAGAGATAATGAGCCTCACTTACTATGAGGATAATTTTGAAAACATGATACAAATTATTAACAAATTAATAGCACAAACCAAATTAATCTGCTTTCTTAATTTGTGTGAATTTGGCATGGGATGTTACTTATATATAATAATGACAGGGGTAGTATTTGCATTTATTAAAAAAAGTGCAAACAAATTTTAATTTTATCCTTTTGGGTAAATAGCCTAATAACTTGACGCATACGCCTTTAAGTATGGAGAAATAGAGAATTTCAAGTTTAAACTCAAGTTTCTGCATATCGATGTTATTACAGCTATCAATTAAACTGTATTTATGTTATTAAGATTTAAAAGTAGAACCACCTTTAAATTTTAAATTTAATTGTAGTTTTTATTCATTTATTTTCATCAACTCATAAAATTTACCATCCTATTTTAAAAGTAACAGTTATAGTCAATTTCTCTAATCTTTGAACTAATAAAATAACAATTTAATATATTTTAAATATGACATACAATTTTATAATATAAATTCATTTAAATACTTTAAATATTCATGTCATTAATTAGATTATAAAAATAAAAACTTTTCAAAATTGAAAGTTAAATTTTTAAATATTTTTATTGCAATTTCAAAAGTGTTAAATCATTATATTTTTATATCACATTATTTATACCATATCACATCGTTATTTTTTAATTAAAAAATCAAATAAAACCATAATCTTCATATTAGATTTTAGAATATAAGAAATATTTTGGTGAACTTGGGCTTAAGTTTTTGACTTTCAATTCTGAACTTGGGTTTGATTGTGCCGTCTAACAGTTTTTGTGAATGGGTAATGCAAAGATAATTATTTGTCTCAGTATTGTTCAGCTAAGAAACATTTTTTTTGTTGGAAAGATTAGTGGATGCAAGTATTGAGAGTGAGAAGACAGAAATAAACTACCATTTCCTTTAACAAAATGACAAATCAATACTGAACTTTCAAAACAATATCTCAATATGAAACCTGCAATTCACAAAAAACAACTAGCAGAAGTTAATCATACATCTATAACACCTAGAGCCCATACCTCCCTATTCTACAGCAATGGTGACCTTTACATCACAGGCAGAAGAAATCTACTTTGTGAAATCAGATACATGTAGTAAACCAAGAAAAATATAATTTTCGATCAAGAACCTATGGTCCAGAAAAGGGCTTAGGTAGGATCCAGTTAATCCTTCCTTCCAAGAAAACTGATATTGCTCCGATCGAGAATGCTACACCGAAAAATCAGCAGCAAAGTGAATTTCAGTAAGAGGCCTCAAAGATGAAATAAACTTTGAAGTCAATGAATAAAAAGTCTCCACATAGAACAATCCCCAAGAGTGAATAACTTGAGTTCATGTCTTCGTTCTTTTTTGCTTTTGAGGAACAAAACGAATCCCCTGCTTCCTGAGTTCCAAGATACTCACTCTCCCATCCTCGTAAGTAACATGTAACTTTGAGGTGCCTTCAACAATGTCGGTAACCTCTCCCTTGTGCCTGGACAAAAATGAAAAAAGGTATAAACTATAATCCATCCCAAAGCCTAGAATAGCTTTGCAACACCACTGTTGGTGAAATAATACACAAACTATTTTTTCCGATTCATGCATTCCTTTATAATTCCTTAAGTTTTCAAGTTTGAAAGTAAGTCCTGTAAATGAAGTTTGAAAATAAGTAAATATAAAATGTAAAGTAAATACTTCCGCAGTCCAAACATGTATAAAATGTGGTAAGTGTTCATCCACCAGATTATTACTTTGACAATGGAATGTGGGGAGAAACATATAGTGATGAACAAACTTCGTATTGTAATAAATTATTGACTGGGGCACACTCCACCTTGTGTGGTATTATTTAATATTAATTATTCAGCTTTTACCCATTGCTTTAACAAAATAAATAAATAGCCAAAGAAGGTACTAACCAAGAATTGTCAGATGTCTGATGAACTTCAACTCTCTTTCCAATTGCATCACTTCCCAATTTCATCAAAATCCAGTTTGCATCCATCATCTCGTCCATTTTCCCATCTCCAGGAGATTGACTTACACCTTCAGACTCATTAAACAATGTTTTCTCTTTAAAGGGCGAAGGTCTCTTCCTTTTTGACCTCTGGCCCTTGATTGTGGTCTTCTCCTCCTCCCGATGAGGAGAATTCTGACTTTCAATGCTAGGCTTTTTGAATTTAAATCTCAGTAACGGTTTAGAATCTTTTGGCAAAGAATGTGAAGGCGTGTGATTATTGTCATGTGTCTCGTCATATACATCAGAGCTACCTTCCGACTGCTTCGCCAAATATGTCCTTTCACCTCTTGATGCTGCATCTAATCCAACTTGATCAATCATTCCATGAGTAGTACGTTTTCCCCGCACGATTTGAGATCGCTCTAAAGGACCGACTTCACACCCATCAGACATATTGCCTCTAGCAGAGGTGAAGTTGATTTCAGAAACACTTGACTTAACTTTTCCCAACTTGATCAAATTTCCTTCTCTTCCCGAAACCTTTAAATACTTTGATTGGCCAGAATCAACCCTACTTCCTGAAAATTAAATGACTCTAGGTTATTTTCCCTGAGACAACTCACGGACATATACAACTTATACTTAATGCTTGGTATGGTGAAAATAAACAGCCACATATTTGGGAGAGGGGAAAACAACAACCCTACCTTTACTATCAATATGTCTAGCTGTTCCATCGTGTCTATCTAATGCAAACTTGTCTCCCTTCCTCAAATGGGTACCTGATAAATTTGAACTGAAAAAAGTTACACAGAGAAAGATAGCAGAGAAAGCTATCAAACCATTCAAGAACATGTGGCACACATGCACAATGCAAACACAAAACGATACAATAACTGTAATTGCTGTTGCATAATAATCATTGTTTTAAATGCTAATTACATTTATTTTACCAATTAATGTACATAACGTACAACTGAATTGATGGGAACAAAGAAGTGATATCAACTGAAAAATAGCCATGACCCATTTTCACATAATCAAATCCTACCCCATTTCTCAAGCTAAAATATGGTGACATGTGAAACAAATAAATAAATAAATGAAACTTCATTTACACGTATACCATTGGCAGCAACCAAATCTTGATCTCTCTGGAAGCTTGAATTATCAGACAGCGGAGAGCTAGCTACATTAATTTTGCGTGCTCCCAAATTTATAACCAACTTCTTCCCTTTCACATTCTGAGTCTTATCAACGTGTTTTCCACTCTCCTCACTATCCAAAATGTTTGCCTTACTGCTTTTAATTCGCACAACTCTTGGTTTCCTTTCTTCATCACTGACCATCACCTCATCAACAAACTTATGTTTCAAAATCCCTGGCTGACTGATAGGGCAAGATACTTCAGTTTGACTCAGGCTTCCAGTAGCAGGAGATGCATAAACATCAGGAACTTCATTTCTCTGGGACTGCATATCATCATTTTTATCATCATCCAAGCTATGTAATGACCTAATATCACTATGCCCTTCGAAACTATGGTGTGCATCAATTTTACCAGTCATGAATGACAGAGAGTCCTTTTTCTTAGCAGTTTTCTTGTTTGAAGATTTCTTTCCATTATCTTTCATCTTCATAGGTGAGTTATTGGGAAAATTCTTAAATGAGAACTTAAAGGAACGTGCAGAATCACTCTTTGATTTCACAGGCACATTATCCTCATCATCTGAATATGGTGAAATAGAAAATATTTCTTCTTGAGTTGGTAAACCAGCCGCAGCCCTCAAGCTGGTAATTAAATCTCTATCAGCATCATTCCTTCTCCTCCAAAGCTCTTGAACAGCATCCTCAAGATTCTTGACCTGGATTATACAGATAGAAATACAGTGGGTTCATAAACTACCATTTCTTCCATTGAGAAACAAATGAAATTATATTGAAGGCACGCTGCATACCTGATAACATTCCCCACGACAAGTTGGACATGTATACTGCAGATTCCCATCCACTTGAAATTGGTGATATTTTTCATCACTGCAAAACATTTTTTCGAAAATAAGCATACCAAATTGGTCCGATAACTGCAATCCAAAACATAATACATAGCATGATTTACAAGACCAGGTAAGGAATCAGCAAGCACAGTCATCTAAGTAAAATAATTAAAAGCAGACACTTGTTCCAAGAAAAATTATCTACCAACACCAAGCATCTATCAGTACCTTAAATAAGAGTGCAATTAACTATGTTAAGTGCTAATTTCAATTTCATTTTACACTGTATATGGTAACATGTAAAATTGACAGTACCTCCATTTCAGATGTACAGTTATTACATCTTTAATTAAAACAGATATACTAACCCATCAGGCATTAAAAAAGATACAGCTGAGAAGTAAACGCCAAATGTTATCAATGGTTATATCATATTAAAACAATAATGAAGTATTGCTCAACATATATATTCTGGAATTGCAAAGGAAAGCAGTAAATATGGCACAGCGAAAGCAACGCATCTTCACAAATACAAGAGGGAAACTAACCTAATATTATCACACTGGCAATGAACCCAACGCTGGCAATTATCACAGCAAACCATTGGTGTTGATTCTGAATCTCTGTAAACCTACAATATAAGCCAAAAACGGAGTGATCTTTCACAATCCTTTCCTGATACACATTGTATGTGCGAGCACAAGTGTATAACACAGTATTTAGGCGGCACAACGATAAGGATATGAAGCCAAAACGAAATTAAGTTTATGGCATGTGCATAGTTAAATAATTCAGATGCAGGACCGAATGATAATGGGACCTTATTCAATCTTGTCAAGTTGTCACACTTATAGACAATAATTCATAAAAATTACATATTTCATCTCCTACAACTACGCTCACGATTCATTAAGATTATTTATGGAATATAATGAATAAAAATGCTGCAAATAAGTTCCTTCAAAGTTAGAATATATATCAAAGAAATTCCTTTGAGATTATTCTAGGTATTTCCCATCGATACCTGGTTGTGATTTACTAAGCAAGCAGTAAAAGAAGATTGGGAAGAAATTGAGAGAAAAAGACTGGCACCTTCAGACAAACAGGACAGTAATTCCCTTTCACAAACAATCTTCCACATGCATCACAGCACGTGTAGCCCAGAAACCACCTATAAATAAATTTTATTACAAGAGAAGACTCATAAGTTTATCCAACAAATAAATTATGCAGAATCCACGAGGTGAGAAAGAATTAACTGCCACAGTGCCACATAAAACGTAACGAAAGAAAATTTTAAACTACTTTAAGTAGCCTACTTGACTCAGGTGCTACTGCAGTACTGCTAGGAATTAACAAATAAAAAAAATCCATTTACATGCTTGAAAAGTGGGATGATAAATTATTCTGATTCTGATGATAGTAATTAGAAAATAAACTTCCTGTTCTAAACAACAGCTATTACATTATTTTACCATTTTCAAAATTCTCTGAACAGCAGGCAGTAAAGTCAATTAAAAGCTAACGATTATAGTAAACATGGGTAGTGACTTAATATGCATCCAAGCTCCAGCAAAGAATTTGGCTTTGTTTCAATTAGGAAGATAGCCTTTGACTATTAAACTATCTTAGCTTTCATCTTTCAATCACATAGGCATCAACACAATTATAAGGGATATATCGTAATAAATCATGGAAAAAGGAGACAATGTCGAGGATTCAAACACCACACATCTATGTAAAAGCTGAATTACTCTGGATTCATACCTGACACTTAGTCCATTTCCAGGGACATTGGAATTGCAACTGTGACACCTTGTGTGTTTTGGGCACAAATAGGGCCCAGTACTAACATTCTGCAGTATACATAATCATATATCATATCTGAAATGGTAAGCATAAGATCCATATTAAGCTCACTAGTAAGTGATACAGACTTTACCTTATGAGGAGGTTGCAGACAGTAACAATGGTAAGCACCATCACATCTTTTGCAAAACATGAACTTACTTGGATCACCAGTCCTTCTGCAAGCCTAGATGAAGCAAACAAAACATAAGACTAACAGAACTGTTACGAAACATTAGCTGATATTAGAAACTTCTCTAAAAACAACCAAAGACGATCAATTTATTAAATAAAAATGTGGTAAATACTATATACATACATAAAATGTAAAATTTCAGTAAGAGAACATAGGTGAAGCACATGAGAAGTAACTACAAACAATTCACAAGGAGTTAAAAGGAGATAACCAACCCCCCAAAGCCACTAAAGCAAACTAGTTACCCAATATGAAGATGCTTTTGCAAAATAGAAGATTGAGATTATAACTAAAATCGGTTACAATTGGAGCAACCCTTTTTAAAATAAGATTTATAAAGAAAAGAACCTTGAACAAACAATACATGAAAGAACACTAGCTCGCTAGCACTGCACATCACCCATTACCTCACAAATTCGGCAAGCACGACAGGTCCACGAACTCCAATGAAATAAATCTGGCAAAAAAAATCCACAAAATGAAAAGACGCGGCATTTAGAACATAATAGTATATATGGAAAAAAAATATACCTTCTCACCTCTATTATGAGCCCAACTTCTCAAGCAGGTCCTATGGTACTTCTTACTACAACTTTTACACGACAGCATCTTTTTCGCTCTCTCACTTCCTTCGTTCTCAACACGATTGCACATTCGACAAAAGACCTTGACATTGGATTGACCCTGTTCTTCTCCATTAAGATTTCCCGATGTATCCTGCTCATACAACCACATGTTAGTAATTAAAAACAAAATAGACAGCATCAAAACCATCTAAACTTTAATCATATGAACTTACTTCCCCAAAAATACAAGAAATTCACAACACAAGAAAATGACCTCTATATCAAATTAAGCATCACAAACACACAAAAATAACAAAAACAGTAATAAAACTAAAAATTCAAATCCCAATTTCAATTTCATACCAAACCAACAACAACATTAAGCATAACTCCAGCTTAATTTCAAATCAAAAAAGTCAATTCCACAATCACAATGTCACCATCTAAATCCCTAACTAGGGTTCCATAACCACAAGTCAACTAAACCCAAACACTCAAGACAAAACAAAACCAAATCATCATTCATTCTCACCACCACATCACCGGACTCAAACCGGCGAGCATACTCCTCAGCAGCAATCATAGCAGCAGCTCCCTTTCTTTGAAGCGCAACACGCTTAGCTTTCATGGAAGCAGATTCATCGAGCACATCACCACTAACAGGAATAACTTCAGGCGGCGGCGGCACCACCTTGGGAACCGCAACTTGAATCGTACCGTCATCCTTTCTCGTATCGGAGAGGAAATCACCGAGCACCGCAACGTCGTTGAGAAAAGCATTCGTAGAATTGGTTCCATTGAGAGAACGAGGAAACCCTAAAGCACAAAAACAAATTCTTCGACTGCAAAAAAGAAACAAACCGAAAGAAAATAAAAGACAGAATCAAAATAACAATAATTAGAAGATTAGAAAATGAAGAAGGATAAGATAATGATATTAATATATCTCTATGAATTGTGTAATTGTAAATAAGAAAGTATAAAAAGAGAAGAAAGAAATAAAAAATAAAAGAGAGAGAGAGAGAGAGAGAGAAAGAGAGAGAGGGAGGGAGAAGAGAAAACCCAAAGTATAAGAGAAGCATTACCATGTAATTGGACAAGCAACGTGAAATGCCATTTTGTGTTGAGGTGTTGTAGATTTAGATTTCAATTTTTTTGTGTTTAGGGGATCGTTCCCTCCCCTTTCTCTAAAATTATTACTTCTTCTTATTCTTATTTTTATTATATTTTTTTATATAATAGAAATAAAAAGAGGGAATTGAAAATATAAAGAGGGAAAAAAAAATAATGGAAATTAAAAAAGGTTAGTAGTAGGATTTGAGATGAGGGAAAGTGCTGTAAGTATAAAGAGCGGTCGCGGAGATGAGGAAGGAGGAAATCGATGAGAGAGAGAAAACGTAATCTAACGCCGAACAGGCCTTTATTATTATTATTATTGGATTCTATTGGGTACTCTTTCTTTTCTCTCTATCAAATTTCATGTGGCTAACTAAGGCCCATTATCAATTCATTAATCAACCCAACAAAAATATATATTATTTTCTCCTTTGTTTACCCTTGTTAACATATTAAAAAGAATTCATTGAAGGTTAAAAATTGCATTGCTCACTTCTTGATCTCATCACTAAAACTCAATTGAAGATGGACCAATTTCATGAAAGATTAATGTACAAGTATTATATTGCTTTGGCAAGTCTTTTTTTTAATTATTTTGTGGATTTTTTGTGTTTGATTGTTTTTGGGGTGTAAAAATTGTATATAATATATTTTTTAAATATTCAATTTGAAAATTACTTGAATTATCTTCACGTAAAGTTTTCATGGTTAAATTTTACGTGAATTATTAGGTTTATGTACAAAAAATTTAATTTAATTGTTTATCAAAAATTAAAATTAAAATTGTCTTACTATATTAAGTTTACGTGAATTATTTTTATTTGCATTTGAAAGATTGAAGAAAATATTAGTTAAGGAAACTTATCATCAAGTTCTATAATGTATGTCATCCTTCTCAACGTGTTTACAAACATTTATATAGGTGTACGCAAACTCTATTATATTGAAAGAAAAAAAACAAATCTAAAAAAAAGTAATTAAAGATATTTTTGTTAATTTAGGGTGTAATTAGATATTTATGAGGTGTTAGTAGAAAAAATGTTCATTGTTGTATTCAATAATTACCAAGTTTGATTTATATATTAATTTGATTAATTTTTGAATTTATCGTATAAAATGATTCTTAAA
>JBBPBT010000066.1:3041772-3065213 GCA_037974875.1 Cicer bijugum | reverse complement strand
ATACCGACAATGCATGACTTTTTTTTTTCTTATACTATTATTATATCAAAATTATTATAAAATTTTCTCTTTAATTTAGCCTAAATTTTGAATTTTTCTCTTTTAAGTTTATGTTTTTCATAAGTTTTTTTATGAATTAATATTTAGTTAAACATCTTAGTCTCAAATTAGTTATTTAAGTATTGAAATGTATCAAGATTATTTTCTTTAAGGGTATGTATGGTTATGAGAAGAAAGTATGAAGAGAAAAAGATATAAGAAAAAGTATAAGAAGAGAAAAATATAGTAGATTTGAGTATTATTTGATAGGGAAAAAAGAGTGAAATAAAGAAGAAAGAAGTGTGTTTAATTTTTAAATATGCAAAAGTATCCTTAGGCTATAAACTATTTGTACTATTTTATATTTTTAAATGTAATTTCCCATCAATTTTTTATTTAAGTCAATTAACACAGTTTTATTACATTTATACAACTACTTAATTTAAGTTTTAATTATAAAATGTGTGGCTATTACTTATAATGAATTGTTATCTAGAATAAATGTGTTAAAAAAATTGTTGTTGTCCGCGTATAACGCACAATGTTAATAAGTGAAGTTAGTGATGTGGAATACAAGTTTGATGTTGTGCTCATGTTTTGATTGTCACTTCTTCTTCTCACATGTTTCTACTTCAAGTAAAGAAGGGTGAATATTGTATCTAGTTGCACCCTAAATTGCCAAAAATATCTAGCAGGTAGCAAGTATAATGAATGGAATAATTGAGATCAAGTAAAGAGGTGTAAGGCAGGGTGTAAACAGGTAGCAAGTATACTGAATGGAATAATCAGTTATCATATCTAGGGGTGAACAATGTATTTATAAAGTGGTTGGACTCATATTTGTTGTAGTCAACTGCTATTATTACTAAGGTGATTGTTGAAATCAACGTGGGATTATTGTTATCCGTGATGTAACTGCATGTTGAGATAAATGATGAATCTTATCTGATTGGTTGTGTTTTGTGATGCTTGGGACCTTAGGTTCACGTTGGTGCTTCTAGATTATTTTTCTTTAGGTATGTGTGTTTCCAGAATGACATCGAGGGTAGTATATGAATCTCGTCATCTTTTATGTCAATGTTATTGCATCAGATCTTTACTTAGGTAGACCTCAAAATTGGACATGTTTGCTTCATTTGAAGTGGACTTCTTTGGCAGTCGATCCATAATACGTTTTGGTTGAGTCTCTCAAACTTGTACCATTATCCAAGCACCTTATATCCCTTAAATATAAATTTTATCTGATATGGAGATTCTCACGAGGTAAAGTGTCATACCGAAGTGGTACCTTTGCCACTCTTGACTTGTAGCTCTAGTGTGATATGGAAGTATAAGGGTATTCTAGAGTTTTCAGGTCTCTATTTGTATGTCATTGTGGTTTGCACCTTGACATGTTCGTCTATCGTTTTGCCTATATGTGGTTGTTGCTTTTTATATGTTCTACAAGAGTCGTTAGATCTTTTGCATGTAATTTTAGTTGTTGATTTCAATTTGTAAATTTGTAGTCGTTGATAATTTGTTTCTTTAAATCCCTTAAACATTTCCATTTTGCCCCTTTCATTTCCACCATTTTTCTATTTTAAGGTAGCGCCTTCTATACTATTTCCATGTTTTTCCTAATTTCACACTTCGTCCACTTCAATCTTTCGTTTAACCTTTTAATATTTCTCATCATATCTTTCTATATCAGTTTCTTACTTAATTAAACTGGTCTACTCGAGTATTGTTAAACTTTTATTCAAAATGAACTCAAACTATCTCTAATGCTTCGATTGAAGCCTTATTTACAGAGGACATGACATAAGTTTATTTCTCTTCCTCTATGAATCAATATGATGTTGGTTATGGACTTCGTCTGTTGTTGTATAAACCTAACAAGAAGTTTCACGATAATGACTTATCAAAGTACAATTGGGCACAAGAAAATGTTAGAGAAACATATTTTGCACGTTTAGAAGAAGGTCTTTTTAGGTTCTTTGCCCCTAGTGTTTCTATTTTGAAAAATGATGTTCAATGTTTCGACCTTCACATCATTCCCTATAAATAATTTGATCGGCTCTACTTTAAAAAAGGTAATATCGATGAGTTAGATTTATTGTTTATCAGGCTTTCTTCAATAAGATGAAACTTCACCTTCCTTGCACCGAGTTTGAATGTGATGCAATGGTCGAATGTCGCTTTATCTCAACTTCATCCCAATAGTTGAGTTTACATTAGATACTTCCAGTTGGTGCGCACAAACTATAAAATGTCATGTACTACAATCACCTCCTTATTTGAAATTCTTACAAACCTTAAAAAAAAAAGGTTAATTTTTTAAAGTATCTTGCATACCTAGCAAACCTTATTTCACCTATGACTCATTAGAAAATTCAAAATTCATTTTTCACTCGAACCCTAACCATAGGGGCATTAAGACTGTTATTGAAGAATTATTGTTCCCATCAACCCATTGTTTTGTTGAACTTTTAGACTATTTCTTTTTAATGGATTCAGGTGATATTTTCAAACTCAAGTATGACACTTAATCTTTGAAGAAATATTTTAGTAAATGTTTTTCAAATTGTTGGTTTGTTGTATTTCGACCTTGGTTATGTGATTATCGTTATCGCTTTTGATTTGCAGTTAAAATGATATCCAAAATTGATAGGAATAAGCTAGTTAGGTGCATCGTTAAGGCCAAGGCTTTGGGGAAAATTGATAAAAACATCAAGGATTGACCGACAAAAAAACCTACAACGTTGCCTTCCCTCGAGGAGAAAAAGAGAAGAAAAAAATGTCTACGTTGGTAATGCACACCCATCTTTTGACATTGTTGCCACCACTTCCCAAAAAATGTGTCCTTCATTGCTGCTTCAACCACTATTTTGCTTCACATTTCCTCTCTTCTTGCCGATCTTGCCAAGTATTCTTAATAGAAATCAAAGATGCTATTTGACAACAATCTCACCAAAAAGTGGTGTGGAGTTTGTGGAGGCATAAAGGTAAATTTGTCTGACTCAAATAAGTGGTTCTCCTTTATTCCAGAGCTTAATACTATTAGTGTGATGGCATTGAAGTCGACATGAAATGTTGGCAACAACTTTTTGGAGGTTGTGGGCAACTTGATCCAAAGAGAAAATGAGAGTTGTTAGCGATTATGGTCTTTGTGCAGATTTGATATTGTACCTCATCTAGGGTGCTTGCTTTGTCCAACAACTTCATAAGAACATATACAATAGGGATACAAGCTTCAAGGGAAAATAAGGACACATTTATTTAAAGAAAATGTTGGATGATATGGTTGAGATAGAGCATAAAACAAGACCAATAAAGGTTTGGAAAAGTTGTGAAAGAAGAAGAGAGAGTGTAGAAATATATTGAGGAATCCTTGAAGAGTGTTGAAGTGAGGGTTGAAGTAGTAATTTTAATTTACAAGAAATGGGGGTTGAATTGTAAATTCACCTATTTAAAATTTCTTGTTAAAACTTAAAAAAAAAAAAATTAACTCAAGATTGATCTAGGTTGTGAAAACAAAAAACATTGAACGTTCTTGGTTCTGAAAACAGAAAATAGAGAACGTTCTTGGTTAGTCAAAATCAACAATTTAACTTATCTATTTAACTTGATACTCAAAAGAACTAAAAGTAAATGGGGATAAGAGAAGAGATATCACACAGTGATATATCTTGGTTCACCTAACTCGGGCTACGTCCAGTCCTCACAATTGTGGTATTTTCCACTAAGTGTTCAAACAGATAACGTTCTTGGTTTTACAAAGTTCTTAGTTTTACACAATTTATTCAAATCAACTTTGATCCATTACATGACAATTCCTTTTCATCTGAAAGGGATTCAATCAGGTCACCTATCAAACTTCAGAGAGGATTTTACAATTCACCTTTTAACCATAACAGGATTTTCTACAAACTATAATAAACACTTATAGTCTTGAGTTGACACAATAATGATTTAAAGTATTTGGTAGAATCTGGGTAATCTCAACGCTTATTTGAGGTTAGATTCTTTATAAAAGATTCAGTCTAATAATAACAAGAGAATCAAATATGAATAACACTAATTCTTTTGTTGGATGAGAGACTTTCGAATGTATGAACGTTGGTAAGTGATGAATTTCTTGACACTTAAAGCTATGATTTTTTCTTCAGCTTGGAGTTCCCTTTATAGGCTTTAAGGAGGTTCATGACAACTAATATGACCGTTGAAAAAAGTCCAGTTGTCACCTGTCAGATTGTGGTAAAACGTCATATTTCAAACCAATAATGTTCTTAACTGAACATTCTTCGTTTTTATTTTTTGTCTTCTACAAAACTTATAGATCTGATGTTTTCTTTGTCATCGAACGATGTTTGAAGGTTGCTTTATCAAGAGTATAGATGTCCCAAAGTCATGCTAAAGTTTCAATTTCAAGAATGTTTTGGAGTTATAATTTAGAAGTAAGAAAATGATCGTTCTCGAACATAGAGAATTATCTTTATCATTTTTGTTTTTAGTCGTGCCTTTTATTCTTTGATCTTTTGGAGTGTTTCTTTTGCTAATGTGAGAGTTGTACATTCCTTGTAGAGTATTGTATATGCATTTGTAAATTGCAGGAGCTTTCCTTGCATTAACAGATGATTTGAACTTTCTTGATAAAATGAAAAACATGGAGAACGTTCTTGGTTTTCCAGAATCTTGCCAAGAACGTTATTGGTTCTAGTTGTTCATTTTTTGTGTTTTCTTAAATTGATTTTGCTTGCATTCCTTAGTACCTATATTGGATTATCACACTCAAAAGCACATGTTAAATTAACACGTCATTGAGAATCATAATTAGAGTCTTACTTAACCTTTGTTTACATCAAAACATTAATTGATATTTTGTCTTAACAATCTCCCCATTTTTGATGATGAGAAACATGTTAATTTAGATTTTAATTTTGATTTTAATTTTAATCATGGAAAGCTTAAAAGCTCCCCCTCATAAGATGCTACAGATTTTGATCAAAAATATAGAATATCATTGATACATGGGATATGATTATACATAAGGTTCAAAAACCAAACAAACATACAAATGTTCAATTTACAAAAAGACTTATTTACATATTAGAGTACTAAGAGCAATATAAAATCTAAACTAATCTTACCATTTTATCAAGGCAAAAAAGAATGGGAGAAGTAAAACAACCTAGAAATTTCTTCAAACAAAGAGACATGGAAAAGAAGCTTCTGATAAAGATGACTGTGAGGTATCAGGAATAGGCTGGACAAATGGAGGTGAATGAAGGGGAGGGTGATTAATTCAAAGTTTGGTGCAAGTTGTGTGGCCATCCATTCTCTAAGAAGGGCAGACTCCTTATCTTGATAAGCTTGTGTTGCCATTATTGTCTCATGAGAAACTAAGATGGCACTATTGGATGTATCCTTCTCAACCTTTTGCCCCTTCGAAGAACGGTGAACGGTAGTTGGTGGAGTTATAGGGAGATTATTGGTTGTGGGGACATTTCTTGTGCAAAATGAAGAGATGGTGGCAAAGGAAGTGGCTATTAGAGGAAAAGTATCAGATGGTGATTTGGGGAGATTAATAGAGGGGTCAAGTGTGTTTAGGAATACCAAAAATGGAAGAGCTGCTTTTTTAGGGGGGAAGAAAGCTAACTGATATGTTGAATGTTTGATGAAAAGGTAGCTAAGGGGATATGTCACTTTGAAGTGGTTCGACGTGAGAATGAAAGGGAGAAAGCCCAATGGGGAATTGGTTAAAGATTGGAGGCATGTGATGTGGAAGGGCAGTAGAAGGGAGAGTGATGGTTGGAGGTGGAGAACATTCTTGAGGTGGTGTTGGAGAACGTTCTCCAGCAAATTGAAGATTTGAATTTGAAGGAGATTTTTCTTGAGTGTGGGTGATTCTTGGACCTTGCTAAGCAGGTGTTGGGGGCAAAAGGGGTTGCAATTCTTGGTCTAGCTAAGCTCTTGCGTTTGTTTGGGGGGAAAGACAAATTGGGGTAGGTTTCTAGTAGAGGAGTTTTTCTTCATATGTGAGTTATTTTTGGTAGAGAATTTAGAGAGTTTGATAGTGGAGGTTTAAAAGACGGGGGGATGTTGAAGTACCTAAATATTTTTGTTAGAACCATGTCGTAAGGGACAGTGTTCTTCTTACATTCTTCATTTGTTGCAGTAGCCATATTCTGCAGAATTATGTAAGGCAAATTGTTTATGCAGCAGTAAAGGAGGTGGCAAATGATGAGTGTATCGTTGTCATATACATACTCATGGCTTCCACAATGTGGCAGGATTGAGCGTTGACTGATGTTGTTAAACACCTTAAAAAGAGGTTTGAGGGAGGTTGAGAGGTAGTTCTTGGAGCCTAATTGAAAGATATCAGATAGAACTACTATCTTGTTTAGTTTTAGTACGAAATATCAGTTCTTCCCAAATACTGAAAAGCCATCAACAAGGAGGTTACCTTGATGTCAATGCCATTGATGTTTGAGACAAGAATAGACTTGTATGCATAGGTATGGGCTTTACACTAAAAAGCTCGTACCACATCAAGGTAGTAGCAGTCAGAAGTTTGAAGGAATAAGGTTCATCCTAAAGAGTCAATGTGATGATGAATGGATGTTCCTTCAAGTTTTATATTTTCCAACAAGAATACCTTGCCAATGCCAATGGGTCTCTCGGCCCATTTTTCTTGGTAGATTTTTTGTAATGTGGATGCAATAAGTGGAGGGAAGTGAAGTTTTGGGCCATATTTGGTGGGGTATGAGACTGATGGAAAACGTTATGGATTGTCAGTATATGGTGCAAAACATTTTGGGGAGATAAATAGAGAATGTTCTGGAGATGCTGGCTTAGATGGAGAGCGTTCTCAAAAGTTTTAGAGTCGTAGTTTTGCCTCATAAGGGTTTTTTTCCGGATGAATGGACAGTTTAGTTGTTTGAAATTATGAATATAGGGAACGAAAATATAGGTAGTGACAACGTGGCAGTGCACTTTTGCAGACAAATGAACACACTGTCACGGGCTAAAATTTCGAGTTTTTCTCGAATTCAATGGAGTCGCCACCAAAATTTATTTTAAATTAGGGAAATATTGGGAAATCCTTAAAAATAAAAACAAAAATAAAAATAAATGGTCTTTGATACTAGATTTTGAGTTCGGGAGTCGATTATGTGTAGGGAAGGTCTTAGCACCCTACGACATCCGCTAAAAATGATTACCTATAATTAATTGTGCAAAATTATATTAACTTAAATATATTTATTTCTCTTTATTATTAAATATGGATATAAATTATTTTTTATAAATGTGATTTTTTGAGATAAAAGCGTGCTAAAAAAAAGTAAAAAAAAAGTTTTTTTTTATTATTATGCTTGACAAGAGTGTGATCTTGCTCCGACGTATCTCCTAGTGCGATGGAGAAATCAAAGTTACGTAGTTTTTGGTAGAAAGTGTGAATATGTTGATTGCTTTTAATAAATTGCATTTTATTTAAAAAAGTTAATTTTGACGAAAATAAAAATAAAAAACTTGCTTGATTTGAATAATTATTTTAAAATATGAGTTTTGAGACGATCGAGTTGTACAACTCGTATCTCAAAACTCAAGGAGTAAAAAGATGTCACAACTAATTTAATCCTCTTAAGAATATTTTTTTTTTTTTTTGTTTTTAAATTGAGTTTCAAAACCAACAAAAAATTTAACTTCTGGCTTAACAACTATAATAGAAAAATAAAAAATAAAAACATCTAATTACTTATTTTTATTTTAAAAAAGTTGATTTTAGATCTATTTATTTATAAAATAAATTATAAAGCTGTCAAAATATATAATTTATATTATCCAATTCGGGATTAAAATATGCTATTTTTAGTTAGGTTTTAATAATTTTTATGATTAATTTATTTATGATTTTTAATTTATTAATTTATTTATGAAGATGAGATTTAGAACCATCAAGTTGTCACCATTTGTGTTCTAATAACTCAAAGATTAAAATATGTTACATCTAATTACTCTTTCAATATTTGATTATAGTTTTATCTTTGTTTTGTTTTTTTTTTAAATATTTAATATCTAATTACCATTTCAATATTTAATATCGTTCATAAATAAAATGAATTAAGTTTATTACTAATTGATTACCTTCATCATTATTTATATTAAATAAAAATATAGTTATTATTCATGCTTTAATTACTAGTTAATAGAGAAAATACATGTATAAACAAATTCACAAGCCAACTCATAACAAGTTGGCACACAAGCAACACACGCATCACAAATCAAGCTGGCAACAGGCTAGCACAAGATAGTATTTCAGCGCAAGAGAAGGTAAAGCATGGCATGACAGTAAAAAGTTTAAATCAAAGAAAACAAAACAAATGTAAACTTTGCAAACACCATAAAAATTTAGTTTCATATACACAAACAATATTTTATCTTTTAAATAAATCTAGTTTCTAATATAAAGTTTGAAGAATGAGTGAATGAGAAAATACATGCCTATTCAGATATTGAAGACGGTAGTGCACGGTTGTCTGAAGTGGGAAGTTGAATGATGGTGATACACTCTATTTCTCTCTATTTTTCTATTTTTTCTTAGTAATCAAAGCTGCCCTCCAAAAATCTATTTCCCTTTTTTGATTTTTTCCTCAATTTATAAAATAAAATGATGAATATTTGTATTCATTAAATAAAAATAACATTTGAATTTTGTATTGTTTTGGGATAATATTGGTTTGTAGCATGTTGTTAGTAGGGATGATAACAAAACAAATAAAATAAAAGAATACACATGGTAAAAGAATGAAATAACAGAAAAATAAATTGAGGACATATGGGTAGGAAACGTGTTTATGGTACAGAAGAAACAAAAGAGGACAAAGTATGAAAAACTTATTGGCAAAGAAAAACAAAGAAAGGACATCAAAAAAGAAAAGGTGTTTGTAAAAAAAATAAAATAAATAAAAGAGAAAAAGAAAAACAAATCTTGTGTTGCTGCAAAAGTAAAAAAATGTGTAAAAATAAAAAATGTGTGTTGGTTAAAAATAATAAAAATGAGTGAATAAAACTTATAAACAAAAGATTTGAGATTTGTAAAGTGATGATAATTTTTTTTATATTAATTATAAAATATTAATTAAACATATTAATATTATTATTTTAAAATGATTTTTAATTAGTCAGAAAAAATTGAGGTAATACACACACGTAATTAATTTCACACAAGATACACTTTTATGTTGTTGTGAAGGAAAAATGGAGATTGATGAGAAAAAAAAAACCCGGAGAATGATGAGTAAAAACAAAGACTGATGAAGGTTCTCTGTTTATGAAAAAACAAATTAATGTAAGCTTATTGGATATTTGATCATTTTCAAATTTTCTTTGATAAAGTTGAAACTTTCCTCTACAAGAAGTTTTGCAAAAATATCAGCAAGTTGTTTTTTGGTATCAACAAAAATTAATTTAACTTTCTTTTTATTAACATGATCACAAATAAAATGGTGTTTTATTTCAATGTGTTTGGATCTAGAATGTTGAATAGGATTTTTCGAAAGATTTATAGCACTAGTGTTATCACAGTAAATTGGATAACTTGAATAACATACAGAGAAGTCTTCAACTTGATTTTTTATCTAGAGAACTTGATAACAACAATTTACAGCGGAGACATATTCAACTTCGGTTCTTGATAAAGCAATCATGTTTTGTTTTCTGCACAACCAACTTATTAATGCTTCTCCGTGAAATTGACATGCTCCATTTGTGCTTTTTCGTTCCATTTTATCTTCCGCATAATCAGTGCCTCGATAAACTCAAGATCAAAATGAGAACATTTTCTATACCAAAAGCCAATATCAGTAGTACTAACAAGATATCTAAAGATCCATTTTACAACTGTAAAATGATATTATTTATATGCGGATTGAAATCTAGCACATAATCCTACTGCAAACACAATGTTAGGTCTACTGAAAGTTAAATAAAGCAAAGATCCTATCAAACACCTATATTCTTTTTCATAAATAGATTTTCCATTTTCATATATGTCTAATGAAAAAGATGGATGCACGAGAGTAGTCATAATTTTGGCTTTATTCATTTTATATTTTGTTAAGAGATCTTTTATATATTTTTCTTTACATATAAAAATACCATCTTCATGTTGCTTAATTTGCAAGCCAGGAAAATACCTTAATTCTCCCATCATACACATTTTCAATTCACTTTGCATGAGTTTTGAAAAAATATCACACATTTTCTCATTAGTTGATTCAAAGATAATATCATCATCATCTAGCTTGTTTTTGAACACACATCTTTTCCTATGCTGGTTTAATCTTGAGGATTTGGAACAAGAGTCCAGACTTCATTCTTTTCAAATTGAAGAAGTTCTTCCTTCATTGCTTCAATCCATAATCGAGCAACTATGGCTTCTTTGATTGATTTTGGTTCAATTTGGAGATCATTGACATGTTGTTGACAACATCCTTCAAAGACATTCTTGTTCTAATTCCATCAGTTGAATCTCCAATGATTTGATTTTGAGGATGATCACTAATCATTCTCCAACTTTTAGGAGGAGAATGAAACGAAGATTGTTTATCAATATGGATTTCCTGGGGAACATTCTGATGTTGCTTCCCATGATGTTCTTCTTCTTCCTCATCTCTTTTACTCAAATAAAGATCATCAAATTCATCAAATAATATAAGCATGTTGATTTTAACTTTAGTTTTTAAATTGAAAACACGACGCTCTTTAGAATCAGTTAAGCAACCCAATAATATAATTTGTCTTATTTTGCATCAAACTTTCCAACGTTTTCTTTGTTGTTCAAAATATAACAATGACATCCAAAAAGGTGAAAATATGAGATATTTGTCTTTTTGTTTTTCTTGATTTCATAAGGTGTTTTGTTGATAATTTTTTTTATTGATACACATTTTAGAATGTAGCATGAAGTATTGATAGCTTTAGCCAAAAAATATTTTTCAACATTAGACTCTTCCAAGATTGTTCTTGCCATTTCTTTTAAGGTTCTTTTTTTTCTTTCAACAACTTCATTTTGTTGAGGAGTTCTTGCACAAAATAGATAACAAGAAATGTCAATTCATCAAAGAATGATTTTAAAAGAGGCATTTATGAATTCTCCTCCATGATCACTTCTTATAGAAATGATGCTTGAATCTTTTTCACTTTGTACCTTTTTACAAAAGATTTTAAAGGCATCAAAAGCATCATATTTTTGTTTCAAAAATAGCACCCAAGTGTATCGTGCGAAGTCATCAACAATAACAAAACCATACTTCATTACTCCTAAACTTGTTGTTTTAATAGGGCCAAAAATATTTATGTGAAGTAGCTCAAGGATTGTGTTTGTGGAAATGAAATCTTTTGAATGAAAATTACTTTTAACTTACTTTCCTTTTGCACATGCTTCACATACTTTACCTTTATCAAAAAATTCATTTTAGGCAAGCCTCTAACAAGTTCTAATTTTAAAATTTTTGAAATTGTTTTCATGCTTATATGACTTGTTCGCTTATGTCAAATTTATTTGTCTTTATAGATTGACATAAAGCATGATTCATTAGGAAGTTCCTCAAGATATAAAACATATAGATTTTTCTTTCTTGTTCTAGAGAAAAGAACTTCCCCATAATTTATTTTTATGACTTCACATAGGTTAAGTTTGAGAATAAATTCAAAGTCATTGTCACATAGTTGACTTATGCTTAAGAGATTTTGTTTCAATCCTTCCACATATTGCTCATCAATATTTGAGCAAAAAATTTTGTTAACAATTGTTCCTTTACCTTTAATCTGAGCTTGATTATTGTTCCCGAAAGTGACAAACCCTCCATCTTTCTTGACAAAAGACATGAATCAGTTTTTATCACCTGTCATATGCCTTGAACAACCATTGTCCTAGAACAAAGGCTTTTTCTTGACATTTTAAAATCCAATCTGCATAAGGTGTTATATTAACTTTAGGTAACCACTTGGTCTTGGGTCCTTGAAAGTTAGTCTTAATTCTGTTTTTGTTCCATAACGTTCTTCTTTTTTAAAAAAATTTCTATTCTTAACGTTCTTCTTTTTTTTAATCTCTTTTCTTAAAATATCATGCAAATTCTAGATGTTCAATCTTACTGCAGTTTGAACATTTAATTTTGCATTTGTCCTCTTTTCGTTCAGGAACAAATAAGGTTTCATAAATTTTTGTTTTTTGAGTTTTATCAAAACCAAGACCAGCTTTATCAAAGATTCTCAGTTGAGATCCCATGATTTTTTGAAATATTTCAGTAGCTTTAATAAAATTTAACAAGTATTTTTTTTAAGATTTTCAGTTTTAGTTTTGACGAGAACGTTCTCCTTTTGTATTGCAGAACGTTCATGGTTTTCTTGTTTTTCAACTTCAATTTTTTTTTTTAATGAGATTCTTTCAGATTTTGAATGACTTTTTTAAGTTCATCATTCATAGCTTGAATTTTCTCTTTCTCTTCTTTTTCTCTGTGAAATTTTTCTTTTAAAGAACTACACTTTTGAACAAGAAAGTTTAAATCATTTAGCAAGTAATCAAATTCTTTTTCCATTTGTTCGCTCAAAGGACAAGGTTTAGAAGTTGTTACCCCATCTTCTTCTGCATTTTCCATTAAGCATATGTTGACTTCTTCACCTTCTTATGCATCAGATTCATATGAGTCATCCCATGTAGCCGTCATTGATTTCTTCTTGAATGAAAACCTTTTTTGTTGTCTTTTACTTTGTAATGTCTTAATTTATTACATCCAAAACATGTGATTTGGCTCTTTTCCACTTCTATTTTGGGATTTTCTTTTTTGTTTGGAAACCCGTTCTTGTTCTGATCTCTTCTTCTCCATTGGACTATCTTCGAAGTGATAATTTATGATATATGGGTAACCTATTTTGAATGTTGAATTTGTGATTATGCGACTCGGTTCTCCTTGAGATAGCTTTGGGGCAACCCTACATTCAGTGATTGCCATGTTGGTGAGATCTTGAGGCTTGGACAAATTTTATTGAAACATTAGATTAATCACTAATGTTGGTGATGTGCACTCCATGCTTGATGGTGGATGATGCTTTCATCTCCGTTCCTTCTTCTAGTATGGTCCTACTTCAAGTAAAAGGGATGTGTACCTGAAAAGACAATTCGATCCCACATTTAGAAAGAATTAAAAGGAAAAAAAAAAGTACCTTCATCTACTTGAAGCATTCATTATCATGGCATAATTTCTTACTTGATGCTCTCAAGCATATACAATACAATTAGAAAGAATTTACATGTATCTAATTTTAGTTTGGTCCTCGTCGGTAAGTATAGGGATCTTGTCCCTTTGACATCTACATTATCCTTCCACTCAAACTAAGCTTCTAATTATACATACTTTGACAATACAACTACATTATGAGCCAAAATATTTGGCTGTTGACTAACATGATAAACTATTACATCATGTAATTGACTTATAAGTATTTTACAGTATTTGATAATTGAATCAATGGAAGTTGCAACCATATTTGTGTTTATACACTTTACAACACTTTTTACATCATAAGCAATGGCAAGATCCAATAGTTTCAACTATACTGCGAATTGCAAACATCACCTCGCACTTAGTGCATCAACCATGGATGGATTAGTGTCAATGGATTCTCTTCTACAAGATGATAGTTGAACCACACCAAATAGGTCGTAAACATCCATTCCATATCCTATTAAGCCACATGAAAAGCAACAAAACACAAATATTTAGCAGTAGGGACATAAAGGTTTTTAGTTGGATTGATAAGAAGAATAAGTCTAACTAGAATATTTGTTTAGTAAAAAAAACAATTAGAATATTAGTTAATTAGTTAGTTAACATACTAACAAACTAAGACTAAATCTAACAATGTAATCTAACTAGATTTGACTAACACCAAGAAGAGTATTACTTACTTAACAAGCTAACTAAGACTAAGTTTAACAATGTAAACTAATTAACTAAATTATCTATTCTAGCTTTTATATTACATAAAGGGCATAGATTTTCAAGTAGGATGATTTTTTTTGGCAAGATTACCTTTCTTGGATAAGGATATTTTTGGCCAAACTCTAAAGGAAGTTCTTAATCAAGTGAGAATAAAAGCTCTCTAAATATCTATCCATAAACAATTATGATGTGAGTTTGATGATTTGAGGTTATCCTTTGTCTCATGATGTTTCAATGTTGTAGACTGACCTTATAAAAAAATGGAATGAATATTATTTTAATAATTTCTATATATAGATTTGATCATAAGGTAATTAACTGATTAGTTAGTTACGTGAAAAGTGTATTTGATTATTTTTGTTTTTCTCTATATATTATATAGAATTTTAGAAAAGTAAAATTAAATAAATAAATTATATATTAAAAATTAAATAGTAATATAATCTTCTAATATATATCTATGCTAAAACACAATTTCAAAGCTTATATAATTCACTAATTACAATTTACTATGTAGTTGTAATGCTTATATAAATTTTAACTTGTAGAAAATGTTTCATACTAAATAAAATAATATTTTACTTAATATAAATTAAATATTAGAAGATTTTACCTAACAAATATTTTACTAGTTTAATATACATTAAATATTTTGAAAATAATAGTTCACGTAAATATTTTGAAAATAGTAATTCAACCATTGACTCTATATATTAACTAGATCATTATTGATCCAATATGCCAACATTGCACCTAACGCCTCATTTTTGCACAAAACTAATTAAAACATCACAACACAATGAAATTAAAATTAAGATCTCATTCGAGGTAATTTTTTAATTTGAAATTTTTATAAATTAAATTTACTTTCAATTTTAAATTTTAATTTTGAATAGAGTTTTTAATTTTTTTTTTGGTTGAATCATTTTATTTATGTCAATCACTATAAACTTGTTCTTAATAAAAATATTAATATAATTAAGTAAATATGATCAAATAAATTATTTTTGACACTAAAGATTTGCAAGTGTGAATCAATATCGAACAACTATTGAAAAAATCATTTGACAACTATTTTTCTAAAATGTAAATTTCATTACTATCGAAATCCACAATATTAAAATATATAATTTTTTATTAAAAGGTTAATAATTTTTTATTTAAAAATAAATTATTTAAATATTATATTTATTTAGTAATAATTTTAATAATAATGGTCGAAAGGGATAATTACCTAAAGTGGCAACAAGCGCTTGTTGATGTGATGATAGACAATCAGGCCGAAATTGGTCATAGATTCAAAGGCAGTGGTCAGAATGGTGATTGATAATAGTCAGAAGTGATCGTGGCGATTGGAGTGTTAGCTGACGGTGACAAATAGTGGTTGAAGTGGTAGTTAATAGTGGTAACTAATGGTCACTAGTTGTGACTTGTTAGTACTAAAAAATTCTAAATTTATTTTTGTAATTTTGAAAATTAAATAAAATTATTTCAAAATTAAGGAAAAATTCATTTCGCTCTATTCAATTGAACAAATTTTGTTTTTAAACTTAAATTTTAAAACCAAACTACAAAAACTTAAAACCAAAACCAAACCCTCTAAGATGTTTACAATTTGAAGAAATAAATCTCATGACAAATTTTCTCATTTCTTTTGTTGATTTTTGTGTTTCCTAAAGTCCTTGAAGAAGGCTTTGTTCATGGAGTTGGGGGAAGAATAACTCTCAAGACGTGGGAGAAGAAGGCCAAGTAAATGTATAGCCTACCATTTAGACAAGAATTAAGGTTCTAGATTTGAGTTCTAATCTTCCACAATTTCCTGTTTTGCCTTCTTTGATTAAAAGAAGTTTAAATATATTTTTTATCACTCAATTGATTAATTGTGTAATTTTAATCTCTAATTTAAAATAAACAATTTTAATCTCTAATTTAAAACGAACCATTTTGACCTTTCACATTTACTCTCTTTCTAATTTTTCTGCTTTCTAATTTTTCTGCCTCCAACTCATTTTTCTCCAATTTTTTTTTTTGTTGAGTTTGCACTTTCTAATGTAGTGACATATTTGTCATTTAGCTATAGTAGATATTATTTAAATTAAAAAATAAAAATAAAAATTCAAGATAGAAAAAGTGACTTTTTTTTTCCTTTATTCTTCATTTTCTAAACCTAGAAAAACATATTCATGCAGCAACTCTAATGAGCCTTCCACCACCATGAAAAAATCAAAACAGATTAAACTCCATTATTTTGCTAAATAAACCTCGTAGTTCAATCATCCACGTATTTCAACGGCATAGATTTTGTTAGTTAAATGGTAAACAATGCAACAATAGCTTTCAACGTCGACAATGATTTGGCTACCAAAGCCGCAAAGGGATCGTCATAAGTGGATTCTATCGAGTTAGCATTGTGAGATACGTTATTCTTATGATTTATAGTTGTTGTTTGTGCATCTAAGTTGTGAAGAAAGATGATTTTGTTGTTAGATAATATTATTATATATTAGTAATAAGGGTATTTTAGACATTTCTGTTATTTTGTATATATACTCATTGTAACCCTATTAACTTAAGTTTGGTTCATTCTATGTTATGAAACCCTAAAGTGGTTGTCTCTTGGTTGTCTATCTTCTTTCTCTTTTCATTGTTAACATGGTATCAAAGAGCTTTGGTTGATTTTGGGATCTATTGTAAAGAAGAGAGATACTATTTTGATAGAAAAGACAATCACCAAAACAGAAAAGAGAAGAGTAACCCTATTCCCGATTTTGTTAAATCAGTCTCAGAAAAACATCGATTGCGCATTCGTTAACCGTTGGATCGGGCTGAATTTTGGACAGTAGGTTCGCAACATTCAGGTCTTCGTCTTCAACGGTCGGATCGGGAAAACGACGTCTGGAGGGGGAGAAATCGTGCTCGCACAGCAGCAGGTTATCCCTAATTTATTTTGTCTTAGTGATTGTGTTTGTCGTATTTTTCTGTCATTATTTGTTATGGCTGGTGCTAAGGATGATTCTCTTCAAGCTATTAGTGTTCACCTCAATGGACAAAATTACTCCTATTGGAGTTATGTGATGAAAAAAATTTTGATTGGAAAAGATATGTGGGGTTTTGTGGATGGAACTTCTGTTAAGCCTACCGATAAAAAGGATGAAACTCAATATGCAAAAGATCTGAAAATATGGAATGTTAGTAATTCAAAAATTATTACTTGGATTAATAATTCTGTTGAGTTGTCTATAGGAGTGCAACTAGCAAAATATGATACTGCTAAAGAGATTTGGGATCACTTGAAACGTTTGTATGTTCAGTCTAACTTTGCAAAACGTTATCAATTGGAAAGTGATATTAGAGCCCTTAAGCAGAACAATATGACCATTCAGGAATTCTATTCGGCAATGACTAATCTGTGGGATCAATTGGCTCTTATGGAATCACCTGAGTTGAAAGTTGTCAAAGCATACATTGATCAAAGAGATGAGCAACGTCTGGTTTGGTTTCTAATGGCTCTTCGTGATGATTTTGAGGGCCTTCGTGGGGGTATTTTGCATCGTTCCCCCCTTCCTAATGTTGAATCAGTAGTTAGTGAATTGTTGGCAGAAGAAATCAGACTTCAGACTCATTCAGGTGTGTCAGATAAAGGAACTCTCTCAACTCCTCCATTTGTTTTTGTTGCTCCTGTTCAAAAAGGAAAATCTCAAGGGAGGGTTGGGCTTGGTAATGATGAATGTGCATTTTGCAAAGAAAAAGGTCATTGGAAAGCACATTGTCCGAAATTAGGGAGAGCACAAAAGAAGAATTTTAGGGGGCCATCGTCTAATGTTGTTGCTTCTACTCCTTCTACCATTGGCTCTAGTTCTGGTTCTGTATACTCATCTGAGACTGCTTCCCAAATATCTGATATTGCAGAACAACTTCAAAAACTTCTTGCCACTCAATCACATGCAATGTCTGCCACCTCTTCTAAAGGTTTGAACTCCTCTGGTATGTCAGGTATATCTCCTTCCATATGGATTCTTGATTCTGGAGCATCTCATCATATGACATATGATGATAAATCTTTTGTGTATATGAAACCTGCCTCGTCTGTGTCAGTTGTGACTGCTGATGGCACTCCTATGCCACTAGCAGGCATTGGTTCTGTCTCCACACCTAACCTTTCTCTTTCTGATGTTTATCATATTCCTAATCTTACTTTGAGTCTTGCTTCTGTTAGTCAAATATGTGATTTTGGTTATTCGGTTATATTTTCTTCCACTTCTTGTTGTGTGCAGGATCCACATTCTGGGAGGCTGATTGGGACAGGCCATAGACAGGGGGGACTTTATATTTTGGATGACCTGAGACTCCCAGATACTGCAGCCTCAACAACTACTGCTGACTTATTATCTAGTTTTCGCTTGAATTCTTTATCTTCTAATTTTTATTTATGACATTCTCGCCTTGGACATGTTTCTGCTTCTAGATTAAAATATTTGGCTTCTACTGGAGCCTTAGGAAAGTTACAAACTTATGATATCTCAGATTGTTGTGGTTGTAAACTTGCAAAATTTTCAGCTTTACCGTTTAAAAAAAGTGTTTCTGTTTCATATGCGCCTTTTGATTTGGTCCACTCTGATGTTTGGGGTCCATCACTGGTTCTCACCAAAGGTGGATCTAGATATTATGTTTCATTTATTGATGATTACACTCGTTATTGTTGGGTTTATCTTATGAAAAATCGGTCTGAATTTTTTGACATTTATCGTATGTTTCGTGCAATGGTCAAAACTCAACATAACTCTGTTATAAAGTGCTTTCGTTGTAATTTAGGTGGTGAATATACCTCTAATAAATTTTCTGAATTACTTGCTTATGATGGCACTCTCCACCAAACATCTTGTACTGATACTCCTCAATAAAATGGAGTTGCTGAAAGAAAACACCGTCATATTATAGAGACTGCTCGTTCCCTTTTGTTGTCCGCTTCAGTTCCTAGTGAGTTTTGGGGAGAAGCAGTTCTTACTGTTGTTCATGCTATTAATAGAATTCCATCATCTATCATATCAGGTTTGTCTCCTTTTGAAAAATTGTATGCTTCTACCCCTGATTATTATTCTTTGAAAGTTTTTGGTTCTACTTGTTTTGTTCTTCGCCCTCAAGTAGAGCGCGGTAATTTGTCTTCTCGTTCAGCCATGTGTGTTTTTCTTGGCTATGGGGATGGTCAAAAGGGTTATCGTTGTTATGATCCTCATGCAAGAAAACTTTATGTATCTCGTAATGTTGTTTTTCTTGAGCATATCCCTTTTTACTCTGTTTCCTCTGATTCTCAAATTACTAAGAGTTCTGAACTAACCCATATTGATCCATTTGGTTCTAATGATAACGCTTCTAGCGATTGTAATATTGAGAATTGCATGACAAATACTTCTACTCCACTTGATGACATCCCTCTTGTCCCCCCAGCTGCCCAACCACCTCCTGCGATTGTTGATCCTCCTCGTTACCCTTCTCGTCAACGTAAGTCTACTCAGTTACCTGATTTTGTCTATTCCACTTACTCAGCTTCGTTTGCTTCTTTCTTAACCTCTATTCACAGTTTGTCTGAGCCCTCTTCCTATAAAGAGGCTGTTCTTGATCCTCTTTGGCAGCAGGCTATGGCAGAAGAACTATTTGCATTGCACAAAACCAACACTTGGGAATTAGTACCTCTTCCTCCTGGAAAATGTGCTATTGGATCTCGTTGGGTATACAAGATCAAAACTAAGTCTGATAGGTCAGTTGAGCGCTACAAAGCACGTCTTGTTGCTAAGGGTTTCTCTCAACAACATGGTATGGATTATGAAGAAACTTTTGCTCCTGTAGCCAAGATGACCACTATTCGTACTCTTATTGCAGTTGCATCTATTCGTCACTGGCATATTTCCCAAATGGATGTCAAAAATGCTTTTTTAAACGGTGAGCTTCATGAAGAAGTCTATATGGTCCCTCCACAAGGAGTTTCTCATAATCAAGGGGAAGTATGTAAGTTAAAAAAGGCTCTATATGGTCTTAAACAGGCTCCTCGAGCTTGGTTTAAGAAATTCTCTACTGTGATCACTTCTCTTGGTTTTCGCTCTAGTGAACATGATTCTGCATTGTTTATAAGGTCCACCACTTATGGTCGCATTATACTTTCTCTATATGTTGATGATATGATTATTACAGGTGATGATGTTAGTGGAATCAATGAGTTGAAATTGCAGTTAGCCAAACAGTTTGAGATGAAGGACTTGGGAACTCTTCGCTATTTTTTGGGGATTGAAGTTGCCTACTCTCCTAGAGGCTACCTTCTTTCTCAATCCAAGTACATTGCCAACATTCTTGACCAGGCTCGTCTTTCTGATACTAGAGCAGCAGATACTCCTCTTGAGTTGAATGTGAAATATGCTCCATCGGATGGTGTTCCTTTACCAGATCCCACTTTGTATCGTACTTTGGTTGGCAGCTTAGTGTATCTCACGATTACCAGACCTGACATTGCTTATGCTGTTCATGTTGTTAGTCAGTTTGTTGTCTCTCCCACTACAGTACATTGGGCAGCAGTTCTTCGGATTCTTCGTTATCTTCGAGGAACTCAATTTCAAAGTCTTCTCTTTCCATCGTCGTCCTCATTAGAGTTACGAGCTTATTCTGATGCTGATTGGGCTGGTGACACCACAGATCGTAAATCTACCATAGGATTTTGTATCTTTCTTGGAGACTCTCTTATTTCTTGGAAGAGTAAGAAACAGGACATTGTCTCTCGTTCCTCTACAGAAGCTGAGTATCGTGCTATGGCATCTACTACCGCTGAAATAATTTGGTTGCGTTGGCTTTTGTCTGATATGGACATCTCTCTTTCTGAGCCAACTCCGATGCACTGCGATAACAAGAGTGCTATTCAAATTGCTCACAACTCGGTCTTTCATGAACGCACCAAACACATTGAGATTGATTGTCATCTTACTCGTCATCATCTTCAGCATGGAACCATTACTCTACCGTTTGTCTCTTCTTCTTTACAGATTGTTGATTTGTTCACAAAGATGCATTCCATCAAACGTTTTCGTTTTTTAGTTGACAAACTCTCGATGCTCCATGTTAATGCATCGTGAGTTTGAGGGGAGATGTTAGATAATATTATTATATATTAGTAATAAGGGTATTTTAGACATTTCTGTTATTTTGTATATATACTCATTGTAACCCTATTAACTTAAGTTTGGTTCATTCTATATTATGAAACCCTAAAGTGGTTGTCTCTTGGTTGTCTATCTTCTTCCTCTTTTCATTGTTAACATTTGTTTCATATATTCTTATCTCAAACACTTAAAACATTAAATTGAAAATTTTGAGATATTTGAAATGGAAAATTCGAGGAGGCAATCACAAAGAGAAAGGAAACAAAAGACAGGGTTGCAGCTGTGTGGTCAGGGTGGTGGAAGACTGAGTAGTTTCTAACCATCTCTCTCCCATAAAATTTTTTTTTACAACATTAATTTTTTTTATATTCTAATTTAAAAAATACCCACTGTCTCTAAGTGATAAGGATGTCACATTAAAAAGTGTCATCTCAACAAAAAATTGGAGAGAAATGAGTGAAGAGCAACAAAATCATAAATAACATAAATATGAGGATTAAAATCACTCATTTTAAACTAGGACATAAAAATCGCACAACTGATAAATTTAAGGGGTTAAAAGTACATTTAAACTTTAAAAATTATTTAATTATTTAGATGTATGTGTTTTTAATAATTCATGACAATAATCATAAAATTATTAAAAATAAATATTATGAAAAGAACTAACATTGATCGTTTATAAAAAATAAATGACGAAAAAAATTAAAAATAAATAAATGACAAAAAAGTGATAAAAAATAAAGAATAAAATCATATTTTAAGTCAAACTTCAAAGTATAGTTTGAATAGATATATTGGTTGCATTGCGTATGAAGTCGTGTGTCTATATACGGTGAAATGTTGCAAATATATTTTACCTCTAGACTATAAAATAAATATTTATAATTTGTTTCCTTTGAAGAATTTTATATATATATATATATATATATATATATATATATATATATATTTTACCTATAGTATATCAAATATGTGATAGAGAAAAAATAAAATATTAATTAAAAATAATATATTTTCAGAAATAATAAAAACAAATATTTTGATATTTTTATTATTTGTGGCATATAAAGTTTGGGTAAAGATTCTCTACCTTAAAGTCTCCTAAGTTTGGTGACTTTGTATCTATTTCTCTCTTCATCAATCATTCTCTCTAAATAATTTTTAATATTTAAATTTAATTATCAATTTTATTCCAAAATACACTAAAGTCACCAAAGTGATCCATCTCCAAAAGTAGATAATCTATTTCCATAAAGTTTGTTCAACTTCAAAGGTCTCCATTTTTTTTTTAAATTAAATAAATAGAAAAAAAAAAACATTTTTACAAAGAAAATACACCTTTATATACTCCCTGCAAATTCACAAAGCTCATCAAAGTTAGGTGTTCATGGGATGCAGATTCCCTGCAATAAAAAATTCATACATTAACGAAGTCGGGACAATAATGGATTCTACTTTGAGTGAAAGAAATACTAACAAGAGCGCCTTCCATGGCCCTTTACGGCAAGAAAAACAGTGCTTATTAATTTGTTGTTATACTTTCTTTGTGGCACTTCGCGGCAAAGAAAACAGCACTTTTTCATTTGTTGTTGTACTTTCTTTGTGGCAGGGGAAGATTTAATTGAGAAAGCAAACAAGAAGAATGAGATAAAAGTATAGAAAAGAAAGAGAATGACAAAAAAGAAAATGTCATATCAAAAGGACGAATTGGAACCACTAAGAAATAAAACCTTCCTACTTTATTAAAAATAATCTTCGATTACTATAAATATACATTAATTGACTTAAATAAACCAAAATTGTTAATAAAAAATATTTAAATATTATTTGAAGAAAAATTTAAATAAATTAAAAACGAAATATAAATATTTATAAACACCAAAAACTTATTTAAACATTTTTATATAATTTTTTTTACATAAATCGTCATAATTTTTAATTTAAGATAGCAATAATTTATCTTATAATTGATATATATTAATCTACATCTATATATAAAAGAAATATCAAATTTTCATGTATTATTATTTTTTATAACAACTTTATTTACGATCTTCTCAATCTTTACTTAATCAAATAATATGTTTTAAAAAATAATCATTACATAAATTTTATATTTTTCATTAATATTATTAAGAAAATTTGATCAACAGTAATTAAAAATTGTGAGAATCACAACTCCCCAACTACATTCATAATAGTTAACCTATTTAATTCTCTTATTATCAACACAAAATAAACTTCATTTTTTATGGAAACTTATTCCATT
>JBBPBT010000066.1:3007496-3041741 GCA_037974875.1 Cicer bijugum | reverse complement strand
TTAAGTCAAAAATTTCATGACTTGAAACACACTTATTTTATATTTTTTTTGATAAAATATTTAGTTTGACAAGGATAAAATATTTACTTAAACAATCAAACGTTCTTTATTCCATTATATTCAAGACCGTATAATAATTTGCTGATACTATATTTTCCGATATTTAAACAACATTTTTACTTTTGTGAACAAATTAGAAAAATAATTAACTTTAATAATTTATCATATATCAATATATGCATATTACATGATTATCAATTTAAAAAAGAAATAGGCCTCGGTGTCAAAAATTGACAAATATAAACAAAAGTTAACTAGTACATGAGGCATCGGCTTAGTAGTTAAAACTTAATATTGTGACCGTAAGAGATACAGTTCAAATTTCATACAAAACAATTATAAAATAGCTATTAATATCACTATTAATTATTCATAATAACTTCAAAATATTCATAATAACTTCAAAAGTTAACTAATTCTGTCACATTTGTTGCTATTATTTCTACCACACTATTATTACTTTAAATTTTATTTATCCAATAACATTTTTTATGACAATTTATTGTTTTATTAGTTCGAACCAATAAAATGAGATTAACTACTTTTTTTAATGTTGTAATTTTTTTTTTTACTTAGAAGATCAGAGAAAGTAATTTATATATGTGCAATGGAAAGGGAGTCGGTTATAGCATATATTCAACCACACTACCCTATTAATTGAATTCATATAAAAGTCACCAAATTTATTTATGATACCATGTAATTTAGTCTCATTTAAACTTCACCTAATACAGATAAAAGGTATATTACTAACACTCATACCTTAAATATAAGCTCATTTTTAATGGAAAAAAAATCCCTAAAGACAACCTTACAAATTACCAGATACTAGATGTACTAATTATTTTTTTTAGAAAATAACCATAATTATCAATTAATTTACTATATTTTGATGCCACGGTAATTAAAACATTGATTAAAGAACAAATGTAGTAACAATATGTTTTAAAACTTGACCATTTTAGGAACCATTGGGATACATGGCATCCCTAATTTTCTATTTTTTTTATTTATAAATAATAATAGATTACTAAATTAATTATGATAAGTTACTAAAATACCCCTCAAAATTTTAAAATTTAGAGAAACTCATTTCACTATTGCATTCCATATCTTTCTACTTCGACTCTCCATCACTTATCTGCTCTTTAAGTCTCTCGCGCTACCGCACTCGTCTCTCTCCCTTTCAACCCTCACATTTGCAGTTGTTGATCGACCTCCATATGACATTGTTGTCTTTTGCTCTTCCATGTATTTGTTGTCCCAAATTGGTCACACTTAGATTCTCTCTTCTCGCATCTCTGGTCTCCCTCTTCAACAATCAACGACATCGCCTGCCCATTTGAGAACTGTTTTCTCACGAGTCGTTTTTCTCCGATCTGGCATCTAAGAATTGTTTCCTCATGGGTTGTCCATCTCCAATTTCTCATGTCACATGTTGTCTCTCTGCCTCTTCGTCTCGTTTCGCAGCGGCCAACATCACCTCTTGATTTTGCTCAACTAACTATTTACTTCTTATATTTTACATGTTCTTACTCTTTACATCTTCTACAATTTGTTAATTGTGAATTATTTTAGTGTGAGAATTGAGATTGTGAACTTTAGTGTGTGAATTGTGTTTGTGAATATTTGTTCTAATTAGTGTAGTGTGGATGTGGTATTGTGAACTATTTTACTTTGTGAATGTGAGTAGTGACTTTGAGAATGTGGTTATGATTCAATTTTTTACGTTACTAAGTTAGTATTGTGTTATTAGTTTGTGCATTTTTTTAAGAGTGATACGATTTTTAAACATAAGAAAATTGATGCAATTTTCAAGAAGAAAATTTCCGATAAAGTTAAAAATTGTAAAACTTCAGGTTCAACACTTGAAAAGCATCATTCCGGTGATCAAACAGTTCAACCAAACGGGCAAAAGATTTAAAAAATCACCATGGATAAATTTGATGTCAGTTGGGGTGAATCAAATTTGAGAATATTCGGAGAATAAAAAAAATGAAGTTCAAAGAACTTATCTTAATTGGGGTCCCTATCAATGTGTGGTTGAAAAGTATCCCCTAAATAGAGAGAATCATCCAAGACGATTTCAAGCATCTTAGTACAAAATGTTCCCTCCATAGCTAGAATACTCTTTGACTAGTGATGTTGCTTATTGTTTGCTTTATTACTTGCTCAGTACAAAACTAAATGGGAACCCTACCGCTGACGTCTTTACTAAAAAAGAATTTAACGTATACAAAGTTCATTTTACAATAATATTTTTAACGTATACAAAGTTAATCAACAAAAATAGACCTCGTCTTAAGCATTCTATTGATCTAGTTTGTTAACCTACATTTCAAGTTTGTGCTTTTAAAGACTATGATGAATCATTAGAATATAAAAATAGAGGTAACTTTCTTTCTTAAAATAGTCAAACTTTTAACATCATACAATGATGAACTTGTAAAGGTAGTGCAAGAGATTGCTTCATATGATTCATAGTATATTTCTTTTAAAATTCAAAAGAAAATTTTGCATACCATGTCTAGTAAATGAAAAATTGTATTTAAGAAGAGATCGAAGATTCTAAAGTTTCCATCGTTGTTGATGAATTGCATGATAAATCTCTAAATGAGCAAATGGCTATTATTTTGAGGTTTGTAGATAAAAATGAATTTATACAAGAACTTTTTTTTGTTCTTGTACATGTTAAAGACATTATGGCTATCAATTTTAAAAAATCATTTGTGATGTTCTTTCTCGACATGGTCTTGATGTTTTAAATGTGTGTGGACAAGGGTACAATGTTGCTAGTAATATGAAATGAGAGTGGAATGGATTACATACATTATTTTGCAAATAATATCCTTATGCTTAATATATATATTGTTATGCACATAGATTGCAACTTGCTTTAGTTAGTGATTTTGAAAATGATTTTCCCATTCACAAGTTCTTTTCACACTTAACTTTTATTACCAGTATTGTATGGTCCTTTACTAAGAAGCATCATGATGAATTGCAAATTCCCATACTAGAGGAGATTTCAACTCTGTAAAAGATAGGTGAACTTGAACGTTGTCCTGGACATAATCAGATTTACAATTTGAAACAAGCCATAGATACTTGTTAGAGTTCACATTTTTCTTCTATTTGTAGTATGATAAATTTGTACAATCCAACTTGTGTGATTATTAAAGATATTAGAAGAAATGGAACAAGTTATTCTACATGTGGGAATGCTAATGTTGCTCATAAACTTATGATATCATTTGAGTTCAATTTGATTTTGCACATGATGAAAGAGATTATGGGAATTACAAATCATCTTTGTCAAGCAATTAGCTAACAAACAAAAACAGTAATTCAAAAGTTGAGAGACGATGGTTGGGATGAATTGTTGAAAAATGTAATACTATTTTGTGAATAACATGATTTGATCCCCTAATTGTAATTTTATTTATTTAGAACACAACAACGGTTCTTCATCACCATGATCGCATCATAGTGAGTCAACGATATAAAGTGAATCTCTTATGTGTTACAATAGATTAGCAATTGCAAGAATTGAATCACATGGTTTGTGTGGAAACAATGAAACTGTAGAGTCTAAGCAATAGTTTGGTTTAATATGGATAAAATATCCGCTCTTGTAAACAAATTTCATCCTTTGAATTTTAATTATTAAGAGAAAATTAATTTGAGATTTCAATTGAAATCTGTTAAATTGTTTTATCTTAACTCTTTGATTTCTACAACTACTACGAAAAGATCATTTTCAACAATGAACATTATCAAGAAAAGACTGCGTAACAAGGTGGAGGATAAATTTCTTGTTGACAATAGATTTTATATTGAAAAAGAAATAGTTGAAAGTTTTAGTTCTAATTCAATTATCAATGATTTCAAAGTTTGAAGAGAACGAATGGCACAACTTTGATTCGACAACGTACATGTCTCTTTTCATAGATTATATTTTTATTTGTATTTATGTTATGTTGATTCTTCGATAGAACTATATGACTTTTATTAATTTCAATTATAATGTTTTAATTAAATATTTATCTCTCCCCATAATATTTTGTGCAAGATCTGCCACCAAAAGTAAGTTTCGAGATGGGTTTATGGAGCAAAATAACTAACTTAATGAGGAGGCCGAAAACTTAAAGTTTGAGTTTTCTTCAACACAAAAATGTTTTGTAAAACTCAAATTTTATGATCCAATTGGTTGCAGATAGCTAGAGGGGAAATAATACTTTTAATTTTAGGTGTTTGGTTCATTTTTTAAAGAAAGTGGAGAGGGGAAATAATACTTTTAATTTTAGGTGTTTGGTTCATTTTTTAAAGAAAGTGGAGAGGAGCAAAATATATCCTAGACCCATTGTTTTCTTCCCTTGAATTGGGAAAATTTGGAGGAAAGGGAGATACCTAAAACACTTATAACCTACTTATAATCTATGTTGTGGGTCTTAAATTGCAACGCAGAACGTCAAACCCTAAAATAAGATAACGAGATTGCAGATGACTGCTATTGCGAAGGACAAAAAACAATATAAACTAAACATAAAATACAAACACTATACAAAACTACTAAAAAACAAACAACATAGCAAGAACATAATGTTGAATAGAACAAGAAATGAACAAAAACAACACAAGGATAAAACAGGGAAAGAACGAATTTTTCACGATGGCTTAACCAACCCCTTTGTAAATTTATTGTAATAAAAAATTAAGACATAAGTGGGCGTGGAATGACCTAGATAACCTTAATGAAAAAAAAAAAAGACGTGTTGTTTTTTGAAAAAGCCCTAAAGCAGATCTAATAGTAGGTCACTTTGGGATAAAGGAACGACATGATAGCATGATTCACGACAGTGCCACTACTGTCGAACGCATGTTTCGATAACCTAAAATCACAATTATGATAACTGAAGAACCACATAGCCATTACCGCCACCGCCACCATCTTCGCGAATATCAGCATCGTTCCTATCTTTTTATTTGGCTTCAATTGCAAATAGCTTTGTCATTCCTATCTTTGACATTGTTCTTTGTGACAAGAAATGAGTGTCGTTGTATTCTTTCAGGATTTCAATTTAATTTCAGATAAATGAAACTATAATATGTTTTTACCTATTGTTTTCGTTTTGTACGTGGGTTGGAATAAATCATGTTATTTTTGTATATATTTTTGCTTATAAGAGTCGCATTTGAATCTAATTGTTCTTGCAAGTGCAAGAGGCTGAATTTAAAGAATCTAAACCAAATGTACTTTATATATATGTTCCTCTTATTAATATTAAGTTTTGTATCTTTTTTTTTTTTGAATCCAATTATTTTCCTCTTTATTTGCTCATGTTTGTAGCAATGGTAATTTTCATTGCATTCCAAGCTATGGTACAACTATTTACCATTGTAATGTTTCGAAAAGAATTATATTACATTATGCAGACTATCCTTTCAACTATGCATTGAATTCCATTTCTTATTACCCCAATATTATGTTTATGAAATGTCCATAATAGAGTCCAATTTAATTCCTGATATCAAAGCCTTTGTTGGGAAAATTCAATCATACACAATGCTATATTTAGAAATTCTTTCATTTAGAAAAATAATTTGGTTTAATTTGATACAAAAGCAGTTTGGTTCAATACATATTACAACAATTCAATTCGATCAAGTATAGTTAAGTTAAATCTGGTTCATTTCAGACTGCTGAACTGGTTCACTGGTTTAAAAATTCAATTCGATTTGGTTCAAAAACTAAAACCAATTTGGTTCGGTTCTATCGAACTGAAAACTGGTTCAGTACTCTACCCATCCCTACTTTCCATCACCTACCCCTCTCTCCTAAGTCCCCAACTACACATTGCTACCAAATTGTGTTTCTAAAAGTATACTGCAGCAAGTATAACTGACAAGCATATATTTCTTAACGTTTAGAAGTAGTTGTCCTTTCATATATATTTGAATCTAAACATCAGTCATTTTTATATTTCTATCTTTAAATATGTAACGTTTCAAGTGCACCTAACAACTCTAAAATATTCATTTCTAAATTGCTTTCGGTGATTTATTTCCAAATTATTTGATTCTTGATCAAAGTGTTTTGTTCCTACAGAAAGCTAATTATGTTTTCATGTAGTAGTCCTAAGGGAAAAAAAAGATTAGGTCTGCCACAAAAATAAGGTATGCAACAACAGAGATGTCACCAACCATTATTCAAATGTTTATATCTCTCACTAAAGACCAACGGAAGAGCTCACATGTTCAATGGGGTGTGGATTGAAAATGGGGTATTTCCTAAACTTGAGTTGAAAAGCACTATCTAACTACTGAGTTTCACCTTCTTGAAACCAGTGCAACACAAAGTTATCTATTCTACTTGATCACTCATGAGATGCTACCTCAGTGGTAAGAGTTCGATGTTGTAATTTTAAGGGACGAAGTTCAAATCCCCTTGAGAACAATTGTAGCATAGTCATTAGTTTCACTTTTAATTAATTATAATTCCCCATTCCCAATTAAAAAACAAATCTACTTGATCATAAAATTAGTATCATTGAAAAAATATATATCACAGAAGAAAAAGAATCAATGACGAGAGACTAATCATTCAATAGACATTCAAATCAGTCTGGCTAAGGGATAGACTTATTTTAGTTAATAAGGAACTTGTTAACAAAAATTATTAAGATTGAAAATCACGAACCTGATAAAAACACATCGACAAGGTAGAGATTGAGGCCAGAATCGCCAATCATGAAGTCTATCACACCACTTCAATGAAAGCTCCCCCAACATTGTGATAGAAAGATGGTATAATCTTTAACTAGAACCGATTCTAGGAAATAACAAAAAATCCAACAACCCCTAAATTAGAAGAAAACATTTTTAAATTATTTCCACTATCTCACCACTTCATATTATTTGAATCTAAAGAGAGACTATAGGTCACTTGAATCTAAAGAAAGACTATAGGTCACTTGCACTACAGTTGAATAATCTTAGATGTATATTTGCAAAATGATGATATCACTTTCAAGTATCAACAGTTAGAAAAGGTTTCCAATAACTTAAGGTAATCTTAGACTCAATTCCCCAAGTCTCATGACATACATTAAATCTGTACTTTCTAACCAAACCAACACACCCTACCCTAAATGTCAGATTTGAAGCTAAGATTAAGTCATTATGCTTTTTAATGTTTTTTAAATCTATCTGATCATGTTGTCAATTATATTTACACAGTCAAAGTTTAGAATGCTAAGCAGTTCAAAATCAACATAAAGTAAAACCATCATTGTTATTATGCTTTCTGAAATAAACATATATATCATTATTTGTGTACCTCAATCCTAACACTTTAGAAATTCTTATCTAGTAAATTTTCCCATTTGACAAGTCTACAAAGTATTATCATATCCCTGTATTGCTGGACAATTATAATCAAATTCATAGCCAGGGGGTTATCATGACCTGACACAAACTATTTGGGTCAAGTAATTTTATACACAAGTAATTGCATGAAAATTTGTTTTATACACAAGTAATTTTATCATTTTATTTTGTTTTTACTTTTTTTTAATAAACAAATTTTAGAATGAGGGGATGATGCCCATGTCCAAGGTAGGGAAGACCTTAGGGTTCATTGAGCACTTACTAAGGGATTTACATTTGCCTCCTTCCAATGACACTATTGGGGATGAAACCCGAAACCTTATTTTGTTTGTACTTTGCCCAGACTAAACCATGTCTTCTACATCGGATTTATTCCCTCAGACGGATTTAAAGTTAAAATTTTGGCTCAATCAAAATTTAGGGCCGGGTGACAAACAAACAAATTTGTCCCAACTTGTTCCTTGACACCCCAATCCATAGTTAGTAAGTCATTAATAATTTTAAACCAAAATAGGTTTAAATCTCTTGGCTAAGAAATTCATCAAGTAAAAAGCCAGTTAATTTGGCAGCCACCATTCAGCCTACAGTCCTCTCTCAAAATGATATATCAAACTACCTCCCATCAACATCAAGGGTGAACTGTATCAACGTATTGAGCAATTAATAAATAATATGGAATAGTTAGCTCATACCTCACGCCCAAATGTGAGAGAAAACCAAAAATTCAGCTGCACATTATTTTCTACTTCTTCCTTCAATCAAAACGTTTTTTACATAAAAAAAAAAAAAATATAGCCGCATCTGCATCAAGTATCAGACATTTTTGCTTTGATCATTTACTCTGAATACTAGCTCAGTTACTCCAGTATAACCAAGCAAAAAGCATTATCCTTTCTCCTAGTAAACACATCCTAGGATTTGTCTGGACAGTGACAACAATAAAAATATTGGTCCAACTAGTTCTGATGATATTGCTATATTGGATGATTCAAATGAAGTGGTTTAACAATAAGCTACAATAGGTTGTAAATCTTCGAACACATGGTTGTGCTAGAGAGAGCAAAAGAAAAGGTCGGGCAACACAACAAGCAACCTGCAATGGCGACAAAGGGAGGCTGGGTTTTCGATTTTTCGCCATAGAAATGCATCACACCCAAGGAGCGAACGCTTTTTTCGCAAATTGTTCCATGCCATACCCTACAAAAGTGGCCGCTACTCTCAATCTGAGACACCGTGTCACATGAGTAGGCTGGGACACCCACTAAATTGCTCTGCCGCTATTAACAACATAGGACACTATCGTGTCGCACCTCTGAATGAGATTGAAAATTCCAAAACAAAAAATCCCTTCAAAAATTAGGGATTTTTAATTGGGCTATTTCAGGAACTTTACAATTAAAAACACCAACCAGTATTTGGGCTTCTCTCTCAGTCTGTCTCACTCATACTTCCATTTTTCATCATCTCACTGGTCAGTCACAGCTAGTTGTTGAGTTTTTAAGTATATACTCCCTCCACTCAATGTCGCTTGATGTTTAAGGTTGAAGCACGTAGATTAAGAAATCATTAATTGGCATGAATTTTATTTTAAATATCCTAATTTTATTATTTAATACGGCATTAATTGCATTATAATTTTCTAAGTTCTATCTCCAACTATGGGTATAGCTGGAAAAAACATTAATTAGACATTCAAACTTTAAAACATCAATGTTTTGAAAAAAATTAAACGGCTAAACCATCAAGAGATATATGGAATGAGGGAATGGTATAAATTACTCCCTCGGTCCCCATATTGAGTGTCACTTCAAGATTTTTCAGAGATTAAGAAAAGTAGTTTTAAAAGGGCAACAATTTTACAAAATTATCCTTATCAACTATTTGAGTGTTAACCATTATCATATGAGTTTGACATGAGAGTGATGCACATTGTATTAATTTTGGGGTAGAATTGAAAGAAAAAAAATAATTAATATTACATAAAAAATATAAAGTTACACTTATTTTTGGGCACTATTCTTTTGCTCTAATGACACTTAATATAAGTCGGATGGAGTATATAAATAAATCGTATAAATATTCCAAAAGTGCGGCCATTCCGCCATCTCACTATAGTCTATAGCATTTAATGTACTATTCTTTCCTTCTCTTCAAAAAACTTTGTATCATTCTCTCCAAATTTAATAATACTTTCTATAACACTTGTATTTTTTCTAACGAACTTGTTAGGTAAAAGAGATAAGGAATTAAGGATGGGAACAGCTAGTGCTAATTTAAGAAGATGGTTATTGCCACACAATGGGAGAAGAAGAAAAAGAGACAGCGCTTTGCTGGAAGGGATAGAAAGCTAACACATTAAACAGGGTTCCTTTTAAATGGGCTTGGCCCAATAACAAATAAATGCCATGTAAAGTATTTTAAGGGATCTAAGATCCCAATTATAAGTAATAATACTAAACTCCATTAAAAAAAGTAATAATATTAAAATACTTAACAGAAAAACTAAGTTATATGTTAGGATTTTATATGAGTGTAAGCAACAATTGACCAACAAGTTTGCTAGAGAAGCAAAGGCAGGTTCCTCGTTAAATGAGTGTATTGTTGCCTGAAAACAAAGTAAGCACACTCCTATCAGCTTGCCTTAGCACCTTTGACATCACTAAACCCAACATCTAATAACTTGCAGCTCTCTGGATGTGGGTGTTGAGGAAATATATAATTTTAAATACAGAATAATTTTTATCTTTCTATACGTAAAAACTAAATATAAACTGACTTTTAAACTGCAACTTATAGAATAATTAAAGGGCAAATTAATGTGTATCTCTTTATGGTGAATTTGCAACGGAAAATTGTCCCCTCTTTATAGCACAGTAAAACAAAATCTGGGTTTCAAACACTGCAAGGGGAGATCCACTTTCTATCAGATAGGCTACAGGTAACAGCATAGAATATTGAAAATTCCAAAGGGTAGATCAAGAAACAATAATTAGGGGAAAACTGGGATATCCAGTTACCATCAATGCACAATCAACAGGAGGCTTCTAATTAAAGTCAAAATATTGCAATCCATAAAAGTCGTACTTACCCATTGCATGTAAGTAAATGCAGAATGAAATGACATAAATTGCTAAATAGCACCAAGCTTGAGATAACTATTCTAGTTATGAAGTATGGATTTCAAATTCAAAAACCAGCAAACTTAACTGCCACAGGACTTCAGATCCAAAAAGCATCTCCATTTACACGATAGCAGCAACCTGAAATGGCATGAACCACATAAATAATTATGAAAAAGGAAAAGCTAGTGGAATGTTAAGCATTGATAAATACAATAGTACTACAGCAACTTCTTTTGACAAAACAGCATGAGAACGTACCGTAATTACAACAACCACTCAATGCTTATTTCCATGACCCTCAAAACCAGTACCCCATGTCTGCTTTCCATCTTCACCAGAGGATTGTTCACTGGGTTTTCTAAAAAGCAATAACCAAGGATTTATCTTTCATAGAAAAACTAAAACAATTCTGGAAGTATGAAACAGCATTAATGACAGCAACAACAAAAAACCTACAGTTTCTGTTTCTTTGCATTTTGTTTGATTGTTTTTACTATATCCATGGCCATCTTCTGGTGCTCCCTCGTTTGAGAATGCAATTCCAAACCTTCAACTGTTTCACAGTCGACTTTACATATCCGGCACCACCCCATACTGGCAGCCTTTCTTCTCCTCAAATTATCAAACGATCTGATATCTCCCTGAAAAACACAAAGGTAATAGACACAAATAAATTTCAACTCTTGGGTAATGCAGTCAATTCACAAATAAACAACAATCACAATATTCCCCAAAAACTTCCACATTTCATCAACTCAACTTCAATGTCTCCAACTCTAACCTAAATGATAAAGAATAACAACCACAAAAATGAATATGTCAATAATCAAAAACTTAACTGTTAAAAATCCAGCATCATTATTAAATCCTGCAAGAGAAAAGCTACTCCTAAACCCAGGTTCACCAAGTTGTGGATGACCTGGCCTGTTGCCTTTGCTAAAAGATTCAAAACTCCGAGAACCACCAAGTTCAAAGGATCGCATATGACCAGGGTGATCACCAAAACCGATACGCTCCCCAAGCTGCAAATGTCTAGGAAAATTATGTGGACCCAAATGTTCACCTCTTTGGAAATGGCCAGAAAATTCGTCTCGACCAATGAAATTGCCCCTCCTTGGATGTTCACCCATTCGAAAATTACCAAAACCATCAAACTCATCTCTATGCAAATGGCTAGGCTGATGAGGAAACCGACCATCACGGAATGCAATGCCAACTGAATCACCATATCGACTTGCAGTTCTGCCATCAAAATCATCTATACCGGATTTACTAACAAGACCACCAGAGAGGGGGCCCGATCTCCGGGAAGACATATCAATGTATTCACTACCAGGACTTCTTGGAGCAATACCATCCATATGATGCATCCCGTATCCAGGACCTGGTCCAAGATGACCAGGATGAAGAGTTGAACCTGGTTTCTTGATGGCATCATCATGATAACCAACTGGTCTCTTTCCAGTTTCATGTGGACCTAATGGATAATTTCCAAATTTTGGACCTGGCTCGGCATCAAAAGGATGTCTAGGGAATTTCTTGAGATCATTTTCAAACTCTCTCCGATCAATATTATGTTGGAAAGATTTGAACCTTTCATCCTGCAGACCAAAACCTTCAGAAGCATGTGGCAGTAAGTTGGACGTCATTCCACTGTGCATATCACCAGGTGATGGGGCACCAAACTGTGGCCCTCCAATTCGAGACATATCAGAAGCCCCAGTGTGGAAAGGTGGTTCGTGAACTTGGCTATATGGTCCTGGGGGTCCAAGATGCTGAGGTTGAAGGCTGTGCCCACGAATGTTAAACTGGGTATCAGAACCATGTGGTTGCTTGAACATAGTTTGCTGAAAATTATCCATGGAGTGTAAGGGCTGTCCTGAATTAACAGCAGGTGCAGTTCCGTGATTCCAGATTAGAGTTGAAGAGTTCGCTGCAGAGAGAGGCTGATTTGGACCTGCTTGATGTGGCAACTGTGTCAACATGGCAGAAGACCTCTGCTGGAAAGTAGCAGACTTATAATTATTGATTGGTTGAGCTAAACCAGCAGACTGCATCCCTTTATATTCATCAATGCCAAGTCCATGACCACCATTGGACTGAGAGACAGCTGGTGCAGGATTGTCAGCACCAGAAGGAGGTCTTGAAGTACTTGTATCATCACCATGCAGTTTATCAGTTTCTGGCACAGAGAGTTTAGTCTCCGTCTTCAGTGGGGGTCCATCTTGAATCTCATTGCCATGGACAACAGAATGCTCATTACTATCATGTTGAACCCCAGTGCTTTCAGAAGCCTCTCCCTTACCAAGATTCTTATGCAATGTATCACCATTTTCTAATGCATGAGCATTTGGGCCTAATGTCTTCACAGAGTTTGGATCTTCATTATTTTGCTTACTCCAAAGCTCAGCAGTTGATTTTAAATTTGTTTCTTTATCAGATTTCAACTCGTTTTTTCCAAGTTTCGCAGAGGCAGGGTCAGTTTGTGTCTCAATAGCATGGCCTTGCCTTTCAATTGGTTCTGGTGCTCTTGACTGCACTTGAGTGTTTGTCCCTACTAACGAATTCTGATTCCCTGGTCTAACAGGGATGGCATTGGCAGATTGAGCAAATGGCTGTGCATTTCCTGCATGATTGGGAATTGAGGACCTTCCAACAGCATTTTGAGAGAGTGCAGTATTACCCTTGGACTGTGGATAAGCATGGTTGGGAAATGAATGTGCTGGACCTTGGGGTCGTATATGAGATGGCATAGGGATCTGGTGTTGTGCAAATGGTTGCTGAGGTAATACCTGTTGACCTGGTTGCAATACAGGGCGTTGGTTGGTTTGTCCAATTTGTTGATTAGGAGCATATCCTGCCTGCGGTTGCAGAGCAGGGGTGCTTTGACCCTGAACAGCTGAAGGCAACGAAGCTAGCTGCTGCTGGTTAGGAAACATAGCATGAGACTGATTTGGGCGCATCATTGGAGTTTGCTGAGGAAACTGATTCTGAACAGAATGCTGGGCCTGGAGTTGAGGATTCAAGTTCATAGTAGATTGAGGGGCTCCAAGTTGCATATTCTGATGAGGCAGAGGTTGGGGGTATGAGTGATGACCTGTCACTGCATGTGACATTGCATTTTGCACTTGAGGTTGTACATTAGGAGTCATCGGCTGGTGAGATTGCATGTGAGGCTGAGACGGATGTTGAACTGGAACATTAGGCTGCATTTGTGGGTGAACTTGAGGTTGAGAAACGGGATATTTCTGAACTGGTTGTTGATTTTGAGGCTGTGGATGCTGCATTTGAGAATGAGGCTGCTGATAAGGAGGGATTTGCATATGTTGTTGCGGTTGAGGTTGCCCAGAATGAGGCTGAACTTGGGGGTAAGGATAAGGCTGAGGTTGAGGTTGAGGGAAGGCTTGACCTTGGCCAGGTGGGTGACTCATCTGACCATGTGGCTGTACAGTAGATTGAAGCTGCTGTGGTTGTTGGTGAACTTGCATCTGATTCTGAGCTTGTGGGACCGCAGGAGTCTGCACATGTGAAAGTGGTTGAGACTGTCCTTGTGCCTGAGGCTGTAGTTGAGGTTGAGCCTGAGGCTGTAGTTGAGGTTGAGCCTGCGGCTGTGTCTGTTGCTGAGGTTGAGGCTGGACATAAGCCTGCTGGTATTGTGGAACTGCAGACTGTTGATAGGGGTAGTACTGTTGATACTGCTGTTGGTATGGATCTTGTCCTGGATATTGTTGGTAGTATTGTTGATATTGTTGCTGCTGATACCATTGCTCTGCCGTTGGCTGCACAGCATTTTGACCTAAAGCTTGGGTTTGAGATGCTGGGTTGGGTAGCTGATTCGAAACATGTCCAGCTGTAGTAGTTGCAACAACTGCTTGAGAAGTCACAGGTTGTGAAGCTGTTGCTGCAACTGGAGCAGCAGCCTGATTCTGATCAGTAGGTGCAATAGCAGTAGCAGTGGTAGCTGAAGGATCTTGCGTAACTGCCCCCTGCTGTACCTGACCCTGCACACCCTGCCAATTAACAAGCATAAGAATCAGCCTGCCAGCAATAGACGGAAGAAACACACATACATGCATATGCATAAAAACAACACTTACAGAACAAGTTTGTGCATGTTCCTGTACTTGACGGTGCACTATTTGTATCCCACACCTGTTGCAAACAACAGGAGAATTTCCGAAAGCACATCCAGAACAATGAGATGTACAGTCAGACAAAGTCCCTTGCCATGTGCATCCACTCCTATGATACAAGCAATGAACTGCTATTTTTCCAATAGTTTCAGCAAGTGTCTTATTCGACTCTATCAAAGGCTGCAATTAAACACCAAATAATACAAATTCATAAACAAACACCAACAAAAAAAAAATAAAAGAAAACATTGCACACAAACACATTTGAACGAAAAGTAAGAAAATAACCTTGGAATCTGCCTCGGTGACCAGGTAACCATCATAAGGACAAGCCCTGGTAGTACTGACTACATACGTCAAACACGGCTTACAATATAAATGAGTACATTGTGACTGCAAAGCTTCATCCGGAAAAACGAGAAGGCGACAAACAGGGCAAAAATACTCTCCGGCAAGAGATTGAATATTGATTATACACTCATTATCAAACCCCATTTTCGAGCTATATATCAAACCACAGCTTCACCTCCAACTATGCATAAACCTAATTACCTAAACACAATAATAAAATTCAATCAAAACAATTAACTCTCACATATATTTAATCAACAAACAGAAATACACGAAATAATTAAGCTTGAAATAGATAAAAGCTTGTAAATATCACAAAACATTTCAACATTTATGTGAACATGCAAAAGAAGTGATCCTGTGTGTATTGAATCAATTTATCTACCTAATGATTCAAAATTGAAACGAGAATTGATAAAACCTAGACGAGTTCGATGAGAATCGGTAACCGAGTTAATCTGAAGAGTGACCGATTCGACTCGTAAACCAAAATCCCAACCGAGTTAATAATAATCAATCAAAGAGTGGTGGAAGATGATATTATAGATGAGAGTTGAAACGAAGAAAGAAGCGGTTACCAGAAAGCTGAGAGATCTAAGGGTTGGAGAAAGATTGCGTTGTGAATGAACAAGAGAGACAAAGAAAATGGAGTGCAAAATGCAAATGGGGAAATATGCGTTTATTTTTGTTGGGGAAGGAAACAAACAAACAATGAAATAAGGGTATAGTAGTAGAAGGAGTAGTGTGTGTAGCACCCTGTACCCCCCTGGCCTCGCTAATATAACCCCCCTACTAGGGCCACTACGCCACTCATAGAAACGACGGCGTTGCCGGCTCTCCCTGTTGCTAATATTTTATAAAGAAAAATAAATAAATTATTTTTAATGTTTACTAATATTTTTAATCTTGTATATTTGTATTGACAATAATAATTATAATAATATACAAAATTAAGTTTTAATAATATGAATTTAAGCTTAATTTTTTTATTATATACAAATTTAAGTTACCCAAAAAAATTAAAAATTTAACATTTAAATTAAAAAAAAATTATTTCTTTTAATCCTCAAATTTTAAATATTTATTTTGGACTAAAATATGATTAGTCTAAGTGATAAAATGTCACGACCCAAAAAACTATATTGTGACCAATGTAATTAATATATATAATTACGCAAGTCAAAAACATTAGAGTTTTCTATTTTTTTTTAAGAAATAAGTCTGAAATAATTGTTGTTTTAAAAAAAATATTTATCAAAATTTTCACAAACTGTCCTCTAAAATTTCAATGTTTTCAAATATTAAAATTATGTTTAAATTATATAATTCAACTAGCATCATAGAAGGTTAAATTTAAAAGTTTTATGCATCACAAAATAATTTGATAGACTCAAAAATAGCAACAGAATATGAAAAGCATCAAAAGATACAAAATAAAAGCAGTGTCGAACTGTCAATCAATAAGGTATATTAAAAGTGTAACATTTTAATCTATTAATAAATTTTTTCTTAGTTGTCTATGAATTTGTAAATAAAAAACAAGATGAATAGTAATTCACAAAGACTTAATGATGAAATAACAATCAACACAACCTATAGAGTAAACACACAACAACATGAATGGTTGATTTACAAATCTTTTGTTAATTATCTTAAAATAGACATAGATAGTTTTCCATGAAGTATACATGATAAATTTATTAAATTTATTTGTTCGTGTATCAATATTTAAAATCAAATCCATTAAAAAGGTAAAAATCGGTACCCGCAACTTTTAAAGAGAACATAGAAATCTAACATGCTAAAGATAAATATAAAGAACAAATGGACAACTTTTAGTCATTTCCTCCTAAATTAGACTTTTTTCTTAGGGGCGACTCATCAAACAAATAATCATTTTCTCCTAATTCCCACAAATGTAGCATAACATGTCAATTAGAGAGTTTATATCTCGTTGGTAGTCTTTTCCTCTTAAGGGTGGTCTTTCCCATGGGAACTATGACATCATTAATTCATATATGCAGAAAAAATATAAATAATAAGAAAAATATTTTTTTATTTGTTTGAAGCATATCATACAACTTGCAAGTAGTATCAGTTAAATTTTTCCTAAAATTCTAATTACAAAATTACCTTGAAACTCATTCTCATTTTGTTAGAGTCTAATGTAACTTGAATATAATGATTGGTAGTCTTGAACCCTATACGTCACATCACGACAACTTCGAGAAGATTTGAACATCACAACACATTTGGAAAATGTTGGTTTACACAATGAGAATCACAACGCAGACATATAAAACACATAAAATGAGCGTAACAACGCCCAAGCAACACACAATATTATTTTATCTATTACTAATCATTATTTGTGTTCAATTATATTAACTTATCATCAAACATATATATCACACAACATCCACTTGTAAGCAATCATATAACAACAATGTGTATATCCTAATGACTCCACCAATGAAAGTACACATAAAATACAATGTTACATAATCATCATCTAACTCTAACACATGTACCCAACTATTTATGAGCAAATGCAAGCAGAGGAGACATATCTTGTCCAACGAACTAGAAAGTCTCATCGATAAGCTGTATACAACTAAAATGTCACGACAATATTGATTCCACCTTTTCATGTAAGACCTTTCTACCAACACCCCCAAGACCTTAATTTGGTCGTCTCCTCTAGTTTTATCAGTACATTAACCCCCTAACATGTTATTTATATGCAAACATAAAAGATATTATTGGCAATATCAATATCAAACGATATTCAACCTATATTTCAACTTGAGATCATTTACAACATATCAACAATAACATCATCAAATGACGCTCAGTCTATATTGCGATTTGAGTTCATTTACAATGGACCAACTTATCAACAATTACCATTAGAACACACTTAGATCATATTGCGACTTGTATGTCATATTAGTTTAATTTAACATCAACATCATCAACAAACATATCATACAAACATAGATATGTCATACACAATTGAACTTCCATCTATCATTTAAAAATGTTATCCCTTAACTTACTAAAATACCCTTAAGTGTAAAAACTAAAACAAATTCGAAAAAAGTAATTTTTTCTTTCTAAAATTATCTTACCATGAGTTAATCTCATCCAAAAATTTGTTAGACCGATAAATTTATTTACAGTACGAACATTGAAATAGAACCTTTCTTTATTTACGAAAAATTAAAATTTTCAGTAATTATTTTTCAATATAAAAAATTTTAAAAATAAAATTTTCAATTGAGAACGACTATCAGATTTTCAAATTTTTGAACGAGATTAACTCTAAAAAATTTCAAATATTCTTTTACTTACAGTTCAAATATTTACAAATATTCATTCACAATTGAAACTACAACATGGGTACAAACAATCTTTTGTTCCTTAAATATTTGTATTAAAAATATATTTTTTTAATTTAATATTGTTTTTAAAATTTGTTTTTTTGGCAGTATTTAATTTATATTTCTATTTTACTATATTAACATTTCTTCTGTTTTCAATTTCATTTTGTATAGATAATAATGAGTAAATTTGTACCAAAAAGAAAAAGATAATGAGTAAATTATTTTTCCGTTGGTTCACAATTCACATGTCAAGACCATCTTTATTTTTTCTCCAACTCAATCCATAAACGCTACCGCCCACGCCGACGAAGAATCCGGCACCGGAACAAGTTTCCATCCTGCACGTAAATTCCATTTTCCCTCATGCTTCCATCAAATTTTGTTCCATTAATGCCCCTCAATTCGTCATTCTCTGCAATACGAAAATACTCATTCTCTTTTCTTATTTCATTTTTCTCCATTTCAGAACTTTCATCTTACAACTTAATTTAAACGCATTACTTTCACTGTATCAGTGTTTCAGTTTTAATTGTTTCTTTTGATGTGTAGGTTCAAGAGAAACAAAGGCATGGTTTGTTAAAAGGGATGAAGATGAAGTTTTCAGGGTATTCAGTTTCTGTTTCATTTTCTCCTGTTAGTTTCAATTTCATCAACGGTAGTTGTAGATTTCCGGCGAGTATATCTCGAAGAAACAGTAGAAACTTACGCAGTTCAAGGTTCTTTTCTGTGAAACATGAATCATATGATAAACATGGGGTAGTTGCCAAACACTATCTTCCTCCTTGGTTTAGGTTTGTACTATCTGTTCACTTTAGAGTAAATACATATTGGTTATTGAATGTATGAATGGTTGTTACTATAGTTTTTGAATGTATCAAAATTACAAAAATACACTTGAATGTGAATTTCGTCAATTAGTTTGATCCTCCTCGAATATATTTTCAGTTAGTTAGTTTGGTCTATGGAATTACTAACAGAAGATGAACTCATGGATACTTTTGTAATTTTGATGATATATTAAGAGACTATACTGACACCTCCTTACCCATTTAGGGATGAAAATGACTGTTTATTCATTTTTTTGGTGGGAGGATCTTTTGTTAGTGTACATCACCAATTTAGTTTTTGAAAATTAAAGGATGTTGTCAATTTAGTCTTTCCTATTGAGCTAACGTATATAAATTATAAATTTTAGTTTTAGGTGTAATTTTGAATTTGATGGTGAGTGAAATAATAAAGAAAATACAAACACATATAGAAGAAAATCAGAGAGAAGGCTTGAACTTTGACACTCATAGAATATTGTTTAAAAATAAATTTTTTGACAGTTGGTAATTGTAATATGAAAGAAAAGAAACTGGCGTAGGTTTTGAATGAGAGAATAAGGTAACAAACTAAGAAAATATAAAGTAGCCGTTTAAGAAGTTAAAAAAACTAAGGAGAACTGTTAAGGGTAAATTTGGTAGTAAAATAGGCTACACCAATTCCTCTATCCTCCTTATTATAGGTATAGATTTTAAAATAATTCTTAATTAAAAATCATTGATCATATTTGTTGTTTTGAATTAGTCAATTTAGTATTTGAAATTATCTATTCAGGAATAATGTGAATGAAAATTTTCAAATTCAAGTATTATTTTTAAAATTTCGATTAATTTCAAATACCAAGTTGATAATGTCCTACAATTTTAGAGATTAAATTAGTGGTTCATTCGTCTTATTATCATCATCTCCTGTGCTATAAACATACTGAATTTGTTAACATATTTGGGTCTTCTTTTTGTTTTGTGTTGGTTAAATTTCAGTGTTGCTCCAATGATGGACTGGACAGATAATCACTATAGGACTCTAGCTCGCCTCATATCAAAGCATGCTTGGCTGTACACCGAGATGCTTGCAGCTGAAACCATTGTTCATCAAAAGGATAATCTGGTAAAATTTAGATGTACAAGTTAGCTTGTTTAGCAGAAAATAAAGAATGAAAATTAAGGGGCAAAAAGGAACTAAAAGGGTTTTCTGAGGTGAATGACTACAATCATAATTTTTTGTTATAAAATATATCCCCTATGGGATTTATTTTTTCAACATTTTTGTTTTGTAGTCAATTGTTTATACCATAGCAGTGGGCAGATGCGTGTTAATGTGTGCACTAGAGCAGAAATTAATTGAATGATATTGGTTTTGGATTTGTTACAGTCAGCAATTTCGCAGTCAGTGGCAATTGGATTGAAATTTGACAGTTCAGATTTCAAACTCATACTTCAGTTTTTAAGAGAAGTCCTAATCTATGCTGAAATTTGAACCGTATGATCATGCTGACTGCAACAAATCCAATCCAATGTTATTCAACACCATCAGTTTTGGATGAATTTTATTGCAAAACCAATAAACCATTTATTCTGTTATTTTGTATATTCTGCTCAGGACAGATTCTTAGCATATTCTCCAGAACAACATCCCATTGTGCTACAAATTGGAGGGGGTAATGTAGAAAATTTGGCAAAAGCAACCGAACTTGCTAATGCTTATTGCTATGATGAGATCAATTTAAAGTTCGTATATATCTTATCACCACCATAAATTTTAAAATTTTATTGTTCTACTATAGGTCTCTAACAATGTTTTTTTAATAAACATATCTCAGCTGTGGATGCCCTAGTCCTAGAGTAGCTGGACATGGGTGCTTTGGTGTGCGTCTTATGCTTGACCCGAAGGTTAGAAAATCATCCTTAATAAAACACGACAGCATGCAAATGGATTGAATTTATAAATTTTCATTTAGATAGAAATCTAATGTGTACTAGAGAAGTTTGTTGCCGAGGCTATGTCTGCAATTGCTGCAAATACAAATGTACCTGTCAGTGTCAAATGTCGAATTGGTGTGGACGATCACGATTCTTACGATGAGCTGTGTAAGGTCCTTCTTTACACATTCTTTTTCTATAATGTTGTCAAGTTTGGATTCAATTAACTGGTTTCATCCTCCTGTTTTTAACAAATTATGCAGAAATGATACAGTACACCATATATATGATTTTGCAACTAACTTGTACTCAAATAGTGGCTTGCTTTTAGATTGGACTCAAAAAGGTTATTCAATATATTAGGTGCATGCTGGGCTTCTTATCACAAAACTCCTTGGTTGCTGTTTTCTTTAATACCTAGTTGGTGGGAGTCTAATTGTATGTAACATGCTTATAGGAGCCAGTATCTTCATGTAGGAAATTGTGATTGCTATAGTAGCAATGGGGGCAGAAATTTGTATTTGGTTGTCAACCATTACTGAGAGAATAAATTATGGATGGATAATAGATCATAATATAGAGATATCAAATCTAACAGGAAATAATATTGGGGGAATTTTTAGGACCACCCTTTTTTTGTAGTAAAACAGGGCTTAGAATAAATTTGGCCTTTCAATCAAACTTGTCACAGTTTCTCATTGAGAATATCTAATACTGTTACAAATTGAATTAGTTTGTTAAGCAATTTTAACTTTTCTATTCAATGTTATATTGGATTTAGGACTTTGGTTCCATTAGCATTGGCTAGATGGACACTTCTATACTGTTTTCCTACAGCTTAATACATTTTCATTAATGTGATTTAGATATTAGGTTATAGTTTCTTCTATTAAATATTTAGGTCATGGTTTTTGGGTTTTTATAGTGAACTTTCTGCTTTCTGTCAGGTGATTTCATATTCAAGGTTTCTTCTCTATCACCCACTAAGCATTTCATAATTCACTCAAGGAAGGCGCTGCTCAACGGCATTAGCCCAGCTGAAAATAGAAGTATTCCTCCACTGAAGTATGCTGTAGTAAAAATTGTAAATTTGATTTTTGTAGTCATACACATGCATACATTCTTACATACCTGTGTACATACACACGTAGAAACATGTATCTGTTTAGAATTGTAGATGACATGACTTGTTCTTTTAATGCAGGTATGAATACTTTTATGGCCTTTTACGCGACTTTCCAGATTTAACATTTACGATAAATGGGGGTATTGCTAGTGTTGATGAGGTAAGCTGTTGTCATTGCAATCGTTCTGTGTATTGAAAACTTGATATTTGTAGGAATATTTGGAATTTTCAAGCACTAAATTTGTTCTCTTATGTTCACTGCACATTGTTCTGATGATTCTATCTTGGCCTGTTTTCGTGGGGACTTCGATTGTAGGTCAATGCAGCTCGAGAAGCTGGGGCTCATGGTGTTATGATTGGACGTGCAGCATACAATAAGTAAGTTTCAAATACAAACTTCCCCCTTTTGTCCATATGATTTTCCAAACAAAAAGTTGCTTTATTTCAAGTACCAGGATTTTGCTTTTCAACAAGCAGGGAAAAATCTTCGTAAAAGCTTTAAGGTTTTAAGTGGGTGCATGGAAATTGTTTGATATCTATAACAATGCTATATGCTGATTGACTCCTCTTAATATTGTTTAATTGTTCGTGTAAATTAATATGTGGTGGCTTGAATAAATAACCATTGTTGATAATCTCAACAGCCCTTGGCATATATTGGGACATGTTGATACTGAAATTTACGGTGCACCAAGCTGTGGTCTTACTCGTCGTCAGGTTCATTTACACAATGCTCGGCTTTCCATGGATTAAACTGCACTGATACTTTCACATTACTCAGTTCACCATTTTTTGTTTTAATTATTTATTTCTCGTTCACATCAGGTTCTTGAAAAATATTTAGTCTACGGGGACTCGGTGTTGGGCAAATATGGACATAAGCCTACTGTACGAGACATCGTGAAGGTGGGTAACCTTCAGTTGATTTTGCAATTTCTTATTCTGGAAATTTCTGTAGTGCTTGAATATGCACACATTTTTTGATTCCGTGTAGTTTAATGCCGGTACTCTCTCTTCAAAAAAAGCCTGTACTCTATGAAGAGTTCATATTTTATTTTTAAAGTTTGGATAGGTTTTTCTCTCCTTCCCCCTTCCATTTGCATGAAGCAAATTATATACCTATCAATGATATTCAAATTTCTATGTCCAATACGCTAATATATATGGCCATTGTCTGCTGTGTTACTGCAGCCTTTACTCAATCTTTTCCATTCAGCGCCTGGGAATGGACTTTGGAAGCGCAATGCAGATGCTGCTTTCCGAAATTGCACGGTATAATTACTATGGTGAAACCTAATTAGGAGTCATATAAAATGAAAAAACTATTTTTACATGATAGTGAAAGGAGCAGATGTAGAATTGTTAAATCATTTACATAAATGACTAGTATTTTCACATAGTTATGTGGCAAGTGGTCATACCACCTTTAAGTTATTCTTCATGTTGATTAGTTGATTCATTTATGATTGCATGGTTTAACACTTAATAAATAATTATTTGCAGTAGTTAGGTCAGGTTTTTTGTGTTTCATAATATATTATTGTCAACTGCCATTTTATGAGTTATGTTATTGCATGATTTGATTCAATGCTAACTGAACTTTTTTTTATCTATGTAGACAATAAAATCTTTTTTTGAAGAAACACTTGTAGCAATTCCTGACTCGGTAATGGATTCGCCTATTTCGGAACCATCTCCCGGCAGCAGAAATCTGTTTGCTAATATAGACAGTTTACTGCCTCCTCCATACCAAACAAGAGAAGAGGCTATTATATGCGCATAGGTTCTTGTGTACTCTGATAAACCAAGTTGTAGTCATTATCATTTTTTGTGAAATTAAGTGATAGGACTCATGTAACAGTTCACATCAATACAACAAAAATGTATCAGTTATATTTTGTAAATTATTGACTTCTAAATGGAATCTATTCGATTAGATGTAGAAGCGTTAAGCATAACATGGTTGGATTACAAGTCTATGTTGCGTTTGCTTTAGCAGTTGTTTTGGACTGTGGAATGTTGTTGGGTGACTCATATTACTCTCTCATATAAGCCAACCCGTACACAAGATATTTATTTTTTATTATGATTTAAATTTATATACATATCGTGTCACAGCACAAGAGTGTTACACATACATTAAATGATATACTGTCACATCACTTAATGAGTATGATAAGTTAATTATTTTGTTTTTAACTCGTTAAATGATGTGATGTGACAATGTATTATTAGATACATGTGTAAAAAAATTTAGGGGAGCCAGAAATTTTAAGGCAAGGCCATCCCCATTTTTTGCAGATCCCCCCAATCCCCAATTCATAAAGGGCATTCTATATCTCAGGGCCACTAGTTCAAGAGGATCAACTATTCAACGTGGCAATAATTTATTGGTCATTTCTTCTACAAGATAATGGGTGGGCCTACCAGTTCCATCTTTGTAATTTACATTACATCCCATGTATTCTTTTATCTAATTTACCTACTTTCAAACATAAATAACCAGTTTTTAGAACTAAAGATTACAAGATTACGTAGCAGCAATGACATCAATCACCACGACAACATCATTCATCGGCAGCAACTCAACCGTCGCCAACCAGTCTCCTCTGACAATTTAGAGGAAACTGGTGATGGCTAATGCTGTTAGATTAGTTAAAGGAGAAATGAATGAAAGTTATGAAAAAGACAAAGAAGGAAACAATGGAAGGAGGAACATCATGTTTTCGGCTGCTGTAGCAGTTGTTTGTTATGTTGCTGGGATGGTGTTAGGTTCCTTGATAGAACTCAATAGCGAAAGGGAATTATTCGTCCCTGATTTTTTTATTGATTGAAAGAAAATGATACAAAAGAGGGGATACACTCTTACAATGATATATATTACTCAATTTTTAATTTTACCAAATATATTTTAAAAAGGGGTTGAAGCCTTTATTTATATGTTGGTTATACAAGGGATAGGATCCAAGAGTACTACCTAACAACTAACCACCTAACTTTAAAACAATAACTAATAACAACCTAACCATAAAACAAAAACATCATTATTTCCTATTGTTTTTCCTGTGATAAACCAGTAAAGGTCTATTCCTATTTACATCTTCATTATTCCTATCAATACCTTCCCCTTCAAGCTCAACCTTGTCCTCAAGGTTGAATTTTGGAAATTGATTTTAGATTGTATTAACATCTTCCCAGGTTGGCTCCTCTACAGGCTTCTGATGCCATAAAATTACACTTGTTGCACTTGTTCTCTCTATTGTTGTATGGTTCTTCTATCCATCACATGTGAAGACACATACGTAGGGCCTTGCCCATGTAATTCTGTAGGTAGGATTGTTTCCACCTCATGTTTCCAATAACCAACATTAATTTTGAAGAGTGGAAAATCGGATGAATGTGAGCCTATGTTGGAAGTTGGAGTTTAAAGGTTGTTGTCCCAATTTGTTTTAACACCAAATAAAGACCATTATATTTAGCTGCTAGTTTAGGATGAATTCGTGTTGGCATAGTAACCTACATGTAAGGTCTGATTTTTAAGTAAACCAATCTCCTTCTTGAATCTTGGTGGATTTCCAGTGACGGTTTTCAAATTTGATCATCTATTGTTGTGCTCTTCCCAAATGATATTTCAGTTGTCTCAACGCTTCGTCTTTGGTCATCAAGTCTTGTGCCACTACTTCCACAATAGTTTCCTCGGGCACAAATTGTGCTAAGGTGGTGGTATGCCGTAAACTGTTTCAAAAGGAGTTCACTTGGCATCCCCTTAAAACTAGTATTATACCAATATTCCGCCCATGTTACCATATTTGCCCAATTTTTTGGTTGTTTCGAACTAAAGCAACACAAATATATTTCCAAGGTTTGGTTAAGTACCTCCGTTTGTCCGTCTGATTCAGGATGATAAAATGTACTCATTTTCAACGTAGTCCCTTGCAACCCGAAGAGCTCCCTCCAGAAATTGACTTAAGAAGGTCGAATCCCTATTGCATACTATAGAAGCTGGTATACCATGAAGCCTCACCACTTCCTTCATGAATATTTTAGCAATGGAGCAAGTTGAGTAAGGATGCTTGATGAGAATAAAATGACCATATTAGCTGAGTTGATCCACCACCACTAATAGCGCGTCAAATCCCTTGGCATCAAGAAAGCTCATAATGAAGTCCATACTAATGTCTTCCCAAATTGCATTCGGAATTGGTAATGGTTTGAGTAGCCCCTCCGGAATGCTTGACACTCACTTTGTTGGAAAAAATGGCATGCAGAAACGTAGTCGTTGATTGTTGTTTTCATGCAAATCCAAAATAATGATTGAGCTAGTCGTCTCTACGTGCGAAAGACCCTAGCATGACCTCCTATCGAAGAGGTATCAAACTCATGCATCAACTTAGGTATCCAACTAGACTTTGGTGGCAGAACCAATCTTCTCTAGTAATACAACCTTCCATTTTCCACATGACTCTGGCCTCTCCTTCAATTCTACACATATTTTATTTAACACATGATCCTGCTTAACCTCTTCATCTACGAGGTTTATATCCTACCAAAGGGGTCTAGTCACCACTTTTAACTCTAACTCTTCAAATTTTCTCGACAAGGCATCGACAACTCTATTGGTGCTTCCCTTTTTGTAGATAATACCAAACTCATAACCCAATAATTTGACTAATCAATTTTGTTGATTTTGTTGGTGATTATTTGTTCAAGGAGGCATTGACGCATGACACTCAATGTTGAAACTTTGATCAAAATCTGGCATAGCTAACACCAGAGCTGTTGTGACGGTCTTTTTAAGCTTCCTGAAGGTTGCCGTACTATCTGAACTCCAATGGAAATTCCCTTTTTTCAACAAATTATTCAAGGGACACTCTATGTTTCCATGTTGCATATGAACCTCTAATAATACCTAGTCAATTCCAAAAACCCTCGCAAAGCTTTGATTGTCTTAGGAATACACCAATCTAAAACTACTTCCACCTTTTTTGGGATCCATAGACAATCCTTTTTTAGAAATGAGGTGCCCCCAAGTATCCTACTGTGGTATGCCCAAATTCACACTTCTTTAAATTGGCATAGAACCATTGTTGCTGCAGAATGTGTAATATGAGCTTCAAGTGGCTAGAATGTTCACTCCATAACTTACTGTAAATGAGGATGTCATCAAAGAAAAGTAACACAAACTTTCGGAGATGCGAACGGAAAGTCGTTCATGGCGTATTGAAAGGTGGATGGGGCGTTGGTTAAACCAAATAATATCACTAAAAATTCATAGTGACCTTGGTGGGTTCAAAAGGCTGTTTTGTGGACATTTGCTTCATGCATCCTTATCTGTTGATATCCCTACCTCAAATCTATTTTTGAAAAATACTTTGCCCCATTCAATTCATCCAACATCTCTTTAATAACTGAAATGGGAAACTTATGCAATGCAGTAGCCTTGTTTAGAGCACATAAATCTATACAAAATCTCCAACTGTTGTCTTTCTTTTTAACCAAGACAATTGGGCTTGAGTAAGGACTGTTATTTGGTCTCATTATTCTAGACTTAAGCATATCACCCACCTGTTTTTCAATCTCATTCTTCTGTAAATGAGGGTACTGATAAGGCCTAACATTAACTAGATCAACACCCGTTCTGATGGGTATTTTATGATCTACATCACGGTTAGTGGCAGTCCTATAGGTTCAGCGTAGACACCCTGAAACTCATCCATAATATGTTGTAAACTCTTTCTCTATGCTTCTAGAAGTTGCGCTTTAACCTCCTAACATATCTCTTTGGTTTCCAAACCCAACAATAATGAAACTGCGACAATTTCGGTCATTTTCATGAGGGCTTGAGGTGAAACTAGCCCTTGGATAACGTACGAGGACCCTTAATTTCTACCATAACTCCTTGTGCCATAAATTTCATAGTGAGGGTTCTCCAATTTACCTTGACCTCCCCCAAGTTTGCCAACAAAGCGACACCCAATATTAAATCCACTCCTCCTAATTCGAACAAAAAGAAATCTTTAATAGATGTGTATCTTCCCATTTGAATATGAATTCCTTTGCAACATCCTTGGGTATCCTTTCCCTGTCCATCCCCCAATCTTATGGTGTATGCAATCGTCGGTTCGACGAACAATCCCAAACATTTCACCAATTTAGTTGATATGAATTATGACTTGCCCCATTGTCTATCAATATCAACACCATCATTCCTTGAGCAACCCCTTGCAACTTCATAGTGTGAAATTGTGTCATACTCCATGCAAAACTTTTGGATAGGTCCATAACTTTGCATTATGGCCCTTCATTTAATGCCTCTTCTTCTTCAGGGTCCTCCTCCATCTCAACATGGACAAACCCCCCATTTTCATTGATTTCCTCATTTCATGTTAGCAAAATTACACACAAACTATGCTTTATGCAGCGATGACCAGACCCAAATAATTGATTGCAGCGAAAACACTTTCGTTTCTCAAGTCTTTTCAAATATTTTGGATAAGGAAGATATTTAACGCCTCTATTTCGACTCCTCATGGTACCTTCATCATGATTTGAGCCACTGTGCAATGCCCCATAACCATTCCGACCAAATTCCGTGAATGCAACATTTTTTTCAATAGTCGGGTTGGCCCGAACCACACTCGACCTAGTTCCTTGGTAACATGACCTAATTTTCTTGCAACATTCTCCATAGAGCGCAATTCCCTATGCAATTTTCCACGCCTCTTGCCACATCCATCGCTCGAACCAAAGTTCTTAGGTCATGGGATCGAACAAGGTCACGAAGCCATTTGCGCAACCCATTCATGAAATAACCCAACGGTTGTTCTTCAGGAATCGATTTTGCTTGTGGTGTGAGTAACTCAAACTCACAAATGAATTCATCCACATTTCCACATTGTTTCAAACCCGCAAGATGTTCGAAAACAAGCATGCGATATTCCCCTTTAAAACGACGTAAAAATGCCTCGTAGAATCCCTCTTAAGTCACGTTCTTGTTCTTGTCTAACCAGAAATGGAACCAATGCAAGGTGTCACCTTCCATGCTAGTATGTGCGAGGTTTAATCTTTCTTTGGTTTTGATTTTCTGAGTTGTAAAGAACTTTCCAACTCTGTTCAACCAACCAAAGGGATCGATTCCTTCAAAAGTGGGTAATTCCACCTTCTTTAACCACAAACGTGAGGTTGCCTTTTCTTTCTCTTCTGACTCCTCCCTCATTAAATTTTGCTTGGAATTCTTCACACTCTTCTCCGATTATGATATCTCGGACATTTCTTGGGTCTTTCTTTTTGATGCTATGATCAATTCTTGCATTGCACTTCTCTATTTTGCCATGCCCACCTTTAATTGTTCCACACATGTTTGCATTCCAAGAAACGCTGTTTCATGCTCCCTGGTCCATTTTTCCATTGTTGTCATACGTGATCCCATGGTGCTTCCCATGGTTGTTGATGATCCGACATGTCAAACCAATTGTTAGATTCCTTAATAGAACTCAATAACGAAAATGAATTATTCGTCCCTAATTTTTTTTATTGATTGAAAGTAAATGATACACAAGAGCAGATGTGCTCTTACAATGGTATAAACCACTCAATTTATAGTTTTGTCAAAGATCATTTCAAAGGGGTGGGGGCCTTTATTTATAGGCTGATTATATAAGGGATATGATCCAATAGTATTACCTAACAACTAACCACCTAACTATAAAAAGTAACTGCTAAAAACCTAACCATAAAATAGAAACATCATTATTTTCTATTGTTTTTCCTGTGATGAACCAATAAAGGTTTATTCCTATTTACATTATCCCAATAAGATGGCTTTGGCTGATGAGCCAAAACGTGGTACTCCTGAAGCTAAGAAAGCATATGCTCCTATTTGTATCACCATGCCAACAACTAGGATTTGTCTTTACTAAGGAGGGTTTTTTAGTCCTTTCATTTAGATCTATTGGAATCAAAGGAACAATGATGATGTAATGTTTTTGTTTCATATTCTTAATCAATCATTTCTTATTCTCTTTGTGAAACAATCAACTTTTCCTTGTGTATGCTATTGTAAGAAATTTGGTTTGTAGCTTACAGTTTGAAGTTTCATCTTGCTTTTGAGAAGGGAGGTGATATTAAATTTGATGTCCACTACATTTAATTCGTCTAAAATGAATAGTTAATTATAATGTAGGAAAATTAAGGGTTAATATTTCAACACAAGTATGAATTGTTCATTTCAAAAGAGTCTGATTAGAAAGCAACAACCTTGAGTAAATTTAAGTATTAACTAGAAGCCACTTGATCAAAAACTATTTTGATGCATTCATGGAATCATCCTTTTTGTTTATTGTATAGAAATGAAATCCACATATGGTGAGTGCAGACAAAGAAGAAGATGAAGATCAAAGGACCATAAGTATCCTCATCAAGAATACTCCAACATAATATCAACTAGAGAAAATGCCTCTATCAAATGTTCCTTCTGCTCCATCATCTAATGTTGGTCTAGAATTTTGTCTTCCATATGCTGTTCCATCAAATTATTTAATTTATGTATATTTTATTAGATTGATATTTTTTATATTTAAAATTTTATTTTATAAGGTTAATATGAAGAAATTATTTTTTGTGGTCATATTCTGTTGGTTTATAACAACAAAATTCAAGATAAATTATTTAATTAGAGAGATATAATATGATAAGATTTATAATTCACCTATCATATTTTATTGGTTCATCAAACACCGAATTAAGACATAATATGATAATTTAATTCTATTTTGTTTCTTATTCTAATTATGAAACAGATCCTTAAAGAGTATGTTTCAAGTTGAGTTTTGAAGAGAAATTTTTTAGAAGACTAAGTTTATATCTTAGCATATACTTCAATTTTTTTGAAGAATCATATAATAGATGATCATATAATATTTCATAACTCTTTTATTCATTCTTAGAAACATTTTATAATTTGTTTAATTTAGAATTGTAAAATGAGTCTTTCCTTCCAAAACCCAACCTTAAAAGAGAGTGTTGTGGTAACTTCTTTCCATCGATAGTTCTCTCGTTCATATTTTAGGAACATAAAATCTTCCTCCTTGTTTTTTTTTTGTTACCTTGTATGATTTGGAAGAAAGAAAACTTGAGTAACACCATCAATTTCATATATTCAACAATATCATATACATGGATGAGTTTATATAACATGGAAACCCATGTACAGGAAAAGGGGAAAATCTAACAAGCTTTCAACTAACTAATAACAACTCTATTGAAGTATATTTGACATCCCCCACAAGCTAGAGCACATATGCTAAGTAAACTCATCTAGGAAATAAGATTATGAAAATGTGTTGGATCCAATTACTTGGTGAAGACATCTGCAAGTTGTTGGACAAAAGAAACATGCATCAAATGAATCAATTTTTGTTGGAGCTTCTCGCTCATGATGTGACAATCAAGATCAATATATTTGGTGCATTCATGAAATGAGGAATTTGCTGCAATGTGCCTTGCATAATGGCTATTTCTTCGATTCCCAAGAGACTAATGAATTCCCTAGGAAAACACAAAATCCACTAAATGACCTCCTTGTGTAAGGGAATCCTTCCCAGTCGGAGTCACAAAAGGACTTTAGTTGTAAGGTTGAATATGAGGGAAATGAAATGCCATGTGTTGGAGAGGTTTTGAGATACTTGAGAACATGGATGGCGACATGATAATGAATATTGGTGGGAGAACTCATGTATTGATTAAGTTGTTGCACTGAATATAAAATATCTGGTCTGATATTGGTTAAGTAAATTAATTTTACCACCAACCTTCTTTACACCATAGGGTCATCAAGCAAAGTTCCAAAATCTTTGAGAAGTTTTGTTCCTTTAGGCATAAGAGTGGAAGTTGGTTTTGCCTCAAGAAGACTTGTATCAGACAGGAAGTCAAGAGTATATTTGCGTTGGCTGATGTGAATACTGCGGCTAGAGCTGTAACACCCCAAATTTTAAAATAAACTATTTTATTAATTAAATAGAATTTTAAGTAATTAATTTGATGTTAAAATTATTTTAGAATATATGTTGATAAATTTTGTGAATAATTTTCGTGATATGGATGTTTTCTATGATGTGCTGGTTTGATAGATATTATATTTAATGAGCAATATAAATAATAAATATTTTTCTTTATTATTTTACATATTTTTCTAAAAATAAAAGTATTTTAGTGTAATATTTTAAAGAACAAGATTTTATATGATTTTAAGTGTATATGTGAGTTGGTAATTAATATGATATTTTCTTACATGTTTGAGTACATATTTAGATTTTAATCATTTTTAAGTATCTTTTTTTTAATTATTTCTAAATATATCTTATTTTAATTATTTATAGAATCTTGAGATCGTAGTAATATTGTGTTTGATTTTCTTTGTTTTTATATACTTATTTTTGAATTGTGATTTTATATATATATTTATTATGATTTAGTAATTTACATAAAATATTATTGTTATCTCTATTTATTTTATAATTTTGACTATTTTCTAATATGATGGTATTGTTATAATATGAATATTTTGAGAAATAAGTATAATTGTAGGGATTATTTTGAATGTGAAAGTTTCTATTATTAGTAATATGTTTTTTTTATATATTATTTTAATTACTCTAATTTAGAAAATATTACTAATGTTTGAAAAACTAAATGGGGTTTGGAGGAATATTAAAAAGGAGATTAAATAATTATTAGTTTAATTTTAACAAAATAAAAATAATAATAGTAAAATATAAATAAAGAGACCAATGGGGTTGACTCTATGAACCCTAATTGTTAAAAATATAAAACAAACAAAAGAAGGGAGTTGGAAGGGCAGCCGTAGAACCAAAGAGTAAACACAACAACAACCTATCGTTTGACACTGGAGAGCCATAACTGTCCCATAAAAGTTTCTCTGTTTTCGTCCAAATTTCAGTATGTTGTTTTACTCATTTATCTATTCAATTAAACACAATTTTTCAGATTTTTAACAACCCGAATTTCTCCCTAAAATACCCGATTTCTCCGTTTACAGAAATCCTTATTTTGCACCGTTCTTCTTCACCGTAAGTCCGATTTTAGTGAAACCAACGCCAAAACGATCGTGTTAAAAGTGGCTATTTTATCCACTGATTGGTTTTCTGATTTATGGTAATTTTCTTTGACCGAATATCGAAATCAGTTTTTAGACTATTTTCTCATAATTTATTTTTGACGTTTATCCATAAATTGTTGAGTTAGATCGATTGAAGGACAAAAAGTCAAAGAACAAATATTGTTTGCTCGTGGAATTGTACTCGTGTCTGAAAGCGTCGAAATAAGGTAAGGGGTGAGAGAGCGTTTGAATTCATGAGTATAATATATTGTGAGATGAACGGGAAAACCGTATTTCCCAACGATTCATCCGGGGCTTGCTAAGTACGGCAGTAGCCCTTTGAGAGATAAATTGATTAATTTGAAATATGAGAATTGTGAGATTAAAATGTGAAATAGAAATTTTTATAAGGTGTTGATTGATTTAATTTTCGATACTTGTGTGGTAGTTGATATTTGTTATTATTGTGAAGTTGGATGTTGAATGAAATTATGTGTACATGTTTGCTTACGTGATGATAATGAAATATGGATGATTATTATTTGTTATTATTGTGATGTGATTATTTGTTATTATTTGTTATTATTGTGATGTGATTATGAAATATGGATGCATGGTTTGATATATGCTTATGTGATGATGATGATGATTTTTGATTGATGATAGTGATGTTATAAAATTGTGATGAGCTTATATATTGATCATGATTATTTATGATTAATGATATTATAAAATTGTGATGAAAATATTGAAGTACCCCATACTTGATGAGATAGTGATGATTCTTAAATACGATGCTCTTAAGGGAGTAGTCTAAG
>JBBPBT010000066.1:2993693-3007266 GCA_037974875.1 Cicer bijugum | reverse complement strand
GTAGTCTAAGCTAACGGGGGGAGAAAATAAATATTGTGAATGTTTGAAGTGGAGATTATTTTGTCATCATATAGGTAGGGCCTGACAAGCCTAGTGATTCTGGGGAAGTACAACTGAATGAGCCTGATCGTGGCGGTCTGCTGTCGAGCCTTAAGGCAAGATTGTTAGACCTTGGAGGTATTCCGGTGGGGAATTCCTAGGTGACTTGGAGGTAGCACTCCAAATGTCGGGAGCTACCATGCAACACACGTTTACCTCGACTGTCACGTATATGTGTCTCGGGTTTTGAGTTGAGGGGATCTATGAGGACAGGGCCAATTTGAATTGTCCGTCCACCGGGATGGTGGCATAGTATCATGGCCTCCTAACCAAGTACTTCAGAGTTAGAATGGTACCACATTGCGAAGTAGAGTCTAAGCTCATGCATAGCATTGCATTTTCTTGTGATAGTTTTGTTGTGATTGATGTGTTTCAAAGGTAATAATAATTAGATGATTTGATGCATATTATAATGAGATGATTATTTTACTTGAGTGATTGATGTTATAGTATGATACTATTTAATTAAATATTTTGATATATCATAAAGTGATTATGATACTGTTCTATTATGATTGTTTGCGTGTTCTTCTTACTCATATTATACTATTAACATGATTTCAAAACTCACCTCCTTCGTTGTTTGTGTTTGACTGGCTGGGCCCTGCGTTTGCGAAATCGCAGTTATTACAGGTTAATGAGTCTTGAAGTTCAAGTTTGGGAGGAACCCCGCTCTGATAGGTGATACCGGGAATAAGGGTTTTAACTTGTATTTTACTTATTTAATTTGATTTGAATTTTGTATGAAAACCTTAGAAGTACTAGTAAGTTTTTAGAATTAAATCAAGTAATTATACTTAAATCAAGCTTATCGAGATTGCACTATTTTAATTGACAAAATAAGTATAAAGTGTTTTTATTTTTATTTTTGAGAAACGTGATATCCTAAATTAGATATTAAATTTTTATTCTCTTTAACAAATTTCTTTATCCGCTGCAAGTTTTCTTTAAATAATTTAGTATATATTATTACAAATGTTATTTTGGGATTTAGGGTGTCACAAGAGCGAGCTACTTGAAGTCCCAAAAAATACTTCAAAGTACCAAGGTCTTGATCTTAAAATTTGTGTTAAGAACCCTTTTGGTGGATGTGCTTTCCTGGACATTATTGCTTACAATAATAACATCATCCACACAAATCAAGATGATAATAAAGGAATAATAAAATTTCTTTGTAACTAAAGAGTGATCAAAAGAAGGTTGTTTATATCCTTTAGAAATTAAAACATTAGACAATTTTGCAATCCATTTCTTACTTAATTGTTTCAAACCATATATGGGCTTTAAGAGTTTACGTACAAGATTAGGATTGTTAGTTGTAATTCCATGAGGGAGTTGCATATAAACATCTTCTTCCAAATCCCCATGTAAAAAGGCGTTATGAACATCCAATTGATGTAAAAACCAATTTTGAGAATAAACTAAGACAATTAAAAGTCTTACAGTTGTTAGTTTGACTACAGGAGAATAAATATCAAAATAATATATACCTTCAACTTGATTAAAACCTTTAACTACTAACTTACTTTATACCTTTCTATAGATCCATCAAAGTTGTATTTTATTTTGTAGACCCATTTGCATACAATGGGTTGTTTACCTGGTGGTAGATTGGTAAGGATCCATGTAGAATTATGTTTCAATGCAGCCAACTCATGATCCATTGCCTTAACCCAAACTGGTTGCATAAAAACTTTCTTATATGTGTTAGGCTCATGGTTAATAGTGATAGGTGAAACAAAATGGAAGTGTGTAGCTGACAATTGTGCATATGATAAAAAATTAGAAATAGGGTACTTGGGAATATTAGAAACATTTTTATTAGTAAGAATACTGTTACATTGAAAGTCTTGTAGGTAAGCAAGAGGTTGTCTTGGTCTTGTGAATCTTCTAACATATTCAATGTTAGTATTAGAAGAAGTAGAGTGAAAACTATCATCATCAAAATCAGAATTGTTAGAAGAGGATGATTGAGGATTGGAAACATTAGTTGGTAGATTAGTATAAAGAGGTATATTAATGACATCATCAAAAATAAAATAAGTGTTATCATTAAAAGGAACATTAGAAGCCATAGTAGGAGAAGTAGAATTATCTTTAATATAAGAAACAACCTTTCATAGAAAACGACATTCCTAGAAACAAATTTGTTTTTAGAATGGAGATTAAACAATGAAAAACCTTTAGTGCCATGTTTGCAACCAAGAAAATACATTTTCTTGCTTTAGGATTAAGTATCGTCCTTTCTTGAACTAAAGTAGAGGCAAAAGATAAACATCAAAACACACGTAAATTATTAAAAGTGGAAGGATCTTTAAACTATACCTCATAGGGTATCGAATTTTGAAGAATAAGGGTGCAAAGCCTATTAATCAAATAAGTAGCATGTTGTAAGACATGTGATCAAAAACATGTAGGTAGATTAGAGTAAAACAAAAGAGATCTAGTAACATTGAGCAAATGTCTATGTTTTCTTTCAACGATAGAATTTTGCTCAGGGGTTTCAATGTAAGATGTTTGATGGATAATTCCTAAAGAATCATAAAAGGATTGCATGTTAAATTATGACCCATTATTACTTCTGATAACTTGATTTTAGATGAGAATTGAGTAGCAATATAAGCAACACATTTTTTAATATAAGTTCTAGTTTCAGATTTAGAAGTCATTAAGTAAACCCAAGTATGTCTAGAATAGTCGTCAATAATGGTAAAAAAATATCTAAAACTTTCCAAAAAACAAGTATTAATAGGACCCAAATATCCATGTGAACAAGATCAAAATCATGCAAAAAAACACTCTAGCTAATAGGAAAAGGCAATTTAGATTGCTTTGCTAAATGCCATGAATCACAAACTAAAATTTTATTAACATTGATATATGGGAAATGTTTACATATGATTTGAGTAACAAATTTGGATGGGTAGCCTAACCTAAAGTGCCAAGTACCAAAGGAATTACAAGAAATACTATTAATAGTAACAACATGGTGTGTATGAATAATGGAATATGTGGTCGTTTTACAAATGTAATTAACATGAGGATATTAAGAAGCTCCACATGCCCAATCATCTTCTTGGTTTGAATGTCCTGAATGTGAAAAGAATTTGGTGAGAAAAAAATTGACAATTAAGAGATTTAGTCAATTTTGAAATATAAATTAAACAAAATTAAAATTGTGGGATAAATAAAACATCTTTCACATACAAGGTAGGTGTAAAATATATGGTGTCAAAAAATTCTGCATTCAAAACAGTTCTATTAGGGAGACAAATATAAATGGGTTTAATTTTGAAATTTTTTGAAAAATATTGAATGCAAGGACACACATGGTCTGAAGCACCAAAATCTAGTATCCAATAAGAAAAAAATAAGGTAGATTTACCTTGATTAGAAATACTTGAAACTAGATGAGAGGAATCAACCTCAATCTTTTGATTATTGCTGGATTTGGAAGCCTCACCCTTAGATGATTGGAGAAGATTGACCAAATATCGATAATCCTCTTGAGTGAGAGGAGTAAAATTCTAAGAAGAACCATTTTGAGAAAAAAAATCTTGCGCTCTTTATTTGATTCATCGTTGATCCGAGTTTTTGATTTATAATCCGGTGAAAAACCATGTTTGAAATAACAATTTTCTACTAGATGATTGATTTTATTGCAATGACTACAAATCAGTTGGCTTCTTCCTCGACCTCTATCGTTCCCTTGATTTGCTTGTCCTCGACCTTGATTATAGGTATTAGCACTGATGGCAAGAACAATAGAACCATGAGTAGTAAAAGCAGGGGTAGGATCTTGCTGTATAACCAAAGAATATGCCTTACTTAAAGTAGGTAAAGGGTCCATAAGAAGGGTTTGGGTTCTAAAACTTCCATATTGCGTTAAGTCTTTAAGAAAACAAACAACATATTCCTTATGTTTGAAAGTTTGAATAGCATAACTCAAATCACAAGAACAACAATGTAGGCATACGCAATAATGAATGGGTCTCAAAAATTCTAATTCATCCAATTTTATCTTTAGATTAGTAAAGTAAGTGGACAAAGAACGATCACCTTGTTTGATCGAGTGCATATCCTTAAGCAGATTCGAGAATCTAAAGTGGTTGCCATTGGTGAATCAATCATGAAGGTCCATCCATAATTCATAAGCATTATCAAAACAAATTGTGCTTTGAGAGATATAAGGTGATAAAGTTCGTGTTATCCAAGAAAGTACCATGTTATTACATCTTTCCCATAGTTCAAAATATGGATTCGATGGTGGCGATGATGGCAAAGACCTATTGACAAAAGAAATCTTGTTCTTTGAAGAGAGCACATGCTTCATTGATTTGCTCCAATTGTAGTAGTTAGTATCATTCAACGGTGGCGTGACGAGGAGGATCCTAGGGTTTTTACCGGGGTGGAGGTAGTAAGGGCTACGAGGATTCAACGATGAATCTTTTGGGTTCAAAGGTGTTAAAGTCACAAATTGATGATCGTTCATTGAATCTAAAGAATCATTTGCATCTACCATGAGTGATACAATGAAGAAGAAAGAAAAGGAATGAAACAAGATTCGGTGGAAATGATGAATGAAAAAGAAAGTTTTGGAAATTTAGGGTTTAACTATGGCAGAAGCAAGAATTGCGTCTAATACCATGTTACCTTGGGTGATTTGGAAGAAAGAAATCTTGAATAACATCATCAATTTTATATATTAAACAATAGCATACATGGATGTGTTTATATAACTTGAAAATCCATTTACATGAAAAGGGGAAAGTCTGACAACTTTGAACTAACTAATAACAATCCTACTGAAGTATATTTAACAATTTTGCTATCTTTTTCACAAAAAGCATTTACATTTAACCAAAAGTTTTGTTTCTTTTTTCCAAACTCTACATTTTATTATCGCTGGCACGTCAAATATGTGAAAACATGTAGAGAAAAGATTCACTTATGCTGGTGGTGACAGAATCGAAAACAACATGCTTCCACTGGAACTACCACGTACCTCCAATGCTCTCTCAACATTAAATTAGGCACCTACTCATACTCCCCAAAAGTTACTATGATAATATTCTATTATCACAATAATCACCATTATTTATCACATTCTTTTAATTCATCATATGATTCTCAGTCACGTAATCAAATATTTATGATATTAGTTGCACTGAAAATGTACTTGCAATAGTTGGATAAATGATCTAAAAAAAAAAAACAGTAAAATTTCAATAGAGTTTTTTTTGTCTCTTTTGTCTTTAGTTTTATTCGTAAAAATTTATATAGTTTAAATGTAACTATATCTTGGATGAAGTTTATCTTTTCTTCGAATTTTCCATAAAGTTCTTATATTGATATTCACTAATTTTATGTAATGATTTCTGTTGTTTTTTTTAGCAAAAATGAAAAAGAATTTTATATTTACCGTTAAAATTAAAACTAATCTTATATGAGAATAAATGTATATAATCATTTTACAGTATTATTTCTATTCTCATCTTATATTTTGTAGATTATTTTTTTTTGGTTCACAAGAGGGAGTATATCTATGTAAAATAAAACTCCCTTTGAACTCTTATAACTTGTTTCCTTGTTGAGAAAGAGAAACCTCGTTCAATGGCGACTGATGATGCAAATTGGAGTCCCCAAACCAACTGGACGATATCCTCCGGTTCTCTCCATACATCTCTCACCTTCCAATCATCTCTTTCTTACTCCGATGACGATGATCAATCCACCGAATCCCTTCCTCTTCTCCTACACTCTCCCTCACCAGATTCCTCCCCTTGCGAAATCACCAGTAACTACTAATCTTCAATTTCACTTTCTCTTACAAAAATCTTTCACTCTTTTTTTCCTTTTTGTTTATTCTAATTATTCCTTGTTTATTTCGCAGTTAATTTTGCAGAGAAACACGAGCTGAAACAAATCTACGTTCGAAGCACTGCTCGAGTCTACGAGATTTACTATGCACCTGACTTGAAAAGCAACAATGAGTATCTATGCACTGTTCGATGTGGTGTCGCTACTAGAGACGGTGAAGTTCTTCGTTCTCATGGTATTAACCTAATTGATTCTTTGCGTGATAAAGATTTTTGTGATGAAAGTGTTAGAAATGATGATGATTGGGTTGAAGTCAAAGCTGTTGATACTCCTTCGCTTAACTCAATTAGTACTGCTCAGGTATGCAGTTTCCACCTATGAAACACTTACACATATTAGAACATTGGATTTAAAATGAATGGTTGAGATGGTTATAGTTAATTTCATTATCATGTTATTTGAACCGTCCGATCTCGGATTAAATGTGTGTTTCAATTGCAGGCAGTCTGGGTCCATATAACCCTGATAGGTTGACACCAATAAATTTTTAGAAGATATAAGTAATTAAATGTAACCACATGTGTTAGTACTTATTGATGTCAGATCCGGAAACACCTTTAATTTGAAGTGACATTGAACACATCTTCAATCTGAATTATGGGTGCTATATAGATTCCTCCTATGGTTATTTGTCCCCGACAAATGATTTTGGAAATTTCAAGGCACAAATTTCCGGTAGAATAAAAGTAACTATCAGAAATTTGATGGCACAAAATTTCCGGTAGTATAAGTAGTGTACCGGAAATTTTGCTGGGAAAATTCCGGTAGACAATTCATACTACGGAAATTTCACGCCTTGAAATATTCAGTATACAAATTATACCACCGGAAATTGTAAAAATACAATTTCCAGCAGTGTTAATTTGTGTACCGGGTTTTTGGGTGAAATAATTTAATTACCGGAAATTTTGGTGAGGGGTAAGATTTTGGGGTAATTTTTATTTTATCTTTGATTGATTGAAAATGAAAGGGATAAAATTAGGTTTTTGACATTTTGAGGGGGTATAAGTTCAATTGTGTGTGTACAAAATCCAATTTTCTATTCTAATAATACTTGCCCCAAAATTTTCACCTTGTCCTCAAGGTGAAAGGTTGGAAATTGCTGCATAATAGAATCAAAGGATCCCAAGTAGCTTCAAAGTCTGAAATATCCTTCCACTGGATTTGAACTTATGCTTGACTTGAAAAGGTATTACAGATTGCCTTCCAATTCCTCAGATAAAATATTTGGTAATGGTTGAGGATGCACTGGTGGAGCTATAGCTTTCTTAAAAAAGGACGCCTGAAAGAAGAACAAATCTTACTTTCTGCTGGATTTTCAATTTGATCAACAAGTTGGCTTATGACCTTGTTGATTTGGTACATAGAAACGGGGACCTAGTTTGTCATTCAACTTCTTCGCCAAAGATTTAAGTCTGCAGGGTTGCAGCTTCAAGTACACCCAATCTCCTGCTGCATATGTGGCTGTCCTTCTATACTTGTTAGCATTAACTTTCATTTGATCTTTTGCATTAATTAAGTTAGATTTGAAATCATGCAAGATGGTGTCCCTTTCTTGAGTTAGTTGATTGACTTCTTCCACTGATGAAGTTACAATGGTCCTTTGTGTTACCGAGGAGACCCTCTTCTATAGAGGGCCCTAAAAGGCGTCAGTTTGGTAGAGCTGTTACAATTGGAATTGAACCAAAATTCTGCCCAACTTAGCCATTTGGTCCACTATTTCGGTTTTGTACCTGTCAAACACCTCAAATATGTCTCTGGGCATTGATTGACCATTTCAGTTTTACCTTCTGTTTGAGAATGGTAAGCTGAACAATTCAGTCCAAAAATGACTCTAGATTTTGCTATCAGCGACTACGGTGGATGGAAAACTATGTAGTCCTACAATTTCGTTGCGGAAGATTTCTACTATATCCTTGGCGGGTGAATGGGTGACCAAGTGGAATAAAATGTGCATACTTGGTGAGCCTGTCCACTGCTTCTAAAATAACATCTTTCCCTTGAGCCTTAGGAAGTTCTTCCACAAAATTCATAGATATATCTTGCCCATACCCGAGTAGGAATAGGAAAATGTTTTTTTCAATTTGTCATTGTGTACCTTATCTTCCCATTCCTCCAATTCTGAAAAATGCATCATAGAAATAGCAGTATAGGTCATTCTTATAGATAAAGCATCAACAGTTCTGTTTTTACACCCAGGTTTGTACTTGATTTCTGTCTCTATGATGAAAGTCTTTTTTAAGTTAGGTACTCTAAGAATTGGAAGTTCTGCCAAACCACCCAATTACCTAAAGAATTCTCCGATACTATAACTGCTCTTTCCTATTCTATTTATTTAGTTACAATCCAGGTAGTTAATATCAAGTTTTTACACATAATTGGAAACAGGAAGTAAAATCGCAGATTGTGGAATCGTAACACTAATCCTCAGGTTATACAAAATTCATAAAACTCATATATGTTTATAAATTCATATATATGCATAAAAAACAGCAAAGTAAGATAATTAGAACTTTAAATTACCCTTCGAATTAGTTATTATAGTTTTTACGTGCTATTATAGGAGTTATCGGAGTAATTGCAGTTTTTACATGCTATTATAGGAGTTTTACTGTTTTAGGAGTCATTACATTTTTTTAGGAAAGGAGTGATCACAGTATAGCCTCTTGTTGTCAAAAAATTGGAGTTAACGAGCACATTTAATTAGGCTAAAAAACCCTATTTTCAATAAAAATAACCCAATTGAGTGTATAATTTAGCTCTCTAGAATAGTTTATTGAATAAGCACTTCAAATTAAACTTTTTACCGAAATGCATCCTTAGTGAGAAAACAAGCTAATAGTATTTTTTTATTTTATTCACACAATAAATGAAGAAGAATATATGATGTTAATATCATGCCAGCCACATGAAGATGAATATATGATGGTAATGTCATGCCAATGTTGGATTTAATTTATGAAATTGATGTCTTCTTTTTTGGTCCTTAGGATCTTTTTGAAGCTACAGCTGAGATTAATGACGTGAATCCTTGCATTTCTGTTACACTTCGTCTGCTCTCGCTTCAGAGCAAAGGATGCGTTTGTGTGGATGAGATTTATGTGTTTGCTGATCCTGTTGATTCAGAAAGCCTAGAAAGCCATAATGAAAACTCATCCGGCAGTTCTCTCATGGCTATGTTTCTTCCTTTAATGCAATTATCCAAGACAACTGGTCTAAATGCTGTTAGAAAAGAAAAGCAATTTGTTTCGGAAGATGATTTGAAGGAAACCCCTCACGCTAGTGGTTCTGTAATAGAAAATCAGCTGAAAGGAAATGATAGCATAACTCATCCTCAAGAAGTTGAGTTGAAAGAAGTTAAAGGAGGTTCAGTGGGTCCATCGACGCCAGAAACATTCTCACAAGCTGCTAAAATGGAGAGCGACCCTGCTGCTATACCCTCACAAGCTGCACAAATGAACATTCCTTGTGCGGTTCCCTCACAAGTTTCTATCAATCAAGGTGATTTTTCGGTTGGCAATGTTGAAAGGGCCCTGGAAAAGCTTATGTCACGAATGGACAAGATAGAAGAAATCTGTTTGGGCTTTCAAGAGAAAATGGTAATGCCCATGAACAGCATTGAGGCTAGACTCGAGAGAGTTGAGCAGCAACTTGAGACATTGTCTAAGAAATGGCAAAACTCGGCATCTGCTCCTGATGCTTCTTGTATCAAATTGGAAACCACCTCTGGTGAGAATTGTCTTGATTGTACTGTCACTGAAGAAATTGAATCAGATAAGAAATCTTTACATACAGAGGTACTCAATGTCTCTCCTCGAGATATGTCTGATTTAGAAAAGACTACTCAATTGCTCCCAGGTCTTGTAATTACAGCCCCTGAGTTTTCTGAGGGCGAGGATGAAGAAGATAATGCATTAGAGCAAGAAATGAATTTGTCGGAGGGTGGGGATGAAGAAGATAATGCATCAGAACCAGAAATGAATCCTTCAAATGATAAACCAAAGCAATCAATTGATGATGCTTTATCTTCTGCATTGACTAATTTCTTGTCGTATTCTCTGTCGTCAGAGCTTCCAAAGTATGCTAAAAGTCTACATGTTAAAGCCCCTGAGTTTTCAAATGAAGATGATGACCATGAGAGTGATAACGAGATAGTGAAAAATGACTCAGTTCATCCCACAGACGGCGAGAAGTTTAGCCACATCCAAGATTTGTCTTCGTCTACTTATTTGTTGGAAAAGGATGAGAAACTACACGATTACAATGATATAAGCTCTGAAAAGACTACCCAGGAAGCTGAACAATATGATTTTTTTTGTAGTGCACAAGGAGATCAAGATGACGGGTATGTTGACAGTCCTGTAGCTGAACCTAGTCTAAGAATGGATTCTAAAGACAAAGTCGAAGACAACAACGATGGGAAAATTAGTGGTAAAGAAAGTGACTTTTTCCTGTCCAATATAAGTAATATTTCGAATGAGGTTGTTGATAGTCTGTCCCCCAGTGGTTATAGAGCAACAGAAGCCCCAAAAAACACCTTCCATGAAAACATAATAGAGAATGTTCTTGGATTTTCACTTGCTTCCCCTGTAGTAGATTTTGAAATTCCACTATTGGATGTGAAATTCATTTCTCAGACATGTCCTATGACGGAGGGTTACCTTGAATCCCTTCTGGTTGAGACACCAGAAACCAGCTCAAGAGATCCATCTGTCAATGTAAGCAGTGAGGATCTTTCCATCAAGGAACAACTTAAAGACAACCATGATCTCTCAATCGAGGAGCACTTTAACTTGATTTTGGTTGATGACAGTGAACCGGTAAATCCAGCCAGCAATACTCATTTTGCTCTTGTTGAAGACTTGTGTTCTTCAATAACTGCACCTGCAAACGATGGGGGTGATGCTCTAGCAGAAGATCATAAACGCAAGCGTGAATCTTGATCGTTTAGATGTTATTTCACAATAGCTGTTTTCATAAATACGATCTTCTTGCTTCCGTATCTTGATTTTCAATAGTTAATAGAGAGTTCTTTGCTTAGAGAGTCAACAGAAGTAAGTAACTGTGTAGAAATATGTTCAGCTGTTCTTTGTTCATATTGGTTTGGTTGCATGGCTAATGTAAATAGTCATAAATCAATCATTTCCTAGCTTCACTTGCATGAGTATTATCAGGAGGTGACATACTCCCCTTACTTACATTAACATGTAAATAAAAATCACGAGAAACTGAGAAAGCCTTTTATTTTGTGGGTTTGGTGTTGCTGTTACCAAAATTCTTGACAAAAGAAGTATTTGGTATGATTACATGATCATTTAGTTTATGAATATATTAAAAGTATAAAAACATCACGTGTATTCTAATTAATGATGTTACAAATAGAATTTCACAATAGCGTGTCTTAACCTGATTAATGAATTTGTTCCTAGTGCAAGCTTTTTTCGTAACAAATAGAATTTTCCAAATAAAGTTTGGGTGAGAAGTGAGTGATATATTGGAATGAGTTGTGTACCTTTTTTGTTGTTTAAATTACAAATTTACAACAGAAGAAATACCTTCTAATATTATTGAGAATTATCAAAATCTAAGTACAAATAAATACAAACTGAATATTAAATAGTCATTTATTAAAGTAAAAACTAACTAAAACTCACTAATATCTAATTAATCCTAACTGAACTATACTAAAACAGAATAAGTTAGCTAGTGTCTAAAAGGATTCTCTTTTGTGAATCGATCTTTAAGATCCTTCCACAAATCATATGTTGAATCGATACAAATTGTATTTTTATAAATTGATTGAGATAGAGATTGAGTGATCCACGATATCGATCATATTGTTACATCGTTCCTAAAGATTGAAATTAGGGTTCAATGAGGAAGGTTGAGGGAGAAAACTATTGATGAATTTGAATTTGTTCTTTGATGATAATGCACACTTCATATGGGTTTCGATGATCTTGAGTAGGATCTTTAATAGTTTTATTATTTTTATAAGGAGATACATTTAAATAGTTTCAGATTCAGCCATAAATAAATAAATAAGGTTGAAGATGAGATAATGAATAAAGTTTAGTGTTCATGCAGAAGAAAATTGTTTAGCATTGATACCATATTACAAAACAAGAAATATAATAAAATACCTCCAAATATTATTGAGAATTATCAAAATTTAAATACAAATGAATACAAAGTAAGTATTATATAGTTACATGTTGAAGTAAAATCTAATTAACTGAAATCCATTAATATCTAACTAATTCCAACTGAACTCAACTAAAACAGAATATTTTAGTTAATGTCTGGTAATTAAACTTTCCATTTATACCAAAAATTAGGTGCATCAAATATGATACAATTCAGTAGCAAAGAAACTAAATCCTTGACACTTTCTTTCACCATCCCTTTATTGGAAAAACAAATAACCACAATTAAAAACAATATTATTTTGTTCTATTCAGTCGACTCACTTTAGTATATAATTTAATTGTAATTATTTAAAGTTGAATGCAAAATATTATTTTGTTCTATTATGTTCACTTACTGTAGTATATAATTTAATTGTAATTATTTAAAGTTGAATGCAAGTTTCTGAAGTCAAGTTTCTACTTTTAATTCTTTAAGATGTATTTTAAGGACAAATGTTAGTATTAATTTGCCAATCAATATCAATATAAATATTAAATTAAAATTTTAAATTATTATTGTAAACTACATGTTTTTGATGAAGACAAAGATCACCAATTATGGTCAATGCAACAAGATCAAAAAGAAGATCAAATATCTTCCTTAATAAGTTTCAAATCCATACATTAGATGATAAAATGTAAAGGTATATGATACAAACCAATATTTCAATTACATGAGAACAATGTAAGATTTATGGGTCACATATGTAATTAATTAATAAAGTGTGTTAGGGTCATTATATAATTAGCCAATAAACTAGGGGTCAAATAATATATAATAGTTTATGGCTAAAGAGCATAATAATTATGAAAATTAATAGTGTAGATACCAGGCGGTTTCTAATTTAATGAGGGGCTGAATTAGTAATACTGCAATTTGGGATATAACTAATAATAGTTATATATAGGGGTAGTGGTCCCAAGGCAAACATAACAAGACCATTCAGTTTCACAAACCCTAAAGAGAAAACTCTCTGGTTCTCTGGTTCTCTCTATCCCCATCAAGAGAGCAAGGTCTTCAGGGTGTTTTGCTGAGGAAGATCACCCAACCCATTGGCTTTATCATCATCATCCCAGGATTTCATCAATGGCAATTCCCACAGGTACGCTTCCGCCTTTGGTTATTCATCATGTAATTGGCATGGATATTGAGCATAAGGTTACAGGGTTTGCATTCCAACAATTGGTATCAGAGCTTACCATGTTTAATTCATGATGAAATTCGATTATTGTCTTTGTTTCAGTATTCAATTTGGGAATTTTGACATGATTGAATAATTAGGGTTTATAATTTGGGAATTTGGATATATATATATATATATATATATTAAGAATTCATTCTTGATTCTATTAATATGATTCCACCGTGAAATCATTCTTGATTTGTTTGTTTGTTTGTTTTTTTT
>JBBPBT010000066.1:2957155-2975617 GCA_037974875.1 Cicer bijugum | reverse complement strand
TTGTTTACATAAAACTTAGATCAATTATAATATACTAATTACATAAAATTATACATGAAACACGTATAAAACTAAAAAATTATACCATACAAATACGCAAGTATTTTACTAGTTTAATTTAAAAAATAACAAGATATTTGTGTGATTTCGCATGAGTCACACCTGCGGGTTGTATAAGATTTGTTAGTATATGAATGTAAATAATACATAAATAGATCAGATAATATATTTACTTTTAAATTATGAGGAAAAACTAAATGTGATTGAGTTAAAAGATTGAAGTGATTTTCAAAATTATTTAATGAAGTATTAAAAAATATATAAAAAACATCAAATGATTGAACTCAAATGATTATTGAATTTCAGTCAAAGACAAATTTTTGAGGTAATTTGAGTTTAAAACTTAACTAGAACTGTTATTGGCCAGATTTTACTTACCTCTCTCTTAGAGGAACTATGAATTACTAGAATCCAATACCCCTAAGAACTAGAGGATTAAAAAAAAATCATATTTTACTTATCTCTTAATGGAACTATGAATTACTAGAATCTAATACCCCTTAGAATTAGAGGGTTATAAAAACTACATAAAAGAATAAATGTTTAATCAATATATTTATTGTGTAATATACTTTGCATTTACTATTATTTTATTTTTTCTCAAATTTCAAACAAAAAATTCATATTATATTTTAATAATAAAAAAGTCTTATATAATTCGTAAGTTCTATTGTTTTTTTTTTGTTGTAGTCAGTGTTGTTGTTATTGTTAGTATTGTTGTTGTTAGTGTTGTTGTTGTTGAGAAAAGTGAAATGAGTTTCTTTCTGTGCCTCTCAAACCTATGAGAGATAATGTTTTATTGGTTTTGTTTAATTAAATTGGTTTAATGTGAAATTAGGGAGGTGTTGGTGTTGAGTGTGTTATTTTAAAAATAAAAATTAATTAATCCTTGTTGTTAATGTTGTTAGTAATGGTTAAAAATAAATTGATTTTTGTTGTGTTTGAGTTATGTAATGAATTATTTTCAAACAAAAGAGTTTGAACTGAAGTTGAAATTTTACAAGAAAATTTAGAATTGTTAAAGTTGTGAAAAAATTCAAATTTTAACTAAGTTAAAGAGTTTGAACAAAAAGTTAGATTAAAATTAAAATATTTAGAGTTAAAAATATTACTATTTTAATTACTCATGAACTGAATTTAAAAAATGAAATTTAGGATACTTTATCAACTTAAATTTTGGGTGCTCTAATGATTGATTGTTATAACTTAAAGGATACAAATATTTGAATTCTCGAGTATGCATATGTGTGAATTGGAAAATATTTATTTTTATTTATTTTTAAATAAATAATGTATCATTTGGTTGTGAAAGTTATTTTTTATGTGAAAGTGATTTAATTTTGAAATTATGATGTGGTTGGATAAATTTTGATGGTGAGCAAATTGTTATGAATCCTTATGATTATATAGTTAGCTTCTTAAGTCTCGAAAAAGAATCAAGACCGTTGACATCGAGTTAGCGGTGAGGAAAACTCTGCTATATTATTGTTGTTGTGGTGATTAAAGAAAAATGATTTTTCTTAGTTTATTCATTTCCAAGAATAGTGGTTATCGTTGATGATCAAGAATGTATACATATGATTAATAAATTTTTGAACCTGTGATTAAAGGAAAATTAATGAATTGTGGTTTCAAGCTTGTATATGTATACTTTCAAAGTTTCAAGTTTATTAAGTAAAGCTTAAAGTCTTGAGTTAGAAATTCTATTTTTTTTTTAAAAGATTCCACGTTTCATGAATTAAAATAATTTTTTGTTGAAAAATATATATTTTGAAAAACATGAAAATATTTCAAAGAGTTAGAACTTTGAAACTAGAAAAAAATATTCATTGATATTTTTTTTGTGTGATTATGTTGTTATGAGGTAAATATTTTGATTAAACTTTTAGTCTTTAAGAAATATAGTGGATCAAACTTGTAGTTATTTGAGAGAAAAAAAAATGAGTTATGGCAAATTCTAGAAAAATTTGTGGTTGTGTGAAATTTTTTGAGAAAAATAATTTAAAATGTTTTGAATAATTGTTAGCGAATTAACTGAAAAATCAAAGGAGGTTAATTTCTAAAAATATGTTTTATATGTTGAAAGTGTGTTGTGGATAATAATAATACTATTAGTCTTTACTAATTTTAAACTCTTTTAGTGAAATATACTCTAAGGGAGTTAGGAGTAAGAAAGAGTTTATAAGGTAGTTAAAGTTTCAGGGATTAATTTGACTAAGTCAAACACTATTTGATTGAAGGTACCGACACGAGCGAGATTTTTCATTGTGTTTGGTTGTGGTAGTGATAACTAATGAAAAAACTATAACAGATAACGGCTCTTTCCAAATTTTTAGTTTGTACATATGGACGTTATATGTGTGATTGATGTATGATTGATATATAATTGATATATGATTAATGTGTGAATATGTGATGATTAATATTGATGTGATTATGCATTCTTGAGTGGTCATATGTGTTGCTACATGTTGTGAATTTTATTGAGGAGAATATGTCTTGAATATGCTATGTGAAAAGTATGAAATATTATTAGTGTGTAATGAGTATTAAAAGGGAATTCTTTTAATAGGTACATTTACATAATGATTATTATGAAAGAGTTAGAATTTGCTCATGCATTTTATAATTAGTGGATGTGATAGACCACGAAGTTACTGGTGACCGGATGGGCCACATAATAGTTCCATGAGTTGATTGGTCTATCTTATTCTTAAGAGGATGTATTTGTTGTGTAGGTTTGTGATATACTGCACTTTGGTAAATCGTGCTGATCTATTATAGGTGGCACCGCAGTACTTAGTACTGGTCTGTCTTTCAAGAACTCTAGAGAGAAAAGCCTCACAAAATAACAATATGTTCTAAAATCCCCTTGATTAAAATAAGGGTTTTCCTTTTCTAGTGGCACCTCTTTACAAGTTCTCTAAATTTGGCCAACTCAATTTTTTACAATTATATTTTTTACTAATTCAATCTACTACTTTAATTAAAGCTAATATTAAAATTTGATAACACATAGATACAACCTTTATTCCTTAACTTCTTCAATTTGGATTAAACAATTGACTATCTTGGGCTTCAGTTTTTCATGAGTTGTACTTGTTTCAAATAAAGTGACTATCAATTTATTTAGAGCATCGTTTCCCTTCTTTAATCTTGATTATGCTTTCTATATCCTCATCATTCTCTCATTCTTGAAGAAATTTGATCACAAATTTAAGCTCTATTATATCGTACGTGAAGAAATAATCCAAATAAACAAGTTCATTATATCCACCGAGGTCAAATGGAAATTTGAAAAAGTCACCAAATGTGATTAGTCGGTGAAACACATTTCGATCTTGAAAAATTAACATCTTATCATATTTATAGTAAATGTAAGAAATTCTAAAGACAGGGATAAAGTTATACCTTTTGAAGTTGATATTTATGACCAAATTTATCTTTTTTAGATTGAAATTTGTGGCAAACAATATGTTACTTTGTATTTGCAAAGACTTCAAAGCAAATTGAGTCTCATGGACATTTTTTTTCATCACAATAAATAGTGACTCAATAATTTCCTTGTAAGCATCCTTTTGAGGAATCTTTGAATAATCATCTTCAAGTACTAACATTGCTTCGTTCACCTCACTCTCTTGTTTAAGGAGACTTTCAATTTTACCATCATCTTTCTTTTTGCTTTCAATATCAATATATTGATGACATTGCTCCTTTAGAGACACTTCTTCAACCACTTGCAATAGAGAATTATCAAAGTTAGACAAATAGTTGGAGTCAATTTCTTTCCCTTTGTCTATCAAATGTTTCTCCTCTTCTTCTTTCTTTTCTTTGATTTTCTCTCTCTCTCTCTCTCTCTCTCTCTCTCTCTCTCAAGGCTAAGTTCTCTATTTTTCTTTCCTGTTTTGCATATCTATTTTCTTATAGATATTTAACATACTTCGAATCCAATACAAAATCTCGAATATATTGATGATATGTTATACTTTTTTTTTTCTTGATCCTCATTTTTATATTCAACATGCCTTTTCTCTTTTGCATATCTCATATCATCACCCACTACTAGAAATTTCGCCTATAGTGACCGATTTAGAGACCGAATATTTTCAGTCACACTAGCGACCGAAATAGAGATCGTAATTTTGAGTTTATAAAGTAAATATTTTTTTCATCACTAAATCGGTCGCTAATGAAATTTAAAGACTGAAGTAACAACTGAATTTTAGCGACCAAAATTTCAGTCGCTAATTATCACTAATAGAAAATTTACCTTTTACACTACCGACCAAAATACAGAATGAAATTTTAAACCTTGAAACTAAATATTATTCCATAACTAAATTGGTCGCTAACAAAAAGTAGAGATTGAAATAGCAACTAAATTTTAGCGACCAAAATTTCAGTCGCTAACTATTTTTTAATTACATAATTTAATTTTATTTATTAATAAAAAAATGTAAAATATTTAATGACTAATAAAAAAAATTAAAAAAAGAAATAAAAAAACAAAATTATATAGTCATGTATTTGAATATTTGTGTTGTCAAAGTTTTTTCTTTTTTAGTGTACTCAAATAAACCCTTAAACCCCATTTCCTACAACCATTCTTTCTCAACACCACAACTCAAGCCAATCCACTCCAAGCCTAGCTAGACCTTGTTCAAGCAATTAAGCCAAAGCAACACTTATTCCTTACCGAACTCAATTCTTTTGTTCATTTCTCTTTATTTTCTTTCACTATTGCCACAAAGCTTTGGATTCTCTTAATGCTTTCAATCAATTTTTCTACAAAAAAATCAGTTCCTTTTTCTTTCTCAACCCACCACAAATCCTAAAACCCTCATTCGTTGCTAATCTCCTCTCATTCCAACCTCCGCAACTACGACGTGAAGCCAACCGAGTCTCTTAAACCGTTAAACTACAACTGCGGCGTGAAACCCTCATTGTTTGTCGTCTCGTTGGCTGTCGTGAACCAAAAGGTAAGAAATTTATATTCTAATTTTCTTATTATGCTTCATTATTGTTGTTTTTTTTTCCTGTGCTATAATCATTTTGAATTTATTTAACTAAAGAGGGTAAAGAAATTTTGCATATAAGGTGTTATATAATATGCACTTTTTGATAATTTTAACTAAAGGGGATAATGTGTTACTTAAATTTATGGTTGTAGTTGGTAATTAGTAAACTACACGTTTTCTTGGTTTAATTAGTAAACTACTTGTTTTTTTTGGTTTAATTAGTAATAGTGTTGGTTTAGTTGATGGATAAGTACCTTTGTAATTGTTATCCTTGTTTTGTCAGTACTAAATTTTGATACTGGATTTGGCATTGACCTTCATATAATATAATTGTAAAAATAGTTTCTCTAGAATATGTTTCATTAAATAGATTGAAGGTAAATTTGGATGTATTGAATTAGATTAGTGGAGGCACACCTTATTCAAAGTTAGGGAGAACTACCAACTTCATTAAGGATTTATAATGGAATTTATGTATAATTTATTGAACTTGAATCTAAGCCACATCAGATATAAGCAAAATGTCCAACCATGCCAATTAACATTCATATAGACTCATACATTAATCTGTAAATCTCAAAATATACATGCTTACTATATGTAGGTGTTAATAATACTACATTTTTCTGATGAGCAAATGTTTGAAGCCAATTTAATGAAATTTAAAGTAATTTTTTGAAGTTAATTCTTTTGTGCACATGCTAATAGAGGCATGGCGATTTTCCATAACAAAGTGCATTTAATAAACAATAGCATCCTATAGTCTTTTAAATTATTTAATTATAACAAATTAGTTCCTTGAGTTATTTTTTTGTAACTATCCCTTTTAGTCTATAAATGTTTTTGTCATTGATTATCAGTTTTCCATCTAATGCCATTAGTGTTCTTCAAACTCATTCATATTAATGAGTTTATGAGTTTCAAACACAAAAGAAAATGAGGTTTTTAACAATCTGGATGAAAAAAGAGATCTCAAAGGTTCAATCTTTGTTCACCAACAACTTCTCTTTTTGCACTAATTTGAATCAAATTCAGAAAAAAAGATGAAATGGATTTTCGATTTTAATTTCAAAGATTTGAAGCATATATTTAGGAACTCAAAAAGGAGGGAGATAAAGTAGCTGAATGGCGCCAAACTAGGTCAATACGTACGAGAGGATGATAAAGAAAATATTGAGCTCTTGTCTCTTCATTATGATCTCGAAGTGCATGCTAGTTTCTTTAATATCTTTCCATGTTAAATTCAGATAATATTGTTTTTTTTTTAATTTCCTTTTTTTTTTACTAGTTACTAATCAGTTCAGTACACATGTTCTGCAAATCCAATTTTTGTTTGGGTTAAGTTTATAATTCATGATAAGACTGGCAGTTAGCACTAATAATTAGAATCTTACATAAAACAAAGTGAACATAAGGTCCAACTGCTCATTACTCGGATGATTCTACCTAGAGAAATAAAGATATCTCTACTTAACAAACGAAATATTTGTTTGATTTGTCTCCATCTAATATCTAATGTGAAAAGCGAAATATTTGTTTTTGTTGATAGATAACAATTTGATCTAACATGATTGTATTTATGATATAATTGTATTTATTAGTTGATTTCATATTTAAGTTTATTTGTATTTTGAGAAAGAATCAAATCACTCTTATAGATTTATTTTTCATTTATTATTTGCATTCATTAGATGTGTGAAGTGAGGTTGCTAGAATAAAAAGAGGACGGATATATGGTCTCGGAATGGAATCTATTGTATTATTAGGGAGACCTAATTATTGTGGATCATGTTCTTCATCAACATAGGGGGTTCAAAGACATGAATTTGAAGAAATGAGAAATAAAAGAGATCAACTTCGAGAGGAATTGGCTAATACAAACAAAGCAGTTGAGTGCAACAACCACTTGATAAAACAACTGATGAATATGGGATTAGTGAAGATAGGATTAGAGATCAAATTCATGAAGATGGGATTAGTGATAATGAAGATGAGATTGGTGATCATGATGCTGGTAATTTTGATGATGAAATTGCTGATAATGATACTTGTGATCATGATGGTGAAGAGTTAGATGCATAGTGATAAGTTAATCTGAAGAACTAATATGTTGCAATTTGTTATAACTAAATATATTATGTTTAAACTAAAATTTTATTTGTATTATTTTGAGTACTCACAAATATTAGTTAAAGGTATTATTTCTTTAATTATATACATTGATATGATTAATGTTTTCAAATGATTTTGGTGTTTGAATTTTTTAGATATTGAAAATAAATTAAAAAATTATTTTTATTGTTCTTTTGAACATTAAAGCAATGTATTTAAAAAAAAAATGATAATATTTAGAGACGTAATTGGTGACCAAATATTTAATAAAAATAATAATTTATATCACAAATTTTGTCCTAAATCGGTCGTTAATGACATAAAAAATTAATTCGAAGTGGTTGCTAAATCAATCTCAATAATCGGTCACAAAATTCAGTCACACAATTCGATCACTAAATCGGTTACTAAATTCAGTCACTAAATTCGGTCGCTAAACCAATCACTAAATTCGGTCGCTAAATCGGTCACTAAATTCGGCCGCTGATTTGGTCGCAACAGCTAGCGACTAGCAGTTTACCAATTGATTTAAATTGGTCACTAATTCGATCGCTATTGGATTTAGTGACCGAAAAATTAGTCTCTAAAAGCGTTTTTTCTAGTAGCTACCATAATTTTCTTGATCCTCTAACTACACAATTTTGACTTGTAAATATTCAATATGCTCCCTCAACATCTTTTGCATTTGAACAATTATAGCCTCCACTAATAATCTGTTGTTCCCCCTTCAAGAGGACTATCACCACCACCACCACCTATTGCTGTCATATTTTAAATAACAAACAAACAAAAGTGAAAGAAAAAGACCTCAACACACAACTCACGTGTTTCCACGCTTGAATTTGTCACTCGTATTTCACTCAATTTAGGCTTTTTCTACAATGTATCTCTCGTTCCTTTTTCCACTCAATTGCTCTATTCAAGTTCTTAATTTAACCAACAAAAACGGATTGGAGCCAAAATTGGTTAGAAGAAAATAACACAAAATAATAATAATGTGAATGAAAAATACTCAGAAGAATTTTGTCAAAGAATTAGTGTGCAGTACTTTAAACTCCACAACAACTTTGTTTTTTTTTTTGTTTGTATTTTTTTGTATTTTGTCTTTTTTTTAAGTACCAACAACTCCCAAATAAAGTAACTAATGACACAATTCAAACAAAAGCAACACAACTAGCGATTTATGTTTCACCAATAAAATGCACAATTAAAATTTTACTCGATTTCAAACGTATAGACAAGCTCTGATACCAAATAATATGATATTGTTTGTCGTGAATCACTTTAACGATCATTTTAGGTTTGAAACTTACATATTGGAGCCAAAATCACATTTTATTGGAAAACATGATAACCAAAGCTACGAAACTCAAAATAGAACGATTCCAAAATGATGTGAAAGATCACTTTCCAAAATGCAAGTTAGGTTGTTGAATCACCAAAAATTAGTATGTAGAACTCGAGATATGATCGTAGGTTACTAAATACGAAATTTGTGTATTAGAGTTTGATGTAAAGAAAACTCAAAATGATTATTCCGAAAATGAACCAAGAATAGAATAATGCCACCATCTAGGGATTGGTAACCCATAAGAACATCACAATGATTAAAAACCTTGATAACTTCAAAGGGAATTCTTTCAAAAATTCTAGAGAGTAAAGCCTCACAAAATAACAATATGTTCTAAAATCCCATTGAATAAAATAAGGGTTTGCCTTTTACAGTGGTGCCTCCATACAACTTCTCTATATTTGTCCCAACTCAAGTTCTAACAATTAGATCCAAATTTCTTACTAATTCAGTCTACTACTTTAATTAAAACTAATATTAAAATTTGATAATACATAGATGCAACATCTATTCCTTAACTTCTTCAATTTGGATTAAACAATTGACTATCTCGAGCTTCAATTTTTCATGAGTTGTACTTACGTCAAATAAAATGACAATCAAGTTATTTAGAGCATCATTTTCCTTCTTTGATCCTGATTAAACTTTCTATGTCTTCATCACTCTTCCTCTGAGTCTTTATTCTGATCCTCTGAATCATCATCCTCTAATTCTGTTGTTTCCTTCAAAACTTTCTTTTGTTTGGATTTCAAAGTAAAGGTTAGTTACTTCTTCTTGGGCTTATCCTCTGCACTGCAAGTTCAATTTCATGTGATATGAGAGAGCTGATTAATTCTTCCAGCTTAAGAGTACTCAAATGCTTTGCTTCCTAAATGGCACTGATATTTGGTTTCCACTTGCTTGATAGACTTCTTAGTATCTTCTGCACATGATCAACTGTAGTTTAATCATTTTTTGATTAAAATGGTTCACACTTGATGATTTACTTGGAGTAGAAGCAATAAAAAAACTAAGGAGTGCATAAATAAAGCAACACAAGTAATTTATCATGGTTCACCACTAACTTGGCTACATTCAGCCCCTTCACTTAGAATGATATAATCGACTAATTCCACAACTTGAAGTTTAAAGCTCCTGACCTTCCAAACCAGTCTTCTCAAACAACCTAATAACCACAGACGTTTGAGGAACATACACACCATGACTCTACTAGACAAGTATTCTCCACACAATCTGACAACCCCATATTGTAGAAGACATACTAACGCTACTATCGGGTTTGAATACAAAGGTTTGAAGCTTGAGTAGTTGCTTCTAACAAGTTGATTATAACAACGACTATCACACTCTAATAAAAACATTTAGAAAATATTTCTCATTGGAACATGTGTTTCTGTCTTTGAACTCTAAGATGAATTTGAAATTATGAGTTTGAATTCTTCTACTAATTTTTATTTTTGTTTAATTATTTATTTATTTATTTATTTTTCTTTCATGTTTTTCGCCAACATAGTCATCATCACAATATCCTACTAACTTGTACTCAGTTGATAACTTATAGAACAAACCAATGTTAGAAGAACGTTTCAAGTATCTAAGGATCCTCTTAACAAAAGTTAAGTGGAATTCCGTTGGATCAACTTGAAATCTGGCACACATACACACTAAATATAATATCAGGTATGGAAGCGGTAAGATATAGAAGGGACCATATCATTCCTCTGTATGTTTTCTGGTTAACTTTCTTTCCTCATTCATATTTATCAAGTGATCAAATGGAATGCATTGGTGTAGTCATAGGTTTGCAATCATTCATCTAAAACTTCTTGAGAAGCTCTTTTTTATACTTGGTATGATGTATGTATATCATATTCTGTCTTTGTTGAATTTGAATTCCTAAGAAGAACTTCAGTGTTCCCATCTAACTAATTTGAAATTCCTGTTGCATTAACTTAGCAAAATCTCGACAAAAGGTGCTATTAGTATAACCAAATATAATATCATCAACATAAATATGAGTAACAAGATTGCTATTTTCTATTGATTTCTTAAACAAAGTGGCGTCAACTCGACCTCTATCAAAATCGTTTCCCAGTAAGAAGTTACTTAACCTATCATTCGAAGTTCTAGGTGCTTGTTTTAGATCATATAATGATTTCTTAAGCTTAAAGACGAGATTAGGAAACTCTAGGTTTTGAAATCCTGGAGGTTTTTTTACATATATTTCTTCATTAATGTAATCATTTAGGAATGAACTTTTAACATTTATTTGAAACAAATGATATTATTATAAGCAGCAAATAAGAGTAAGATACGTAACCTATTTACCGTTGTGATAAAATCAAAAATATTTTTTAAATTAATTATTAATACTTTATTTTTATGTTTAATATCAAATTTTATTAATTATTTTGATATTTATATTTGATTAGATTTACATTTTTATACTTTAAATAATATTTTATAAATTATTTTATATTTATATTATATTATATTTCAATTTTATATTTTAAATTATATTTTAAAATGGAATAACTATTGTTCTTATTCTATATTGTTGGTTTCTAACATAACTCTTATTTGGATAACAATTTAACTAGAGATATATGACATGCTAGAATGCTAGAATTCTAGATTAACTTATCATATCTTAACTAATTGTTTTATGAATGAAAATGTTTTAATGATTTAATGAAGATAACAAACTAGTTACTCAGTTTAAACTTCTCTCTTGTACTCCTTTAATTTTTTTAAAATAAATTTACCTTCTTGCATTGTTATTTATTTATGCCTGCGTGTATGTCTGTAATAAATAATAATAACAAGACACTATTTAACATATATTTTCTAACACCTTTGATTGGTTAAAAATATACGAATTTCATTAAATTTATATGAATTTTATGTGTTTGAGTGAAATCAATGTAAATTTTAATCAATAAAATAAAGTATCGGTTAAATTGACATCCTTTGTTGATATCAATTTATGCTTAATGCTTGTTAGTTTTATATTTTTAATTGATAAAGGTCCGTATTGTCCAATTTCTCAAAGTCCTATTTTGGTTCTTATCGGTTGTATGATCGTAATTGATGAGGTATCTTTTGTGTATAGTCTTAGTTTTAATAGAGTAGTTAGTACGGTATTTCTTTAAGTTTCATCCTTCTTGTTAACGACAAAAGAGGAGAAAAGGCATAGGACAAATAGACACTTATATTGTTTATTTATTATAATATTTAGATAGTAAGACATAAGACTTAGTCTAGTCTAGTAGTATTTTTAATATATATTCAGTTCACTCTCATCTGCATCATACATAATACTCATGCATGCTTCTGTCTATTAGTAAACTTGCATCTACATATTTTAATTGAATTTATAGTGTCTTTTCCCTTTCTCTTTGTCTTTCTTTTAGAGTCAAACAAAACATGATAATGTCACTTAGTATATTATTATTTTGGTACATACTTGCAATTTACTTTTTGTTTCAAAAGGTTTATCATAAACATGAATTTTTCTATTAAACTTAACATCCTAACAGAAACATGAGTCTTACAACTTAGCATTCAAAGAAAATGTGAATTAAAAATTACTAGATAAACCTCACTGATGAGACTAGCCGAAAAGGAACTAACTTCCCAAGGAATTTTATTAAGTCAAGTGAAAAGTATAATCATAATTCTAATACAAGCAAAACAGAACATGTTTATCAAATTTAGAAGGAGATTATGATTAAACATATGACTACTTTCTAAGTGTGTGAGTCACCATACTTTACATTATACATTTCAATGCATTTTAGTTATGTGTTTCTTATAATGCATTTTATTTGTAAATTAACTTAGTATTTTAAGAAATAGAATTTAGGGGGTGGTTTCCAAGTTTTTATTTTACTTTTCTTTCTTATTTTAATTTCATTAGTAAAGGAACATCTTTTTAAGCTTCCAACCAACGAAAATTGCAAGTGATAATTGATTCTTCTAAGATAAGAGAATGTCTATATGGTTCTTACTCAAGAATGAGAATGACGATTGGTAATGGTAGATCAACAAGAATTTTTGAAGAGTAAACCACAGTATCCTGAAAATCAGCCATCAACTTTTCAGCCATTAACTTTATGTCAAAGTTCAAATGTCTATTTCTCTAAGTGTTAATGACTATCAACAGATCTCCTAAACCACTTTAATTTTCAAGTCCTGTTTAAATTCACTCCAAGCCTCAAATTGACAGTGACGAAATATAGTGGTACTTTGTACTTAGAATTTGTATATCCTCTAATTAAGAGTAAATTATCTTAAAAATCATCCAAAAATAAAATGAATATCTTCTTTATGATAAATATTCTTGGATTTATGACTTTGAGATTGTATTACATTTCATATTTTAGAGAGTTATCAATGAAGTGTGTTTTAAACACAATCATATATGTAAAATGCCTAGTAGTGGCATAATATTTTTTTTATAGCTTTATTGTTGTGTAAGTCATTTTTTAGTGACATTGAAGCCTTAAGAGACTAGAAAAAAATACATAACTTGGAGGATGTTATGAAATAATACTCGAGCCTGATGATGCTTAGAGAATATTTAGGCATGAAAAGGCATAGTGAATATTAGAGCTGTCAATTTGACAAGCTCCCTAATTATTGGCCTCGGCCTATATTTTGAAGGGGCCAAAAAAAGTTAATAATTTAAAAGGCCCCTAAAAGCAAGGCCCCCTAAAAATTTGGGGGCCTAGGAGGCCCATAGGCCCACTTTTTTAAAAAAATAATCGATTTATTTTTTTCGATAAAATATGTTCGATTTTTTTTCGATAAAAAATTCTGATTTTCTTTCGATAAAATTTTCCGATAAAAAATTTTCGAATTTTTTTCGATAAAAAATGTCCGATTATTTTTTCAATAAAAAATTTCCGATTTTTTTCGATAAAAAATTTTCAATATTTTTTCGATAAAAAATTTCCGATTTTTTTCGATAAAGAAGTTCCGATATTTTTTGGATAAAATATATCTGATTTTTTTTTTCGATAAAAAATATCCGATTTTTTTCGATAAAATATTTCCAATTTTTTTCGATAAAAAATGTCCGACTTTTTTTGGATAAAAAATGTTCGATTTTTTTTTCGATAAAAAATTTCCCATTTTTTGATAAAAATTTCTGATTTTTTTTCAATAAAAGATGTCCGATTTTTTTTCGATAAAAAATTTCTGATTTTTTTTCGATAAAAAATGTCTATTTTTGTTCGATAAAAAATGTCCGATTTTTTTCGATAAAAAATTTCCAATTTTTTTCGATAAAAATATTCGATTTTTTTTTGATAAAAAATTTCACATTTTTTTTCGATAAAGAATTTCCCATTTTTTTTCGATAAAATGTTTCTGATTTTTTTTTTGATAAAAAAATCTTAAAATTAACAAAATATTGGGGGCCTATAGACCCTTAGAGCCCCTCTCTTAGGCCCCATGAAATAATGGGCCAAAATTAAGAGGCCCCTTAAAATATCATTTTAATAAGGGGCCTAATAATAAAAGAAAAAAAATAAGGAGGCCTTGTAGTTTGGGGGTTTTTTTGACAGCTCTAGTGAATATTTGTGAGAGTCTTGATAGACATGAGAAATACTTGGGTTTGGAGAGGCATATAGAATACTTATGAAAGTTTGAAGAGACATAGAGAATACTTGAGTTTGAAGCGATGTAAAGAATACTTGTTGAGTCTGGATAGGCTAGTAATAAAGAATATCTGGACATGAAGATGCATAGACAATACTTGTATACTTTTTTGATAATAGTGGAATATTCCTTTTAGTTTAAAGTTAAATTTCTCTATAACAGAATGACTAGAGGTAGCACCGGTGTTGGATACCAGAGGAACAAAATAATATTATACAACATAAGAGATGATAAAATAGGAACTAAACATACAATACTTAAATGGAAAACTCAACAAATAAGGATAAAAACCACAAGGCAAAAGTAGATAATTTTAACTAAGTGGAAGAAATTACAGAACTTCTTTCTTAATACAAGGAGAGAATAATTACACTCTTAAAAATAAGAGAAACTACGCAAGTGAAATTAATTTTTCTCTCTAATATTTTTCTCTCACTCTCAACAAGTTCTAGTGCTTGTTGTCGTGTTACCACGTTGTAGTTTTGGAGTTTCGAAACACTATTTTAAAAATAATTTTCAGCTATTGAAGATATTACTGAATTGAATCACAGACTAGGTCACTCTTTTTAAATTATTTTGCGATATTGTCTAAAATTGTGCAAGGTAGACAATCAACCATGACTTCTCTGGGATAAAACAATCTAGATACACTATATTGATTTTCTACTCCATCGTATAAAATCGTTCTAGAATTATACTCTTTAAATATGGCGGTTAGAAGTACTCAAAAATATGATATGACGACCACTTGAAAATTTGAAGGGACTGTATTTATTTCGGTAAAGGGACATAAATAAAATTTTAGATGAAACTCAAAAAATAAGAAGTGAGAACACTCAGATTTTTTCAAAGTTTTGGTGCAATTTTTTAATTGAGTGGAATCCTTTATTTATAAAGAAACTCTACAATTGAGATGAAAAAAATCCACGTGAGTGGCTTTTGACTAGTTAGATCCAAATAAATTCCCTCTTTTGACTTAGTAATCCTGATTCCAAAGATCACATTCGCTTCTCCGAGATCTTTCATATCAAAGGTGTTATAACAATGATTTTACAGTATTCACAACATGAATGTTTGAACCGAATATTAGTTAGTCGTGTACATAGAAACATATAATAATGCAAATGTCATTTTCATATTTGTAATACATACATTGTCACTTTCATTCACTTTAAACTCATTTGATATAATCAAGTTATCAAACTTTTCATATCATTGCTTATGAGTTTTTTTAAGAGCATATAAAGACTTATTTAACTTACAAAACTTGTTTTCTTGTCTATGAATCACAAAACTTTTAGGCTTAATTGCACTTTTGGTCCCCCTATTATAGGTGAAAATTGAAAGTAGTCCCTCCATTTTGTTTGTCCTCAGTTTTAGTCCCCAAACAGAATTTGAGGCCAAATCATGATGAGTTGTCATTTTTTTAATGACGTGTCAATAAAAAAAGGTGACGTGGCAGACGCTTACGTGGAATAAACTCATTATTATATTATTTCTGATTAAAAAATATAATTTATATTTTTAAAAATCATTTTTATAATTGTGATAATATTTTTAAAAATACAATTAAATTGTTAAAATTAAATTAAAAAAAATAAACACTTAAAATCATTCACTCATGAACAAATCAAAATCAAAACCCTAAAATCATTCTAAACCCTAAGATGTACAATCAAAACCCTAAATCAACACCAACAACAATCTTAACACACTATCATCTTTTTTCGCATTCAAATTACCAACATCAAGCAACTTTGCTGCAAGATCAGTAGGTAAGGGGATCCTATTCAGAATCTGTACAAGCTGCTCTTTATCTGGAACTTGTGACCTTCTTTCCTCAAATTTTCCTAAACAATATCATCAACAAAAACAATCTTAACACACACATAAAAAAAACATCACTAGTAGCACTTGCTTGTTAATTTTTAGAAAATTAAGAAAAATAATTACTTCTCGAAAATAAATTCTGGTTTAGTAGTTTGTTATACGAAATCATTAAACACAATATATTGCTATTCATAATAAGAAAACATACAAAAATAATTTCCTATGTCCCTAAAATAACAATAATGGGCATATTTAGATTTAAAAAAACAAAACGAAGAAAACTTCTGTAGTCGGTAAAACAAATTAATGATCCAAAATTTAGCTGGAAAAGAATTACATAACTAGCTTACTATTCATATTTTAAGCAAAAGTCTGATTCAAAAGTGATGTTTTTAGATTAAAAAAAAACAAGAAACAAGAGAAACCAAACGCGCCTTAAGCCATACCTTGAGAACCATCGGCAATAGCAGTCAACAAGTTAAAAATTTCCAAATTAGCCGCAATAGCAACCTGATTCAACGGAGGAAAAGCCACCTCATTAGCCTGCGTCTTCCTCCTCCGACGATTGTGTCCCGCAAGTCTCCGACGACAGCTCCGTTTCCCTTCATCAAACTCCAACAAAGGATGAAACCTACTAAACTGTTGACAAAACCTTTGCATTTGATTCTTGTTTGCCTAATTCTAATGCTGAACTGCAAGAACTGATCTTAGTTCACGGTTGCATAAGCAGAACTCCATGTTTGGATGTGGTTTTGTGTTTTGCTTTTTGTTTTAATTGTTGTTGTTGTTGATTTTAGGGTTTTGATTGTACATCTTAGGATTTAGAATGATTTTAGGGTTTTGATTTTGATTTCTTAATGAGTGAATGGTTTTAGGTGTTTTTTCTTTTAATTTAATTTTAACAATTTAATTGTATTTTTAAAAATATTGTCACAATTATAAAAATGATTTTTAAAAATATAAATTATATTTTTTAATCAGAAATAATATAATAATGAGTTTATTCCACGTAAGCGTCTGCCACGTCACCTTTTTTATTGACACATCATTAAAAAAATGACAACTCATCATGATTTGGCCTCAAATTCTGTTTGGAGGACTAAAACTGGGGACAAACAAAATGGGGGGACTACTTTCAATTTTCACCTATAATAGGGGGACCAAAAGTGCAATTAAGCCAAACTTTTAAGTTAATCTATATAATTTTTTTTCCAAGTCACTATTTAAAAAAATATATTTTTGACATTAATTTGATATACCACTAAATTATGAATAGCAATAAGAAAAATTAACATTTTAATGAATTAATTCCAATAATAAGTGAAAAAGTGTCGATATATTTTTCCGTGCTTAGCGTTACTTTTAATCAAAGTTTAGTATCCACTTCATCTTTGATTTGAGCTTGCACGTTCCAATCAACTATAATTAATTTTGAATACTCCTCGGTTGAAATTTATTAATTTCAAAAGTACTTTTTAAATCAATTACACATTTGGCCTTAAATATTGATGATTTAATTATAATATTGCTGTCAATACTAGTATATGAATAGTATCTCTATTTGCACTTAGATGGATGAGATGCTTGAGAAATATTTTTGGAGTATCAAAGAGTATCCCTATAACAAAGCTGACCATTTTATTTGAACCAACTGATTTTCAGATACTTTTATTTTTATGCGATACCCATTTTTTTTTTTTTTTATCAATCCAACTTTTCAGACATATGTAATCGTAGCAAACTTTAACTTATTGCTTGAAAATACTACTCTTAAATAAAATATATAAAAAGTAGTAGTTGAAAAATTAATATATTTAACTAAAAATTTATACATTAATTTTTTAACAACTATTTTTATTTATAATTCATTTTGAAAATAGTATATAATATTAGTCAAGTCCTAATTACAAATTTACAATATTATGGTTTTCATAGTTTCAACAATCATGAAATATAATAGTGTGGTCAAAATGTTATTGACCCATTCCGTTTTCACATTGTTATAATCGGGTCCTTTCAGGGAAGTAATAATTATACAATCCTTGCGTTCACATGAGAGTAATATATGATATTATTCATCCCGGGAGACACACCTAGTCTACTATCAATATAAATAAATAAAGAATAATAAAAAATATATATATATATATATATATTTTTTTAATTTTTTGTGAGATTATTATTTGTGGATAAACAAATAATTTCAATAAATAACTAACATAAATGAAATATAATTACATTTTTTTGACAAAAAAAATATAACTACTTTAACAAGAAAATAAAACCGTCTTATAGAAAAAAAAAACAGAAATAACTACCATAAAAATAAAAAAAGAAACTACCATGAAAAAATACAAATTTATTATAATTAATTTTTTTATCGCATAAACAAGTAAATTTAACAAGAGAAATAAAGAAATAACTAAA
>JBBPBT010000066.1:2927671-2952603 GCA_037974875.1 Cicer bijugum | reverse complement strand
TAAATAAATTAGTATTTTAATTATTTTTTGCTTGTCTCTAACTAAACTAATATGTAAGATATATATAAATTTAGAGTAAAGAGATATGATATGATAATTTATTTCTATCTTATCTATGAAATGAGCTTTAATTGTTTAAGATATCATTAAATCATATATGGGAGGGTTCAAAACCAAAAATAATAATTTTGTAGATAGATTAATGTTTCTTACTTCACTTTTGTTAAAAAGAGTACAAAGACTTTTCCAACCTATTACATAAAATTATCTGTCTGCGTATAACAAATTGGATTTCTACACCAATCAAAATAACAAAATTAGACAAACTAGACCTTTGATAGATCTTTCTTATAGCTAAACCACTCTCATGAAAACACTTTAACATGAGATATTACATTCCATACATTACATACAATTTTTTGAATATGATTCGATTACGATGTTACCATATATAATGATCAAATAACCGCCAATCATACTATGTATTTGATTTTCTTGGCTTTCCTACATTTGCCCACAATAACACACTCAAGAAAATGAGTTAAAACTATTTTTAGGATATAATACTCCTTCAAATCCCATCCAATTATACATTGTCCTTCATGCTCAATTCATACAAGTTACTATTGAAGAAATTAACACAACCTAAATACCAAATTGAAACTTCTCAAAATGGTCCTAATGGCGGATAAATTAGAAAAGTTGAGGGACTGTTTTGTAATTTTTTTGGAATTAATTTACAAAAATAAAAAATATAGAGATTGATAGGCAAATTTTGAAACATATAAGGCCAGAATTGTAAATTTTAAAAAATATAAAAATTATTTTGTGATTCATCTTTTGGAAATATAAAGAGAGAATTTAAAATTTTTAAGTTTTAGATAGTATTTGAAATTCTATAAATTTAATTTTTACAAAATATCTTATAAAACTCTTCATTTTGAAAATTTTCTAAACTTATTATAAAAAAAAAATTAAAATTAAAGTTGTTAGGTTTGATACTTCTATTACCATGACAACTATTCATCTTCAATTTCTTCCATTGAAAATGGAGATAAGTATCCCATATTATCTTATGCAGAAACATGAAAAAAGTCAATGCCATCGAAAACAACTTCTTATTAATAAAAGTAAAGTTAAAAAAGTGAAATAAATAAAATGGCTTTCTATGCCAAGAAAAAAAAAATAATTCTGTAATTTACCAAACTGTTTTATTATTATATAAAGATAAAAGACGAAGTCCAAATGCAAGTAGCATGGATTGTGTAATGTTATTATAAAAAAGACAAATTGATGTAGGAAACCAAAATTTGACGTGGATATAAACAAGGACCTTAGTTTAGAGACTTTTGACTGCATGAAAATGTGATAATTAACTATAAACTTTATAAATACTTAATCTATATATAACAGAACAATCATCTTTTAAAATACCCGAGAGTGAAGAAAAGCAAATTAAGGTATCTTACAAAATGGTTTCATGTTTTGATTTTTTTCTTTCATTCAGTTTTGGCAACATGGCAAAGCGTTTATTTTCGAGGACTGATCAAGCTAACACTAAGCCTAAGCCATCAAACTCACGTAAGTCTTATAAACCCTTTTGAAAAATAAAATATAAAATAAAATTTATACTCTTCTCAAAAATTGTGACCGATGCAGTCTGTAAGTTCTTTTTTTTTAATTTTTTTTGAAATTATGATTGGTTTTTGTTTTTCAAAAAATGTATATTTGATTGAAATATTTGTTTGTTTCTTTGCAGAATTTACAATTGTGACACGAGACCGTCCAAGGAACCATAATTATTAATAGGAATATATGCTGTGCATAATTTTTTGTTTACGAAAGTAAGTAGAAAAAATATGTATAAATGTTTAAGTTTCTATTGGACATGAATTTTAGCTCAATATATTGTTGTAGATTTTTAATTTGAGTTGTTTGAAAGTTATTATTAAAAAAATAATTGTTGCAGCATGCCACTGTATCACTTTTTCTTCTCTTGTGCATGTACGAACCATTCCCATTTTATGATTGAACATGTGACTTAGCCCCTTTATCTTTTAATTGTTCTTGTATACACGATGATCGATAGATCTTGTTGAAAATGATGGCGCTTCCACTTATGATCCTACTAAGAGAGAGGTCATTATGGTATGAATTGAAGACTATGTAAGACGCCCCCAACGTATATGAGGTCAATGTTGAGTACACATATTTTGACTTACACGAGAATCATCACTTATATATATATATATATAACATATCAAATGAAATGAGTGTTACAATGAGAGGGTGGAAGAATTAAATATTGACTACACAACTATACATGGATGATCAAGATTAAAAAAAAAGTCAAGTGACTTTTTTAACTGATCATGTGTCATTTACGTAACTCATGTGATTTTTTTTAAGTGATCATGTGTTATTTAAGTAACTCTTAATCACGACCATCCATATTTAGTTGTATGGTCAAAATTTAACACTCTTACCCTTTCATTGTGAAACTTCTCTCATTTATATATATACTAACATTTATAAATATACTAACTTAAGTAACGCGTGGATTGGTGAGATACAAGGTTTACCATTTCATAGTATATGAGAGGCTCACATATAAGACATATCCTTCTACCACTTTCCCCTTGAGGAATAGGCGACTCACATGTTTATCGACATCAATTTTTTGGTTGTGGGCAAAGCGGTGAAATTGAGTGTGGGTTCTCATATGTTTTTCAATTCTCCCTAGACTGTAGACCTTCCATAGCCAATGAATGGGCGAATGAGATTCACATTTGTTGGATATTTGGGCTCCCTTTCTATGTAGAGAATGGTCTAAATATTGTAGCCCATGTGACTCACTTTTTCAAGTGGAGAGAAGTCTAATTAGGGTTGTAAGAGATAGACTATTTTGAAAGAAAAGACAACCACCAAAAGAGAAAAGACAAAAGTAAATCTTATTCCCGATTTTGTAAAATTAGTCTTAGAAAAACATTAATTGTGCATTCGTTAACTGTTTGATCGAGCTGATCTTTGAACAACTGGTTTGCAACATACATGTCATTTTTTTCAATGTTCTGATCGGCGAAACAATGTTTGGAGAGGGAGAAATAATGCTCGCACAACAACAGGTTTTTGGAGTGTTTTTCATCTTCTTGTTTTTCATTTGTAAGTTTTAAAGCTTTATTATCTTGGTTTATTGTAGTCACAAACAATTTTTGCATCATTATGAGACTATCTTGTATCTTTATTTGATTATAGTAGAACTATTTCTTCGGTCTAGACACCCATGGTTTTTACTTTTACATCGACGAGTTTTCCACGTTAAAATATCGATAATTATTATGTGTTTTTATTTGTTCAATTTGCTGTCATATATTTGATGTTGCTCTTCAGGGATTCTTGCAAGTCGAGGGATTTTATATCAACCATGTATTAGTTGATATCATATTTCTTTGTTTATTCCCATCAATATTAACTATATTGATGAAAATAAACACAAAAACACAATAACAATTAATACGCATCGGATATAATATTTATATAGATAATTTAGTCTCAAAATGATGCACAAATTATGCCTACAATAAGCCAAAATAAAAAAGCATTAAAGCTTACAAATTAAAATCAAGAAGGAAAACACCCAAAAAAGCTTATGCGTGCGAGCACTATTCCTCCTTCTCGAGAGCCGTTTCACTAATCCGACCATTGAAAATGAGGACTTGAATATTATGAACCTACAATCTAAAAATCAGCTCGATCCAATGGTTAAGGAATGCGCAACCGACATTTTTCTGAGACTGATTTGACAAAATCGAAAATAATGTTTATTCTTCTCTTTTGGTGATTGTCTTTCTTTTAAAATAGTCTATCTCTTGCAACCCTAATGAGACCGCCCTCCACTTATCTTTTTGAAATTGTATCCTCTACAACAGGGTATAATATAGTTTTTAGAGAATAAACGTTTGACGCTGAAATATGAGTTAGACAAATAATAAGTAGAGAGTATAGAAATGATACACCAAATATATACTAGTTCACCGAAAATGGATTACGTCTAGTCCTTACTAAGTTGTCAATTTTCACTATGGCTCAAAATGGTTTATTCTCTAACGAGATTCTTTTTCATTGTGTATTTTCTTAGCCTCAATAGGCTTATAATCTTTTCTTCTTGATTTACAACCATCACCATGTTTGTAATAACTTGAGGATATACATATTTTGAGAGTATTGATAAGTGTATGAATATTTCACTCTAATAAATTTTCTAAGAGGAAAACTTCTAAGATATAGTTGAGAATAGTAGAAAGTATTATGAAAGGATAAGTGTGCTCTTCACAACTTTTAGTATTTTATTTTTGTATGAATTGCGTTTGATGAGAATGAGTTCATCTTAATTTATAGAGGTGATAATGCTTTAGTTACAAAGAGAAGTACAATTTATAAAGGTTAATTGCCCATGCTTTTTATTTTGAATTGAAAAAGATATCCATCTGTCTTTGTAAGACAAAAGATAGGAGGATGAGTTTATAGTCCGTCCTCGGTTAGGAGGATTGAGCTTCGATAAATTTTGATGTGACTTGTGCTTTTGACTTTTTCCTTTCCAACAATTATAGAGTCTTGATTTTTTAGTCAAGGACAACATCTTTTGTATTTTTACTCATTTTCTCATGTATAAGGATGAGTGGAAGACAAAAGTTCTTCCTCTCTTTTGTTTTGTTTATCATCTGACATATAGATCATATATTCATCCTCTTATTCAACATTGTTTGTCTTTTGATGTCATTTCTTCAGTATTATTTTATCCTCTATCATTGAGGTTGTACTTTCATCCTATACTAGTTTATCCTTTCACATAGAAGACATAACAAATATTTGTAAAGACTTTTCTTCTAACCAAGAAGATGAGGAATCTGTTTTCTAAATTTGATACATTCAAAAGCAAAAATTAGATAATATGTATAGTTAGAATCTTTGAAATAATTTTGTTATCATTAAAACACTTGAGAGAGATTTTGTCTCAACAATCTCCCTCATTTTTGGTGATGATAAAATTATTTAGATTATGATTCTTATGAAATAAATTGCATAAGTAATTATTTGATTATGCTCCCCCTCAACATATGCATAAATATTTGAGATAAGTATTTTGAACCAAAATATAAGGCATTGACTATAAAATGGTTCAAAAGAAAAAGAAAAATTAATAAAGTGAATTTAAATGTAAAAGTTTCAAAAAGGCTTCATTTTAGCCTTTAAAAAGTTGACAATTTTAGCTTATAATCTTTCTCCCCCAAGATTTGTCAACTACCAAAAAGTGCCATAGCCCACAACGCTATTTGGATAGAGATGAAAAGGATGAAGTTGAAGGACGAGGAAGATTTGTATGGGGAGGTTGAGGTGGTAGAACAAGAGGATGATCCTCAAGAGCAACAATGGTGATAAGATGTTTGGTGACCAATTCTAAGTGGAGACCAAAGTGAGCCAAGGTCGGTTGAAAAGAGTTGAAACTTTCAAATAGTTTCTTTTGATCTTTCCTAATCTTTTTGCAAAATCTTAATTCTTTTTGAGTACGTTTAGCCTTCATCCTCTTTTCAAACATAGTGTGGTGTTGATCTTGAGGCATTGCATTTACGCTGACACCCTTGTTTTGGGAACTAACGCCTTTGTCTTGGAAGCAATTTTCACCATTTTTTACTAGGTATGATTCGACAGTGACCTCGGTAATGTGAATTTTTGAGGTTTCACCACTAGTCCTTGGTGGGAGGGACGACTCAAACAGTTGAGAAGATGTGGCAATAACTGGATGAGCGTTAGGAATATGAATAACCTTTACGAGATAAGTGAAGATTTGGGACATTTTGCAAGGTATTTGTGCATTTTGAGTGGGACTTACAGGTGGAGATGGGAGAACAGAAACGAGTCCTGCAGATATTGAGACATCTTCATAGTCCTTGGAACTTGATGAGTTTTTTGGAGGAGAGAATTGATGGTGGGTGAGATTTAGATAAAACTATAGTTCTTCACCATCTTCCATTAGTTGGTGAGTAATATCGTCTAGTAAAGCCAGTCAGAAACTTTTGTGGCGGCAAAATGGCTACAATGGCATAATTGTTGTTTTCCTTTTGAGAGGGCCAAATTCGTCTCAAATTTGTGATGAAAAATATTTTACTTGTGACAAAGGCCGCCACAATGGATTAAAAGAGCATTGAAACCTGAAAATTTTTGTAGCGGGCTAGGCGGCCACAAAGTTGTTAAGGCAATTTTTTTTTTAATGTGTATTTTAATGACAAAAAACCTTATGAAATAAAAGATTAAGTTTTATGAATGATGGTTTACTAACGATTGCACTTGACTTTTTATTTAAGGAACATGAATTGCATAAGTGAACAAGCAAGAAGCCATTCAATTCATCAAAGTGCATAAGTATCCACTCAATAATGAAATAATCTCAAAAGGAATGTATCATATATCAATCATTCAAGAGAATGGTTATTACATCTTCAAGATAGTATCTTCGTGAAGAAGAAGATCAAATACAACAATCAATGATCACACTAAGCTATAAAACTAGAAGCAAGATCATTTGAATAGGAAGCAAAAATACAAAGACATAATGGAGAATGTTTTTGACAAAAGTCTGGAAAATGGAGAACGGTCTCCACAGTTCAGAGATTTCAAGAACAAATGATCTCCTCTGTTGAAGAAGAAGTTTCCCCTGGATTTTACAATCATTGTTTGTTATTTCACAATCATGTGATATGTACTCTTCAAGGAATATAAAGAGTTCATCTCAGCAAAGAATCAATTCAAAATACATAGTAGAAAAGCTATGGATTATGATAATTCAAGCAAGACTGATCATTCTTTTCTTTAGCTTGACTGTCAAGAATGAAGAATATTCTTGACAACAATCTGATCATTATGGACAATAGTTAGAAAAATGAAGAATGTTCTAGTATGGTGACATCATTCCAGAATGATATGAACATTCTCTAGCTTACTGACCATCATTCTCCAGCCTTGTTACAACATCATTCTCCAACCTTATTTCATCATTCTCCAGCATGTTTTGCACGACTCAAGAAGCAGTCTTAATCTGAATCGTTTAAGAAGCAGTCTTAATCTGACTCGTAATGCACCATGATATTTTGCATGTAGTTCGTGTGGACATTTAACATGCGTGTAGAATCTATTAAATTAAGGTAATGGTGATGGTTTAATATAAATATCAAAGATTTAAAGTTTGAGTTTCATGGTGAAATCATCCTATTGTGTTCTTGATATCCTTAACTAACTAATTTGTTATGCTTTTTGAGTGTTTGTTATCAGTTAGTTTAGTGTTCATGTGTTTTTGATTCAAAGATTTTGTAAAACGGGAAGCACAAGAAAAATGGAGTTGAATTATGTTTTACTTTAAAATAGTTTTAACACAAAACAATGAAAACAAAGATCAAATAAAAAATAGAGCGACACAATCAATTTATCCAGGATCACCACCAACACGATAGCCACGTCCAACGCGTTCAACCTGAAGGATTTAATGAATTAATTCACCAACTAAATCACACTTCCATTGAACACCTACTAGTTAAATTAATTGTGTTCAAGTCTTCTCAACCTTCTAGCTTAGTATAGTCAAGTTGTTGAGGGATGTAACCACTACTGGGCTAGGTTACAAAAGAACATGTTTAAGAGTTTTTAATTAACTCCTAACAAGAAGGTGTTTACAATGTTTGTACTAGTAGAAAATATTTCGCAGCACTTAGACAACACAAAAGATAACGAGCAAGAGTCTCAAGACGGTTTCTATGGTGTTTATTTTGGTACATTGTTGCTTGTTATTTTTCCATAAGGATTGCACGTTCTTTTATAGAGTGCGTTAGGGTTTTTGGTTGTTGTCCATATTTCAAGAAATCAACATGTATCATAAAGTTTTGTATCAAACCTTCTAAAATTGAATCGTTATCAAACCTTGTAAAAAAAATATCCTTGAAATTGATTATGCAAATCTTGATATGGAGACAAAAAGAGCGGAGGATATTATGATCAAAGTATGTCGTATAAAACCTTCACACAAATGCAAATTCAGAGTTTTTAGCAAAGGATGTTCAAAAGCTCTATTTTCTTCAGAGTGTTGACTTATTGTTGTGTTGACTCTTATCAAAGCATTGACTTTTAAATAGAGTCATATGATCAAATGTTTAACATGATTTATCAAAGGTAGACGATCATTTGCTTGTTATATTTATCAAAGGTAGGATAATTAGAAGCGTGTTGTAGTTGTTAGAGTCAAACTAATCAGAAAATTGTTTGCAATAACAGCTGAAGTGCATGCCTATGCCAAACAACACCCTTGAAACACCAAACAACACCCCTGAAACAACTGAAGTGCCTCCGCCAAACAAAACCCTTGAAACACTAAACAACACTCTTGAAACAGCTGAAGTGCCTATGCCAAACAACACCCTTGAAACACCAAACAACACCCCTGAAACAACTGAAGTGCCTCCGCCAAACAAAACCCTTGAAACACTAAACAACACCCCTAAAACAACAAACAACACTCTTGAAATAGCTGAAGTGCCTCCACCAAACAACACCCCTGAAACACCAAATAACACCCACGAAACAGCTGAAGTGCCTCCGCCAAACAACACTCCTTAAGCACCAAACAACACCCCTGAAACAACAGAAAGTGCCTCTGCCAAACAGGATCAAGAACAACCTCTTTATAGGAAGAGAGTTCAGACAAAGTTGACGAGAGGGGTAACGAAGAGGATCAACAATCGTAGGAGGTGGTTGGACAGCCAGGGGGACAAGAAGGATGTCACCAAAGAAGAAGCAACAATCAAAGAGAAGAACCAACAAAGAGAGAAGCAGAAGTCAAAGGGAGGATCATTAGCTATACCAAACAATCACAATAAAGAGAGAAACCAAACCAACATGAAATCATATCAAATAGTCACATTCAAGAGAAGAACCAAGCCAACAAAAAATAAAATCGAAACCAAATCAAACCAAACAAAACTAAATCAAACCAAACTAAACAACACCAAACCAAACTAACCAAAGAGAGAAACAACCAATAACAAAAGAGTGTTGATTTAGAGAGAAGCAATCAAAGAGAACAATCAATATGGAGAGAAGCAACAAAGCAAATCACTAGAGAGAGGAGCAATCAAACAGAAGAAGCAATAGAGAGAGGCGCAATCAAACAAAAGAAGCAACATAGAGAGCGACAACACAGAAGAAAGCAACCAAAGAGATAGGAGAGACGAACAATTAAATTACCAACCAAATCAACAAAGAACCACAACAATTGAAATCATGTGAACCAAACCAAAATCAGAACTAGAGTCAATGGTAGGAGGAACAAAAACAACAACATTGGACGATGGTCCCTTAAAATTCTTCTTATGTGCTCTCACCAATTTCAGACAATGTGCTTTCCAATGTGCTTGGAGAGAATCATCCTTAGCACCAGCCATAACAAATAATGATAGGAAAATACGACAAACACAATCACCGAGACAAAATAATTTAGGGATAATCTCTTGCTGTGCGAGCAAGATTTCTCCCCCTACAGACGTCGTTTCACCGATCCGACCGTTGAAGACGAAGACTTGAATGTTGCGAACCTATCGTCCAAAAAGCAGCCCGATCCAACGGTTAACGAATGCGCAATCGATGTTTTTATGACACTGATTTAAAAAAATTGGGAATAAGGTTACTCTTCTCTTTTCTCTTTTGGTGGTTGTCTTTTCTATTAAAACAATCTCTATCTTCTTTACAATAGATCCCAAACTGTTGGGAACTCGGCAGCGGAATAGAGGCGAAATCGTTCAAGGAGGATCGAAATAGGCTCTAGATACCATGTTAACAATGAAAAGAAGAAAAAGATAGACAACCAAGAGACAACCACTCTAGGGTTCCATAACATAGAATTAACCAAAACTGTTGTTAATAGGGTTACAATGAGTATATATATAAAGTAATAGAAATATCTAAAATACCCTTACTACTAATATATAATAATATTATCTAACAGTGCAAATTAGTAAATTATAACTATAAATTTGTTATATGCGCCTTACTTTACAACTTGTTAGAAAATAAGTGAGTGTAATTTAACAAATCGTAATAATAATAATATATACACTACATATTAATATACTATATATTGATGTGTAGTATAAAGATTTAAAAGGAGATGTGACAAGCCACACCTTACCTACCCTATACAGTTGAGTTAAAATTTTAATAAATATATATTAATGTATCTAATCTATCTATGAAAAATCATATATATCAATTTTTCATGATCAAATTTTAAATTACTCATCTTTTATAATAAAAACCAAAGGTACGTAGCAGTATATATAACCAAAACTGTTGTTAATAGGGTTACAATGAGTATATATATAAAGTAATAGAAATATCTAAAATACTCTTACTACTAATATATAATAATATTATCTAACAATGCAAATTAGTAAATTATAACTATAAATTTGTTATATGCGCCTTACGTTACAACTTGTTAGAAAATAAGTGAGTGTAATTTAACAAATCGTAATAATAATAATAATAATAATAATAATAATAATAATAATAATAATAATAATAATATATACACTACATATTAATATACTATATATTGATGTGTAGTATAAAGATTTAAAAGGAGATGTGACAAGCCACACCTTACCTACCCTATACAGTTGAGTTAAAATTTTAATAAATATATATATTAATGTATCTAATCTATCTATGAAAAATCATATATATCAATTTTTCATGATCAAATTTTAAATTACTCATCTTTTATAATAAAAACCAAAGGTACGTAGCAGTATATTATTATAAAGAAAAAAAAAATTGATCTAGAAAACCGGAAGGTGACGTGGATAAACTTACCTAACGTTTTGAGACTTTGGACTGCATGAAAAATCTGAGAATTAATTATAAATTTAAAAAATACTTAATCTATATATAGATCAGAGGCATATTTCAAGGTATACAATAGAACAATCATCTTAGTTGGAAATAGTTAAGAGAGTAAAGAAAAGTAAAACTATCAAACAAAATGGTTTCGTGTCTTAATTTCTTTTTTTCTTTGAACTTTGGAAACATCGCAAAGCGTCTCGTTTCAAGGACTGAAAAGGTTAACACTAAGCCTCAGGCATCCAAGTCTAGTAAGTTTTAGACACCCTTTAATTCTTTCACTTTCATAAAATTATATTTTTGTTATAGTAAATTTACCAAATAGAGTAATTGACACTTATAAATAAATCATAATTTTTTAATACATTTTTTAACATTTTTTTCTTGTTAGTTGAAATTTATGAGACTTATCAAATTTATGCGGATTCCATCTAATTTAATAGATCTCATATAAAATTCAACTAATAAAAGAAGATGGATTAAAACGTATATGTTGAATAGATGTTGCTAATATTTTTAAATGAGAATATAATTAAATCAACCTTCAAATTTGAGGCAATATTAATTTGAGTTCAACTTGAAATCAACCTTTGTTAATGACATAATCTTGAATTACTGCATCTTTTGAACAAACTATGGCGATGGTTGATATTTATTCAATAGAATCATGTTTTGATAAAATATGTCCTACTACAAAATTTGTAAAATTATCACTGTAATAATTTTTTATAAATCTTTCATAATATTGTTATAACTAGATCCCTGTGAAATACTTTCTATACAAAGTAGCTTCAATTGAAATGATTCAATTTTTTAGGTTTTAATTCTCCAAAACTCAAAGGATATAATGGACCGTATAATAGTTTAAAATTGGTTGAGATCCAAGTAAAGTTGGAAAAATAATTGTTTTAGACTTTTAATTAGCTGTTGATCAATTTCGACGTATTTTCGATCGAGTTACCTTTAACTAAAATTTTATCGCTTTTATTTTTCATTAAGATATAAAACGAGAAAAAGTGAAACCAAAGGAATACACAAAAGAGGAGGACATTTTTTATTTTTTATTTTTTTTTTTATTTTTTCATTCTAATTATTATGTTTATGTTTTATTTCATATAGTTATACATTCATAAAATACCGAATACCATTTTTTTTGTGATAAGCAAAATGTAATCCAATACCGGTGTCTGTCATTGATATACATATATATACTTACATATGCTTCTAATAATTAAAAGTTACAAAATATCATATCATAGTTATATTTTGACAAAGATATCATATCATATCATAGTTTAAAAGGGAAATGCAAGAGAATAAGGAGCGCGCATTGAGCATGCCAATATTTTAAATAATCACACATTGAATTATTTAGTGTGTTATATACATATATATGTTTCAATAATTATTTTAATAGTCATAAGTTACACAATATCATCATCTTCATATTTTAAAGGGGAAATAAAAACAATAAGGACTAGCGTTGCATTGAGTATGCCATTATTTTGAATAATGACAGATATTTATTTATTTTGCAAAGGCAATAATTACATATTGAAATATTTGTTTGTTACTTTGCAGCATATACAATTGTGGAACGAGACTTTGCACGGGGCCACAATTATTAGGAAAAATGATAGTATACACTCATACACTCCATAGAAATTTTAAGAAAAAAAAATATCCAAGTGATAGATGTTATATATTTATAATACGATAAAAAATAAAGATATAAATAAGATAATGTATTAAATGAGTGTTTGAGAATTATGAGTGTATACATATAAAAGCTCCAAATATTAATAGGAACATATGCAGCAACAGGCCTCTCAATTGTTATTGTAGGCTTAATTAGTTTTTGTTTGTTTAGATTAATATGTTTTCGTTGTATTTTTTATTATATTTATTAAAATTTTGGCTGTTTGAAAGTTAGATTTGTAAAAATATTTGTCGCAGCTTTGCTCTAAGTTCTTCCGTACCATGTATTCTTAGTATATCTATATGGACTAAACCGCAAAACAAAATATCGTTAAATTAATTATTTTAAGAAACTTGTATTCAGAAATTACTAATAATATCCAATATCAATATTAATAGTAATGAAGATATAACTAAATATAAATCGGACACAATAAATTTTACAAGTAGTCCAGATGAAAGAAAAATAATTTCACTGTATTAAATAATAATGAGTGCAACAAAACAATGTCTTTCAAGTAACTTTAGAGAATCAAAATTTTTACAACACTAAACTAAATGATAACAGAGTATCTCCACCAAAGTAGTATCACAAATTGACTATCAGATAAGACAAAATTACTAGTAAAAAAAAAATTCAAATATCAAATAAATTGAATTCAACCAAAATATTAAAATAACATCTACGTATCAAATAATGAGTACAATTAAAATAAGTCATAATAACTTTAGGGAATCAAAATCTTCACCATCAATGAAACTAAACAATGAAAGAGCAGTTTGACAAAAGTGGATGAAATTAAACAATAATAGAACACTTTAACAAAAGTAGATATCACTAAAATTATCTATTAAATATGACAAAATTAATAAAAATATTAGAATATCAAATACAATAGAAGTAATAATATACTAAAATTTTAATAAAAACGGAGAAGTTTGCTTAAGTGATATCCACCACAAGTACACAATGTCTTCTTTCTTCCTATCTGTTCCCTTTTTTCTTTGTTTCCAGCAGCACTATTGCTCAAATCAGAGCCACCTAAAACCCTTATTTTAAGTCTGTCTAAAAAATAATTTTTTATTTTAATTTTTATAAAATACATAGGCTTACTGATATATTGTAAAAACTAATTAAACTTTCGACATAAACAAAACAAAAAAAGTCTCTAAAATATTTTTAATTTCCAATTTTTGAAATAATAATTATTTGAATTGATATTTGTGACGATGAGGATAATGTACAATTGAAAGCATATTAAAAGTACTGATTTTCATTAAAAAGCAAGATATTAAAGATATTATTTTTCACTATATCAATTACTTCATTTCATAGTAGATTTAAAAAATTTAAATTGTATGTCAATATTTTTTGTTTTATATTTAATATTGACAAATTAAAATCATTTGAATAATGGAAATTAATAGAAAATTGCATTAAACTTGAACGTTCTTTAAATAAGAACAAATTAAACATTGTTGGATTAGATTTACTTGTAGAAAATGACACACCAACTGACATACTTAATTATATAAAAAAATTAATTTTTTTTTTCAAATGCATATATTGCTTATAGTTTAATATTAACAATACATGTAACTATCGGTTCAGCAGAAAGAAACTTTTTGAAAAACAACTTAATTAAATCTTGTTTAAGTTTAACTATGTTAGAAGAAAGATTAAATGGATTAGCTTTATTGTTGATTGAAAAAAAATTATTAAACGAAATCGATTACAATAATTTGATAAATGATTTTGCATTGAAAAAAGTGCGAAAGATAAATTTTAAATAAAATATTGATCATTTATTTATCAACGTTGAAAAGATCCCATCTGATAATTTTGCTTTACACCTCAAAATGTGTTGGACCAATCCAAGCTCAAATTGCAACATTTTTAATACCATAACGCAGGGCAAAGGATCAACAACACATATTTTTTTTTTTTTTATATAAATAAATGTGTATCTTTATAAAATTTCCATATTTTATATTCAGATTTTATAAAAAAATTAATAATCTTTTAGTCCTTAAAAATATTCTATTTTCGTTTTTAGTCTATGGTTTTAAGTCAATTTTTATCTACCTTTCAAAATTTTGAATAATTTGTTACAGATATATTTATAACATTAAAATTATCTCCTTAAAATAATTATATTTTTTTAAATATGATTTTTTAAGAGTCAACAGCTTAAAAGTTCATATTTAATTTTTTACTTGTTAAAAAGGTAGACATGAGCTAACTTAAAAGTAGGGACAAAAAATGAAAATGATATTATTTTTAAACGACTAAAAAGTTAAAAAAAAAATAAAATTATAAGGACTAAAAACAAAATTTAAAAATTTAGAGTTTAAAACTTTATTTAACCATTTAAAAAAATTGGGGTCGGTTCCCACTTGAAGAAGGTCTCTCCAACAAATATCCCCTTTACTACTCAAGTGAGGAAAACCGTTGTCATTTCGACAACGATATTGCAAGTCACAATCTTTTTCCTCAACGGTGGCATTCTCAACAAATCAACACTATTATCATTTGTATCTCCAACCAATAGAGATGCTCCAACATCAATCACAATAACATACTCTTCAATAGTGTACCACTTAATGAATGACTCATTCAACAAATATCCCCCTCACTACTCAAATAAAGCAAACCATTGTCATTCTCGCAGTCATATCGCAAGTCACAATCTTTTTCTTCAACGGTGACATCTTCAACAAATCAAAACTATCATCATTTGTATATGCAACCAATAGAGATGCTCCAACCTCATTCACTATAACATACTCTTCAAAGTGTCATACCTCTTTAAAAGTTTTCTTTCAACAGTGGCTTTCTTACTTGCATCAGGCCCAATATTTGATTGCATTTGTTCGTCACGACAATTTTTATCAATAGTTGGATCATCACCATTAACATCATTTGGCTGATCAAAAACCTCAAGTTTTCTAATTCTTGTCTAGACTCACATGAGACATTTCTACGAGCAATGTCTTTCAACCGTCAATTTTTTGTGAACTCAGCATCACAACTTCAGACAAGTTTCTTCATAACATGATCATAAAATGTGTATCCAACTCCATCTAGACCATAGCCAATGAACACATAATGCTTATCTTTAGTATATGCTTTATGGGTATGCACAAATGCTTTACATCTAAAAATACACATATAATCATAAGAAATATTTTTACCTAACCAAATTGTCGTTGTTAATTCATATTGCAAGGACACACATCTTGAAACGTTTAGGGAATGAATAATTGTAATCAATGCTTCATCCAAAATGGTTGTGGAAGCTCTTTTTGCGACAACAAACATTTAACTCTTCAAACAGACTTCTTTATCGTCTCAACAATACAATTCTGCTGTAGCGATTTCTAATATCTAATTCATCTATCTCTACAATAATTGTCAAATGATCACAAGTATTCACTTCCATTATCGAAACGTATGCACTTCAACTTCTTCCTAGTTTCACACTTGATACCTTACATTTCTTAAAAACACTCAAAATATCCTTTTTACTCTTCAAAGTATAAACCCAAGTCTTTCTTCAATGGTCATCAATAAATGTCAAAAAATATGCATTGCCCAAATTATTCTTGTCTTTAAAGGACCACATAGATGAGGCACAAAATCAAGAATTTATGACCTTCTATGTGAGTTGCTCTAAAATGAAACTTTGTGCTTCTTTTCTACAAAATAGTAAATATTTTTCCTCAATTGTGGATCACTCATGTCAAACAACATATCTCGTTGAGCTAGCTCAATCATGTCTTTCTCACTCATGTGACATAACTTCTTATGCCATAACTTTTTCAACCAGATCAACTACATGAACATATTTTATTATTTTTACATGTGTCGCGTAACATGTACAATATTTCGTGCAATAATCATAGAAGTCTTGGTAAGTTTCCAAGTGTCCTACAAGAACTGGTTATCATAGCTTTCATCACAAAGCTTAGCCACTTAAAGTAAAGTCAACCGAAATCTAGAATATGCCTCACACCCTTGCAAGTTAACTTGGTACCGTTAGTCATATCCAAATCAACCTCTCCAAGGCCAATACACTTTAACACATCTTAATGAGAAAACTTCACATTACCAAATTCACCTTAAGTATAAGAGTGCAAAATATCTCTTTTAAAAGTGACATGTATTGAAGTACTTCTATCAATTATCCAACAATGCTAACTATATCATACTTTTCAATAAGAAAAAAGTCATCATCAGATATAATATTAGTATTGTCTCCATCATAATTTTCTTTCTTTGTTGTTTACATTTGTCTTTATAATTCTTATTTTTCAAAACCAACATTTCTTCTTTATATGCCATTTTTACTACATTTGTAGCACTCAAGAATTTTGTATTTGTTTCTAAAGTTGTTTTTGCTTTGTTCTCTATTTCTTGAATATCAATTATTACTTCTCCCACTTGATCCTACAACCAATACTTCTACTGTGATGAGGAGTCTTAAGAGTTTATTCTCATTTCTTCATTCAAACCAATATTTTTAAAAATCTTCATCGACAACACACTATTTGAAGTAGAATTATGTAATGACATTTTGAACGTTTCCCTCGAGTCTAGCTAAAAATCGAGAAGAAATAATCTTTGAATTTTATCATCAAATTTAATACCCAAAATAGAAAATTGATTCATTTTCTTGAAAAGTATTCAAATGCTCAAAAACAGAAGTCCCTTCTTGAAGTTTCATGGCTAACAACTTGCTTGTCAAATACATATTATTACTTGTTTTTTCCGCATGCAACTGTTCAAGCTTATCCCACAAGGATTTAACATATATATTGTAAGACCCATAGTTTTAAATCCTAAATTATACAAATTTGGGTGTATTTAGGTATTGAACTCTAAGGCTTTTTAGCCAAGTTATTGAAATTTTGTGAATTTAATGCCCAAAAATATCTTTTGATGCCGATTAAAATTATTCATCGATAAATAAATTAGATTAAGTATAGTGGATCTTTTGTCAAAGAATAGTTTATTTAGGCTATGAAGAATTTAATTATGGGAAGATTTGTTAAAAATATCACTCGGGTTGCCGAAAATTCTATCTGTCAATTGAGTTGCGACGAGAGTAGATATTTTTATTCAATTACATTGAGATGGGAGTGAAGTGATGGATGTGATAGTTGTTAGATATTCGTTTGGGTTTGGTTTTAAGTATAATATATATATATATATATATTGAGAAGGAAAGGAAAGAAAGAAAGTAGAATTGCTCCCCTCCTCGCAAACGCATCATCCTTCTTCCTCCATTCTTTTTGTTTTGCTTTCTTTTGTTTCAAGAAGAGAAATCCAAGGCTTGGTGGGTAAGAAAGCAAGGATTTCTCAACTTCATTCTTCTCCTTTGATTCAAAAATGGAGAAAAACAGTGTTGGTGTTTTCAAAACCGTCAAACGCAAACCTCCATGTTTCATCTAGATCTATGCTTCATTTCACAAAGAGATAGAAGGGAAAGTTGCTCACCTCCACGCTACGGTGCTAGTAAACTAACTTTGGAAGCGATATCGCGAGCGAAGATTTTATCGAAATTACTCGCAATACCGTAATCGCTCGTTAAAGCTATCGTTAAGGTAAGGGCTCCTTCCAAACTTTTAGTTTGCATTTAGGGACTTATCTGTGGTTGTGTGGAAAAGAATTTTGTTAGGGTTGAAGTGTTAATTTGGGGAAAATGAATCTAATGCTTTTATGGGTAAAATTTTAGAGTTGGGTGTTGGTGATATTGATGAGTGTTTTGGGGAAAATGAATTTAACTCCTTTATGTATGATTTTGAGGAAATGAAATTTAAGGTGTTTGAGTGGTGGGTTGTGATGATTTGTGTTTGTCGTATTTGACGTGTTCATAATTAATATTTATAAATTTTGAGATGTGTTTGTGTGGATTTTGTGGAAAAATGAATTGATGTGATTTGGTGTGAATTGTGGGTTGAATTTGAGAATATGTATGAGTATGCTCTGTGTGGAATTTGAAAATCATTAGAGTTAAACGAGTATTAAAAATGGGGAATCTTTTAATATCTGCGTTTACTTAATGATTGTCACGAAAATTGTTAGAGTTAAATGAGTATTTAAAATGAGGAATCTTTTAATATCTGCATTTACTTAACGATTGTCGTGGATAGAGTCAGAGTATGCTCATGCATTTCATAGTACATGGCGACCGGATAGGCCATGGTGATAGTGGTGACTGGATGGGCCACGAGATGATTCCATGTGATTTGTTGGTTCATCTTATCCTTGTCGGGATTGTCGCGTCGTGTAAGGTATGCGATAGACTGCACATTTTGGTAAATCGTGTTGATCTGTGATAGGTGGCACCTCGGTAAATAGTACTTCAGCCTGTGATAGGCGGTACATTTACAATTTATGTTTTTAGTAAATCATGCTGACCCGTGATAGGTGGCACCTCAGTAATTTAGTACTTCGGCCTGTGATAGGCGGTACAATTATGATTTACGGCCTTTCGAGGAGGGTTTTGGTTTGGAATTCCGAGTCCATGCATTTTGACATATACACATTGCATTAGGGTGCTTGGTACGCGAGTCGTGTTTGATTCAAGGTTATGATTGAGTGTTTGAACTCAAGTTATCGTGGTGATTGTGCTATAATTGCTAAGTGTGAATGTTTTGGAATTGTGTGTAAGTGTGATTGATTGCAAAACCATTTCGAAACTCAAGTTGTCATGGTGATTGTACTATAATTGCTAAGTGTGAATGTTTTGGAATTATGTGTATGTGATGTCTGATGTGTATTCGAATACTGCTTATTGTATTCGAATACAGACATGTTGTTTTTGCCACTGACTTACTGGGTAGTCGAATGCAGACATGCTGTTTTGCTACTGACCTACTGTGTAGTCGAATGCAGAAGGCTGTATTCGAATACAAATATTCTATTTTTGCTGTTGAATGCTGATCAGCCTTGTATTCGATTACAGAGATGCTGTATTCGAATACAACAGTGTTGTTTTGTTAAAAACTTCATTTTTCAACCTGGTTTATGCATGTTTGGCATATGGAAACCCTTTTAAGGTGCATGCTAAGTTGAAAGGTTATTTTGTGCATTTAAAAACTTAAATGTTATGTGTTAATTGTTAATTTTGGTTGGTGACCCTTTACAACTGTTGTGGAAATCTGGGCTTTGACCTCAGATGAGAACCAGGACCATCCTTCCGGTTGGTGCCCTTTGGATGGGAATGTAGTTGGACACACCTGACTGGAGCTGTGTTAGGAGGATCTTGTGGGGCGCGTGAAGATCAGATTAGGTTGACGTATAGGGACTAGATGTCTTTCTTTTGAGATGTGTTTATTTTAATTTGGAAGATTGTACCTATACCAATATTTTCAGCTTGACATTTTATTTTCGATGGGACCCATGTACCACTTTTTGATGTGTAAATACTTTGGATTCGTATTTCAAAAACTATTTCGCTGCTTGTAAATTCTGTTGACTTATTTGTCGTTGTGTACGACTTGAATATTTATCTAAAAGTAATTTTTTATTTATTTCTTTGTTATTATAAATCTGTTTTGAAAAAAAAAAATACACTCTCCCTGTTAAAAATTGAGGTGTTACATATATCTTCACTAATGTAGTTCAACACGTTATCATGAGCCATCTGACGAATGTCCCATACATCTGTTTGTGTAGTAAAGTCTATTGGTCAGTAGTCTTATTTTCCTATTTTGTTGCATCGAACATAGGTTGGTGAAAACTATTCAAATAAAATAAACCATTCATCTTAATTTTTCAAAGGGCATAATTTGACTCATTCAAGGTCACCATACGAGTTGTATAGACTTCCATAATTCATCACAAAATACTACCAAAAGAGAACCGAAGCTCTGATGCAGCTGTTAGGACAAGAGAGAACAACGAAAACTCGTTAAATTAATTATATATTGTAGAACATGAACACATAAACTACCAACAACAACTCGTACTAATAATAACAACAATGAAGGTGTAAATAGATATAAATCGGACACACCAAATTTTAAAGTGGAAACCCCTTCAAATTAAGGGTAAAAACTACAAGTTACTTAGACCAAATATATAACTTCACTATGTCAAATAATGAATACAAAAAAAAAAAAATCCTCTTAGTAACTATAGGTAACCAAAATCATCAACTAGCAGTTAAACCAAACCATAACAAAGTGCCTCTATACACTATGCCAAAAATGACATTTTATAGCTATAATAATCACATTTATTTATTCGATAGTGCTTTACAAGTTTTTAGAGCTCAACGAGGTGCTACAGTGTCGAAGCAAAAGTCTAATAACATCACATGAATTCTAATAAAGGTTTGAAATATATGCCTTTAAAATTTCATTTAGAATCAATGCACAAATATTTTATTGACTTATATGTTTTATTTTATAGTGCCCTCGTCAAACTAACAACATCTACTGTGGGTACTATATATTGCGATTCATGAATGAGATTGTTGATAGGAATCAAACTATTATCCCAAAAACGGTACGATATTTTCATTATTTGATTTTCATATATAAATTATGTATATATTTAATTCTAACTTATTTGTGTTCAATTTTTATACATAGTACTTTGACAATTCGAGTCCAACATACTATGAGAAAGATCTAATTGAATTAAAGGAAGACTGGTGTCAGTATGTGATTGAAATAAAAATTATTTGATTTGTTGGGAAATAACATGCTGTAAGATATCTGAATATATGGTAGCTAGTTCTGTTTTATGTAGTTCTTTGTAATTTTGTTAGTTATATGTATATGAATAGGGCACATTTGAAAAGTTGTGAATATGTAGTTATATGAATATGTGTTGTTGTACAATATCTGAATATGTATATGAATATAGTTATGTTGTTGTGTAAAGTTATAAAGTTAAGTTATATAGTTATGTTGTTGTGTAATGATTGTGAAATGGTTGTGTGAACTAATTCTGGATGAAAATGATTTTGGAAAAAAAAATTAAAAGACAACGCTTTTAAAAAAAAATGCCATAAAAAACCATAAAACGCTTTTTAAAAATTTCATTTACAACGTTTTTAAATAAATCTAAAATAAGAATGCATCTTTTACAATGCTTTTTGAAGAAAAAAAAATGCGGTAAAAGATGCATAATAATGCATATATTGAGTACACATTTTACAACGATCTTTTCAATAAGCGTTGTAAAAGATACACTCAATATATGCACCTTTTACAGCGCTCTTTTGAAAAAAAGATGTAAAAGGCGCATAATAATGCATATATTGAATGCACCTTTTACAACGCTTTTTCAAATAAGCGTTGTAAAATGTGTTTAACAAGCGTGCAATATATCTACCTATTTTATAGCGCTTTTTATTTTAAAAAGCGTTGTTGTATTTTTTTACAGTGCTCGATTCTACAACGTTTTTGTTTTGTTGAAAATACACTATAAATGACTTTAAAAAAACGCAATAAAATCCTATTTTTCGCGTAGTAATAAGAGTAGGTATCACATACTATCAAAATAGAAAGAGAAAAAAAAACTACTAAATAGAATATAAAACACAATGGCAATAATAACATACTAAATTTCAGCCAAAATAAAGATCATTTATCGATCCCATATCCATCACCAGTACCAAATTTCTTCTTCTCTGAATTTGTTCTATGCGACCAATGTTTTCAATAAGACATACATTTTTTGTGTCTAGTAGTACGATTGCTCATAATTGCATAATATATAACTAGGGATTTTAATCCTTTTCACAATGGACTACGGCCTAACCATACATACACATATTTTTTTAAATTGGTGTGGATTCCCACTCGAGGAAGGATCCACCCGTCAATGCCTTGGTGATAATGTAAAAAATGGAATCTTATGAATTCACAAATCCTTCTATATTATGACATACAGTTTTGGCAAGAGTTATGGCAGACTAAATTTCTATCTTTACTGACATGGATGCAACATTTCAATCTTTAATTCGGCCAAATGATTTCAACCATAACTTCATATAGTTTACTCTGCCCGACATGATGACAAATGCTGGTAGTTTCTTGGAGTATCATAAAAACAGTGCTTTGATGAACTCAAACACATAACTTGTTATGCTCTTTCTGTCCACTCTAGCACCACTTCGATCAACATATGAATAACTAAGTAAAACAATTTATCTGCACTTGTTTGACTTAAAAAACAGAATTCCATAGTTCACGATCCATTGCAAATACCTTAAAATTATTTTTTCAGCAAAAATATGAGATTTCTTTGGTTTTTCCATGAATCTACTTAATACTCTAACTCCATAACATAGCCTACTCTACTATATTTGTTTGAATAATTAAAAGTAGTTTAGCCTCTCCTTGTTTAAGTTTCACATACACACCATGCTCCACACATTGCATTTGGCAAATTAAGTATAAATGAGTCAACTCTTTCCATTCCATGCTCCAAGTGGTTGCTTTAATCCATTGAGTACAATGTTCATGAAACTGTTATGCTAATAGTTATTAACTAACTGAGATATTTAGTTATTACACCACTTAACCAATATTTGAACTACCAACTAACACTATTTCGAATATAAAATAAAAATACTCATGATAACAGGTAATATCATTTAACTTTTTTTTTATGTTCTTCAAAAATAATAACACTCTTCAAATATCCTTCGTAGAAACTTTTTTCATAGAAATAAAAGAGATTATTGAAATTAAAATATAATATTTTAAAAAAACAAATAAAGAGAAATAGAAAGAAAAAATAATAAAAATAAATAGTGTAGTCAAAAGGACTACACATACACAAAGTGTATGAGCATATCCACAAGAGAAATTTATCATCCCAAAATCAGAACAATTAATCTTGAGAAATTAATTTATCAATTAGTCAACGGTAAATTAAATATTTAATAATATGTTAAGCTTAGGCTATGTCATATTGTAGGTAACTTATAGCCTATAAACTAATATGATCAAAACAGAGTTGTTGGTTTTTTGCATTTAAATTGTTATAATAATAGAGTTGTTTTTATAATATTATTTTATGAGTTTATGATATTTTTGAGATGCTACTTTACATATTATTTAAATTTATAGTATGTAACATATCGTATTTTCTCTTATTTTTATTATAATTTTGCTACCAACACCTTCTAATTTACTATCCACATCCCTTAAATATTTTAAAAAATTAATATTCCTAAATTATCTTCTCCTTCTTCCTCTTCTTTATTAACCTAATCCATCATTTTCTTCTTTATTTTATCTTCATTATTTTCATTCAACACCTTCTCCATCTTCTTCATTTTATTCCACATTAACAATCATCATCATTAACCATCTTCATAAATCATCATTAATCCATTATCAATCACCATCAATTTTCATCAATCATCATTAACCGTATTCAAAATTTTGCTAACATTTACGTGAATTCAATTTCACGTAAGTTTACGTGAACTGAGTTCACGTACGTTTACCTAAACTGAATTCTAGTAAATATACGTTAACTCAGTTTACGTAAACGTACGTGAACTTAGTTTGCGTACACATACGTGAAATTGAGTTCACATAAATGATTTGATTTTCAATCTTTAATGATTTCGAAATTTTAATTCACGTACACGTAAGTGAATTAAGATTGCGTACATAATAAAATATTGAATTATCAAATTCTATTAATTACACAATTTTAAATCAAGTACGTATATGTGAATTAAAATTGCGTAAATTTTGAGATTTTTTTTTAACGTACGTGAATTGAGTTCATGTACAATTCTTAGATTTAGAAAAAAAAATTTGAACTCAGAAACAAACCAACAAACATACATTTTTAGATCACTTTAAAGGGCATTATAAATATCAAAGGGCACTTTAAAGGACATTAGAAAAAAATTCGAACTTAGTAAAATTATAAAAAATATTATAAACATCAAAGGATATTTTAGATATTTTGATTTTTTTTACAATTTTGAGAAATGTGGGTTGTAATGTGAGGGATGTGGGTAGCAATATTGTTTTTATTATCTTAATTGAATATTTTTATATTAAATATATAATAATATGTTCTTACATCATTTTATATTTATTGATTATTTCAACTAATTATTTTATCAAACACTTTAAATTTAATTTAGGCTCTTAAGGAAGAAAACTAAATTAAGACTCTTAAGTAGATTAAATTTAGGGTTTAGGATTTATTTTATCAACTACGTACATTATCAATAAGAGCCTTAATTTAGTTCTCTTCCTTGATATGTGAAATGTTAATATATATATATATATATATATAT
>JBBPBT010000066.1:2899688-2915367 GCA_037974875.1 Cicer bijugum | reverse complement strand
ATTATTGAATGATATGGTAAAATTAACTTCACATGATATTTAATGATATGACATGTCAATTAAGTGATTTGAGAATTTATTTTATTATATTATAGTAATATATATACATTTTTGCTTATATTTTGCTATGGTAGGAATACAGGTCCATATAAAAAATATATAAACTATTTTCAACTAAAATCAAAATGGTAAACATCAACAAAGAAAAAAGTATACAAATAGAGACTGAAAAAAAATAATAACGAGGCCAAAATTAACAATATATAATATATATACGAGCTAGTCAAATGGAAAATGGAAAATGATTAATGTCACGAGATTTTACATCGCGGATACATTATATATGTTTCTGATTGGCTAGTCAAATCATTGACCAATCCTATTTTCTAAGAATACAACAACTTCGTCAAATTTAAAAAAAAAATGTTACAAAGAGCAAAATTATATTTAATAAATATTTTTTCAACATAGGCTCCTGAAAACGTTTATGAAAACGACTCATAATAATTATTTCGATCTTTCAAATAATTAATAGTTTTTCGGCCCAAAATATCCTGGCTAAATATTGAATATGAATTGTCTGCATCAACTAAAATTTACAGTTTCCATGATTGGAAAATTTTAATTGTTTCGATCAAAATCATAAGCCTAATTAACATTACAAAATATTGAAATCAAATTCAAAATATAACTTTAAAATGTGAACCGTCTAATTGAGATTGAACTATCTAAATTAGGCAACTGTGTTAACTTTGATAATCTTAATTTATAAATATAAGACATAAGAGTTAGAGACATCACCTGGAGCAGCATATCCATATGTGCCAGCAAATGATGTCCAAATAGGTGAATCATGTTTTAGAAACCTTGCAGTTCCAAAATCTGAGACATGAGCTTCAAGATTGGAAGACAATAAAACATTCTTACTTGATATGTCTCTATGAATTAAAAGTGGAGAACAATCATGATGCATATAAGAAAGAGCACTTGCAACACCTTTCACAATATCAACCCTTTTATACCAATCTAATTCCAATGCTTTCTTATCATCATTCAACATTTCAGCTAAATTCCCTCTATCCATATACTCATAAACAAGAAATGTGTGCATCCCTTTACAACAAAATCCATAAAGCTTCACTATGTTTCTGTGTCGCGTCTCTGTCATCGCCTCCACCTCATTTTTAAATGTTTTTATACTTTTAATGTCTAAATTTTCTTCATCACACTTCAACTTTTTCACAGCAAATATTTGTCCACCTGGCATCTCAACTTTATAAACATTTCCAAATGCTCCTTCACCAATGCAATACTTGTTGTCAAAATTATTTGTAACTTCAATTATGTTTTGATACACGACTCTTCCATTGAAGTACCAAATTGAAAATGGATTTGATATCTCCAAACAAGAGTTTTGTCTTGAAATTCTTGACTTTTTCTCATAACAAAACAAAAATATACCAACAAACACCAATGAAACTAAAAGGGCACCTCCTAAAGAAGCAAAAATAGAAATCACAACCATGATTTTGTTACTTCCATTACTAGGTTCATTGGGTGACACATTACAATGTTGCAAACCTTTAAAATTTCCACATAGATTTGGATTGTTGCTTAAATCAATTGGATAAGAAGAATTGAATATGCCATCTTTAGGAACATGTCCCTCCAAATGATTGTAAGAGAGATTCAAAGTTGACAAACTCAACATTTCACTAATTGCATTAGGGATAGAACCTGATAAATTGTTGTGAGAGATATTCAAGCTTATCAAATTTGAAAGCTTATCAATATTAGGAGGAATTTCACCTGAAAAATCATTGTAACTCAAGTCTAAAAATTCTTGTAAAGATGCAAGGTTTCCAATTTGGAAAGGAATTGTGCCATTCAATTCATTGTTACTTAAATTCAAACTCAACAAATTGGAACAGTCACCTATTTGAATTGGAATTGGTCCAAAAAACATGTTCATTGAAAGGTCTAAATTTTCCAAATTTGAAAGCTTTCCAATTTCAATAGGTATCTTACCAAAAAGCCTATTACCACCCAAATATAGTTTATACAAATTTGAAGAATTTCCTATCGTTAAAGGAATGTTTCCTGATAATTGGTTAAAAGAAAGATCAAGCTCGTGCAATTGACCCAAATGAAAAATCTCACTTGGAATGTTACCATTCACTGAGTTTCCAGCCATATTGAGAAACTGTAAGTTTTTACATGCACCCCAATTAGAAGATAAATCACCTTCCACTTTATTATAGCTAAAATCCATATAAGTCAGATTTTGATAAACTCCAAAATCTCTATCTGCATAACCTGTAAGCTTGTTGTGTTGAAGCCTAACTCTAAACAAAGAAGGACAGTTTCTAAGGCTTCTTGGAATACGGCCAGTGAAACTATTATAGGCTGCACTGAAATTCTCAAGCTTGCCACTTTTGCAAACTTGTGGTGGTAACTCACCAATGAAATTGTTCTCAGCAAGATGTAGAACAATCAAAGAGGAAAGGTTTCCAAATTCTTGTGGCACAGTACCATTTAAGTTGTTACTGAAAAACTTCAAATCAGTTAGTTTTGTTAGTTTACCAATAGTGGAAGGTATTGGGCCAGAGAATTGGTTTTTATGCATTCTAAGAATACTTAAATGTGTACAGTTTCCTAAAGATGAAGGAATAGGCCCAAAGAAGTGGTTTAGATAAAGAGCTAGTACAGTCAAGTTTTTTATGTTCCCTATTTCATTCGGAACCTTTCCACCCAAATGGTTATCGTGGAAAAGTAGATTCCTGATGCTGATAAGCCCAATTTTTGAACTGGATTTATCAGGAAACAAACGACGATCTAATATCCCTGATACGTAGTTTGTTGAAACATCGAGCTCGTAAAGTTGAGTCAAGTTGGATATAGAAAGAGGCAAAGTACCATTGAAATAATTAATAGAAAGATCAAGAAATTGGAGTTTTGAAAGAACACCGATGTTTTCAGGTATGATACCGGTGAGGTTATTTGTTTTGAGATCGAGACGAAGAAGGTTTGGAAAAACTGATAAGTTTAAGTGTTTAAGAGTACCTTGAAGTCCAGTATAAGCCAAGTTTATGACTATAACACTTTCATGAGAATCACAAGTGATACCTCTCCATGAACAAGGTGTATTCTGTGTTGAATTTGAAGTTGAATTGTTAATGATCCATGAATCAAGAAATTGTTGTTGAGGGAGACTTTGTTTCCATTTGAACAAGGCTTCAACTTGTGTTAGCCCTGAAGATACTTGACATAGAGCTAGCAACAAAAGAACAAACAAAGTATATGGAATTGTAAATGTGTGGTTATGGTTATGTTTGGTCATTATTGACACAACTCAAAATGGTTATGAAGATTTTTATTCGCTTTGTTCTCCCAACTAAATTCCAATTACTTTTCTTGCATGAGAAAAGTCTAACGGGATAAAAACTTAAAAAGTCTATATTAATAAAATTAAAGTCTAATGAACAAGACTACATGGTGTCCCTAACTATGATTTTTCCGATAGTAGAAATTAAAATGAAATATAAAAAATATGGAATATGTCGTAACACACGCCTACAAGAATTAACTGTTTTTTCTTAAACGTATCATTTGTGCATAACTATACAAACTAATATCCTAATTGGATAGAATTACAATTAACTGAGATTTGATGCTGCTTCGTTTTTAGAGTTGAATTTAATCCAATACCTCCAATTCAGTAGAAAATGATATGAGAAAGGTAAAATTGGAGGTTCACTAACTCAACTAATTTGAGTTAAGAGTGGATAATAGAAATAGAAAATTTTTAAAATAAAAAATTTCAAAATAAAAATAGGAAATGTTTGAAATAAAAGTTTTCAAGAAAAATAATGTAATTATTTTAAAATAAAATTTATATTTTAAAAATTTGGATAAAATTTCAAATTCTCAAAACTTAATTTAGAAACTTTTATCTTCAAAAATTTTAAAATTTTCGAAAAAATATATGTATTGAAAGTTTGTAAGTTTTGAAAGTATTCTTAAAGATGAAAGTTTTAAAAATTGTAAATTAATTCAAACTTTTAAAAGTAAATTCATTTTGTATTTTAAAAATTTTATAATTAATCAAAGTTTTGAAAATTTTATTAATTTTTGTTAAAGTTTTGAATGTGTGAATGAAAAGAAAAACAATTAACTTTTTATATATAATAAAAAAAGATAAAATAGTTTCTTTAAATATATTGAAAGTTGAAAGATATAATAAATATGAATGTGGCAAATAGAAAACTCTACCATACATTACTATATTAATATTAGTTTTTTAAAAGTATAATCTTTAAAAGAAATCAACATATGAGACCCAACAAAATAGGCTAAGACCAATTTTGTGTGGCATAAGCGATGGATACTCCGACCCCCCTTTTATAATTGATTTGTTAGCCCAATATATCTTTCATAAATTTAAATACGTTTTTTTATAAGGTGATGGAAGTTTTCTGCTAAATAAATATTTTTTTTCAGATCATTTAAAGTGGCACTTGTCAACAATAGTTACTGAATTTCTCAATAGACCCAAAACCGAAAAAAAAATGGAGAAATAACTTATAAGAATATAAAGTAACATTTTCACAAGTTTATTCAACTATTTGTATATCAAGTGGATAATAATTGTTTTTTAATATCACCCACCACATACATACATACATGATATAACAACAACGTAATCACAACTCGTCAGTATGGTAAATATGTTTAATTACTCTTTATTTTTCAGCAAGTTTGATAAGAATATATTTATTAATTGTCATTGACATTTAAATTGCTTATGACCTTTATAAGGTTATTCATGATTTTTTTAAATATAACAAAGGTTTATATTTAGCTTGTGCAACAAGAGCATTAGCATATGTTAGAAGTAGGGAGTCCAAAATTTTGTTTATAGTGTAAAGTCATCTTTTAAAATTTGCGTTCCTTGATTTTGTAGACCACTCTAAACTAGACTTTACTCTCTGTCTTCTCTTCAAACAGACTAAAATGAAAAATTATTAACAATGACAAGATTGTGAAAACTAAATTATAATTTCTATCTGTATATCTTTTCTTGTTACGTGAATTAATCTAGGCAAATGATATGCATCACGTAGATTGATATGTGTAGAGCCTCCGTGCATCAAACTGATATGTTTATATGACTAAAATTTATTTTACCAATTTTTGAATAATTAAAATTGCACTTTTTTAATAGATACCTAATTTTTAAGGTTAGAACAAGACCTCCCAAATCTTTAAGATAGACCTCAATAGAACCATGTCACAAAAATAATTCATAACATCTAATCCTCTTGCTACACGTAGAAGGAATCAAAGCAATTAGATCAAATCAATCTAATTACACCTAAAAGACTTCATGATTGCATTATGACATTTAACTAATTAAAGAGAACTTATAAATTAAATAAAAATAATCACAATTTTAAAAAATTAACTTTATTGTATTTTTATTCTCACAAATAGAAAGTAGAAATAATGATTTAAGAACGACGCATATAATATGAATCATATTAACTACTTATTTATGTCGCTTGTCAACTTTTTCGCGTCAATTTATTTATATAATTTAACTCATTTTACAATAATAGAACTAATTCATTTGATGAATAGTATAAAATTTTATATTAAAGGCGCATGCTCTAATTTGGAGGGTGATTATTTTATTTTTATATTCTCTCAAGATTTTAATTAAATGTTTATATCCACCCATCCATTTTCTTATTCTATTTTTTCCCCTTCTTTTAATGATTAATTTCAGTTGATTATTCGGTCTCTTCCTTATGAACACCAAGTGGTCCTAAATATTGATGGAATTTCATATGAAAATCCCTGATAGGGCATGTTATGGAGGTTTAATTAGAGATCACAAAGGTTCATGGATGTTAGGATTTAATGGACAACCATTTTGAATGGATTAATGTTAGTTTGGGACATTGGTTGCAAAGATGTGAGTTGTAGACCAAACTGTATGAAAGCATAATCTTTAATTCAAGACAAGACATCTCAACCTCATAAACATGTTAAGATTATTCATGGTGCCAAAAAACTTGTATCTAGAGATTGAGTTGTTTCGTATGCAACACGTACAAAGAAGGTAATCAGTGTGTAGACTTTATGGCTAAGTTGAGAGCAAATGCCATGACCTATATGGGAATATTTCCATACCCACCAACTTGCCTATCTTCTTTACTCTTCACTACGAGAATTCCTTATAAAAGGGTGTAATTATGTTAGGCCTATTGCTTAGCAAAATAAGCTTCAAGTAACAATGAAAGGGTAAAAAAAGTCAAAGTTCAAAAAAGCCAATGCTCTAAAAATCAAAGCTATGAATAAGACAAATTCTACTAATGGTGGTTTTGGTTCGGGGTACACCGTGGTGTCCTATCTGACGGGCAAGTCATTGTTGTCAAGAAGTATAAACTAGCTAGTACTAAGGAGATAAAAAAATTTGCTCATAAGTTGAGGTCCTATGCTGCGCAAAACATCGCAATGTTGTTATGTGTAGTACCCTATTTTTGTCCGACCATTTAAAAAATTTCAAAAAAATAATACGTCATAACAATGTTCTTAATTTTATATACTTATAATCACATTTTGATTATACTAAAAAATTTCAAAAAAAAATCAAAATTAAACTCTTAAATCTATTCCAATAATTGAGCTTACATTCTCATTGATGTTTTAACAAAGTGTCCAATTTAAATCATAAAAATAAAATAAAAAGTAACAATAACTAACAAACAAATAAATATTTTGGTAGAAATAGTACAAGTTTTCATCCTCCACATTTTAAGCTTCCATGTTTCCCTCCTTTTGAGTATTCACCAACTTTATACTCCATCAAACTTTGCACTCTATCAAACTTTGCATTCAATCAAACTTTGCATTCCATCAAAAAATAGAAGTCTCATTTTCACCAACTTTGCACTCCACCAAAAGTAGAAGTCTCATATTCACTTGTCACTCCATAATTTATGCAAAACAATAGAAAAACCGGAACTCAATTTATCTACTAGACGCAACGATCCATCCTTATAGCCTATAAATTAAGAACCAAAATTTGGTTTGAGGAGAGTTTTGATTTTCCTAAAACATTAAAATAGAGAAAATAGAGTTCTTCTTTGCTTCTAATATCAACAAAGAAAACCACAATCTTCTTAAAATGTAGAGAGTTAGAGAGAGCATGAGCCACACATCACCATCTTCATCATCCTTTGCAATCTCTTAGGAAACCATCATCAAATCGACTTCCACAAATAACCACCATGAGCACTGCCGTTAGAGAGTCCACACAGTCACCTCCGTCAACTTTGACCTACGACAAACCACCACACGAGTGCTGTCGCTAAAGCGTTTACTCAGCCACCGCCGTCAACTTTGACCCTAGATCAACCACCATCACGAGTAACCCCCTTTCGTGGTCGTTTTTTGTGAGTTTGTTCTCTCTCTCTTTCTCTATCTCTTTCTTAACAATGAAACTTATTTCTCTCTATGTGTGTTTGTTTACCTTTTTTTAAATAAGCATTCACAATAAATAAATATTACATTAATTAGATGTGACATCTTTTTAATCTACGAGTAGTTAAAACACAAGTTGTACCACTTGGTAGCTTTAAAACTCAATTTTAAAATCGAAAATAATAAAAGAGATATTCTTAAATGGATTAACTAGATGATACATTTTTTTACTCATTGAGTTTTTGATACACGAGTTGTACAACTTGATAGTTTTAAAACCCATTTTTTTAAAAATAATTGTTAAAATCAAACAAACTGTTACTTTTTTTTCCAGTCAAAATAACTCTTTATCAACAACAAACACAATTTCTTTAAAAGCAATCAACACATCAGAATTTTCTACCCAAGAACTACGTAACTTTGATTTCTCAATCGCACCGAGAGATACGCAGGAGCAAAATCACACTCTTGTCAAACACAATAATTAAAACATTTTTTTCACTCTTCTTTAACACGCTTTTATCTCAAAAAATTACATTTATAAAAAAAATTTATATTCATATTTAATAATAAAGAGAAATAAATATATTTAAGTTGATATAATTTTGCACAATTAATTATAGGTAACTGTATTTTAACGGATGTCGTAGGGTGCTAATACCTTCTTTACGCTTAATCAACTCCCGAACTCAAAAATCTTGTATCAAAGACCATTTTTTTTTATTTTGTTCTATTTTTTAAGGGTTTAGCCAATATTTTCTCTATTTTTAAAATAAATTTTAGTGATGACTTCATTGAATGCAAGTAAAACTTGAAATTTTAGGCCGCGACATGATGTTAATTGGTTCTATGTGGAGGAGGGAAGAAGATTGCTAGTTTATGAGTATATCTGCTAAAGAGCGCATGATTCTCATCTCTACGGTAAATTTCCTTGAATCCTAAATAATTAATAACTACAATCATAACAATTATGTTGTTATCTTTAGCCTAAAGAATTTTTTTAAGGGATAGTTTGGATTTGCAAGACGAATGCAGAAAGCGCTAGATTGGTCTGCACGCCAAAAATTTATGGTTCGAGCAACTTGAGGTTTGAGATATCTTCATGAAGAATGTAGAGTTGGTTGCATTGTACACCGTGATTTGCGGCCTAACAATATCCTCATCACTCATGATTTTGAAGCATTAGTACGTCATATTTATTTATATGTACATTATTGGCTTCAAATTATTTTTGCAGCCATTGCCGATAAATGAATTGCTATATGGATGTGTACACGCGAACACGTCTCTAACCTAACATTCAATTATGATTTTTAGGTGGGAGATTTGGGACTTGCTAGGTAGCAGCACAAATGGAGATATGGGTGTGGAAACAAGGGTGATAAAAATATTCGGGTAATGCTAGATGAAAGCCAATAAATATTTCATCTCATGATTAGTTATAAAATGTGTTGATAGAAATCTTGTTGTTTCATAGGTATATGGAACCAGAGTATGTTCAAAGTGGTCAAGTAAGTGAAAAAGTTGATGTGTACTCATTTGAGATCATATTACTTGAACTTGTGACAGGTCAGAAAGCCATGGATATTGATTGGCCCAGGGGCCAACAATGCCTTGGTGAATGGGTAAGGTTTATCAGAAAGAGAGAACACAATTTCTATCTTTGACTTGGTATGCAATTACAATCATTGCACCAGATTGTGGATCGACGAATATTTCATTGTAGTAATTCATCCATCATCATCTCTCATTTTTTGTGTTTTCTCATAGGTGCTCAAGATGCTAGAAGTTGATATTCTCATGTGATTGTTGATCACTTTTCCATTTCCCAAGTATGTCAAATCAATAAATGGAAAAAGGACTATGGCTACAGATTCAAAGGCATGTGGACTCCTTAACACAATTTGAATTAACTATGAGCTTGACAAAATCACCGTGATTCTGTTGCATAATTTTTTTTCTCATAAGTTTTTGGTTCAGTGATGTAAATAATAGTAGCTATCTATAATTTTATGGAGGGTAGAAGAGCATAATATAGTGTAACTAAATTGGAACGCATATATTACTTAGCTCTGTATAAAACAATATTCCAGTTTTGGTGTGTGTAAATTTTATGAAATGGTTATATATTCTATCATATTAAAATTTGTTGTTTTTTATGTTAGGGTTATACTGCAAATCTTGAGCAAGAAAATGATCAACTGATGACGACGAAGGTTGCACAAATAAATTTCAAATCGTATGTATTACAGCAAACTTTAGGTTCGATTCGTCCCTATCAATCTATATATATTAGATGCAAATATGTTAACCGACGAATCCCCTGGAATCTTTGAAGTGAATTGCACATTCACATAAAGTCTATCAACCAATGATAGTTTACATAATTAAATTCTTTCATTTACTCTCTCGAACTATAGAAAAAAAGAAGTGACTCAATATTTTTGACAATAGTTTGACTGATTTAACATGAAGTTTGTCTTGTCCTTCATGGCTCTAATGTATCTCTATTTATAGAGAAATTCATACCAATTGGTGAAAGAAAACAACTTTTGAATAAAATTGTAACATTTAGTAACTTTATAGATACATTGGTTTGATGGCTAACAAATGCATTACATCCAACTATTCCAACTAATTGACCAAGTGATACATTAAGTTATTTAATTTTACTACATTAATAAAACTGTTAGAGAATTCCAAACATATTCTAGAAATTCCCCTCACAATATCAATAGTAGTGGAGTCAGTAATTACTAAAGTAGATTTTACATTCAGTTATTCACAAAGTAATACTGAACCATATTTATTTTATTCAATAGATATAAATATTTGTCCTGTATTTTTATTAATATTTATTAATGACAAATATTTAGTGTACCCTATTTTTTTACAACTATGACCTTTGTATTTTTTTTTAAAGAAAGTGTAAGTTTTTAGTTCCTAACTAATAAAAATCGGTTAACTTTCACATTTCTTAACATCTAAAATATATTTTTTTTTAAAAAAATACTCCTTTGTTGTCTAAAAAAACTGTCTTTTAAAATATTGGTTTTTAATTTGGGCAGTTATTTTTTTTCTTATATTATGAGATAGTTATTTTTTTTTTATAGATATGAATTTTTTCTTATATTTATAGTTTAACGATATTTGTATATCTTAAAGTTTGATTATGGTTAAAAATAAAGACAACAATATTGGTTTTTTTATAGTTATTTTTTTTATTATAAGGAAAAAAACTTGTGTGCATTTTCTTAAGTGTTTTTCCAATGGTTTTTAACACACATGACTTGATCAAAAAAGAGTTTTCAATTTATGAAATGATCATGAATGCTTGAGTATGATGAATGAGTAAAACTCTTGTGTTTAGAATGAGTAGAAAACCTTTTATATGATGCATGAAGAAGCTATGCCAATGAAAAACTAATTCTAAGAGGAATCACGACTTTGTACCAATCATAGCAACCTTAAAATTGTCAAATTTTAAGTTTGCAGGACGTGTAAGTAAATTTTTACATCAAGTGAGTCAAATTACACATGTTTGAAAATCATTTTTTGAAGTATAAAGTTATGTAAGTAGATTTACACAGGTGTAATTCGACTTACAGGACTTTTTGTCTTGCTATATATTAAGCCAATTCATGTCCTAGGTGAGCTGATTTATAGCCTTGGGACTTCAAAATATGATTTCTTAATGTTCATAAGTCGATTCATAAATTGGTAAGTTGATTTAAAAAGTTTAAAAGGACGAATAAAATATTATAAATTAGTTGCAAATTATGCATGTGTAATATGATCATGTTTCAAAATTAATGCATGCTACATCAACATGTAACTAAGGTTATGCATGATAAAAATTTCTTTTTCATGAATGTTTTCTTGATCAAGTATTCTATGCAAAAACTAGAGAATGAGAATCAACAAAGCACACATAAACACCATCTAGATTAAACAAGTTAACATCATTCAAAATACTAAATCTAAACTAAAAACAAAGGAGACACCTTACAGTTATAGTTCCATGTTGAGCTTCTAATGCTATGTATGCTATTGAAATCAACCACTCTAAATGTTGGTTTGACATTTGGATGGAGTGTGACGCTTTTTTGGTGGTTCAGTCTTTTACTAATTCTAATTTTGTGCCTTGAAAATTGAATACTAGATAACTGAATTGTATATCCCTTACAAGACATCTAATTCAATATCTCTCATATTTATAGAAAACATAAGGCACACTTTTTAATGTTGGTTTTCACACTCGTTATTTTACTTGATGGGATTGGCCACCTCGTTGAATTTGGAATGGATTTTACTATTAATGGTATATATAACCTTCCCTTTTACTATTTTAGTTAATGCTCTCCTAGGTTAGTTCTTTGTTCTTCACGATGTTTGCTTTGTTACACTACACTATTTTTCCCTTCACCTATCCCTTTAGATTTTTTAGGTAAGATTTTGAATGAAACAATGTTATTCATCTTTGTTTTCTTGGGTTTTGGTCTAGTCTCCTAAACAGTTTATATTTTTTATCAAATATATTTATTAGAGTATTGCAAATGATAGACGGTAGTTTTGAGATGTCAACATAGTCTGATCCGACCATTGAGCAAAGCCACCAAGGCCCTTGCCTAGAGCCTAAAAAAATAATTACTTATTACTAAATATTGATGTATATTTGATGAATTTATCTTAGTTAATTATATTATATAAAGGTTAAGCAACATTTAACTGTGTTAAATTAATAATGTATTTTAAAAGATAGAAAATCAAAAACTAATCTTTCAATGTAAAGCAAACGAATACTACAACAACATGTGAAATAAGAAAATATGGTCTTAAGACTACAAAATCACAAACACTAAAATTATATATATAAATTATTATTTAGATGATAAACAATAAAAAAAAAATTTAGAGATGCGTAATTTTGGATCAAACATTGAACCTAAATTACTTCCTATTAAATGAAGAAAAGAAAGAAAAAAGACAAGCGAGGCGTTTTTGATGTGCGGAAGATTATTTGTAGTACTCGTAGTTGAATGTATATAGGTGTGAATAGAGCCGTCAAAAAAGCCTCCAACTACAAGGCCCTCTTACTTTTTTTGTTTTATTATTAGGCCCCCTATCAAAATAATCTTTTAAGGGCCTCCTTAATTTCGGCCCATTATTTCATGGGGCTTAAGGGAGGGGGCTCTAGGGGCCCATAGGCCCCCAATATTTTGTTAATTTTCAGATTTTTTTTTTGAAAAAAAATTTATTAAAAAAAAATGAAAATTTTTTATTGAAAAAAAAATCAGAAACTTTTTATCAAAAAAAATTGGACATTTTTTATCGAAAAAAAATTAGACATTTTTTATCAAAACAAAAAATCGGACATTTTTTCTCAAAAAAAAATTGGAAATTTTTTATCGAAAAAAAATCAGAAATTTTTTATCGAAAAGTCAAAAGTTTTTTATTGGAAATTTTTATCGAAAGAAAATTAGAAATTTTTATCGAAAAAAAATCAGAAAATTTTATAGAAAAAAACAAAAAATATTATTGGTGAAAAAATTGAAATACTTTATTTTTCAAAAAAGAAAATCGATTCTTTTTTTAAAAAAAGTGGGCCTATGGGCCTCCTAAGCCCACAAATTTTTAGGGGGCCTTGTTTTGGGGGCCTTTTAAATTATTAATTTTTTTTGCCCCTTCAAAATGTGGGTTGGGGCCAATAATTAGGGGACTTGTCAAATTGACAGCCCTAGGTGTGAATCACATTATAGTTCTGAGAAAAAAATACGGCACCAATTTAGTCATTCAATAAAAATAATTATAAAATTAAGATAAATTAGTCATTTGGTCATGAGCTATTTTAAGTGTTAAATTTTTTTGTTAGGGACTATCCTGTCTTAATTAAATGTCTTAATTAAATTCGTTATAGGAATATTAGATTTTGGCTTTAAGGATGAAAGTTCTTAGAGTCTGAAATTTATTTAAAAACAATGCAAACCGTGTAATCGACTTGGAAAATTGGTAGGTCCCTTATCCAAGGATGAAGCTTGAACTTTGCTCAAAAATCTGATATATAAAATGTAGCATATGAAGTTGCTTTTGAATGTGAAGGGTTAGCTAGTACAATTACGGAAGTTGGACGTAACTGAAGAAAAAGGGGGGTGTAATTGAAAAGAAATTGAGAATAATTATTGTGTTGTGTAGTAATGAAAAATCTATAGTTCAATTCTCGTTTACTCACATGTTGACATTAGGGAAAACCTGATAAGCCATTTATAATTGTATCTGTTATAATATATTAAAATAATTTTTAATTGTTTTAAAACATCATTTATTTATGTTTCATTTATTTAAATTTGTTCACATCTTAAAAAATATGATATGTCACTCTCCACAATCACTCACCCTTTCTAAATTCTATTGTAATACTTTATCATTAATATATTTAAATGCAATTCATTTTCATCTTTTTCGGTTACTTAATCTATCAATGCATGTTACTATTACTTTCATATTTTCTATTACTAAACTTTGTTTTGTAAAAAAAAATTAGGCCTCACAAAAGTTCTTTGTCTTCTAAACTTAAACATATCTACTAACTAACTTTTAAGTAACTCACCATTTCTCAATAAATTTGTTAATGTTAATTTATTATCATCAATGTGTTCCCATTAATTTTTCAATTAATTTGTAATTTAAATTTTAAATAATCAATTCATTCATCTTATATTTCATAATTGAATTATTGTTTATTCTAAATCAAAGTATTGCATCCATCCTCTTTGGTAATTCATCAATTTTTACCATATTGCAATGACCATTGTTTGTATTGTTAGTTTGCCACACACAATATTGCATCAATCTTATATGAAATCACAGTTACAGTTTAGAAGGGCTTATATTTAAGATTATTTGTAAATTATTGCAGAGATCAAATTTGCTAATTTAGATATGTGTTTTTCAATTTCAAATCTCTATAGAGATTTACTAGTTTTGATTTCTTACGTTCAAGAAATAAAATTGATGTTCTCTTCAATTTTCAAAAAAGACCAACAATATTGGATAGCTACCATGGTAAGATTATCTTATTTTTGGATTAATTATTTTTTGTGGTTTTATACTATAATTTGGTTGTGCTTATATATTTCATGTTTGATAAGTCTATGTATTCTTATATGATTGAATTGTATCGATTAGTTGTGGTGTAAATATGAATGTGATGTATGTAATCCGGAAAATAGTGGATTCAACATCCAAATAATTGTCACCGGACATTGATGTTGCTCGAGAGTATTACTGCTAGACAGAAACAAAAGTTATATATAAATTATTTACTATGTTAAACGTAACAGAACTAATGGACGACGAAATAAATTTTAAAAAACTCATGACATGAAAATAACTAATAATTTATTTTTATGGGTGTTAATTTTTATTTCAATTTCATTGTGTATATTTTAGTATAATGAACTGAATCTTAAAACTTGTGTAATAGTTTTAAATATGTAATAGTGAAAATAAGATTTCTACAATTTGTACAATAATAGACAATTTAATTAGGATTAGAAAATATATTTCATTGCCATAATACAACTGTTAAACTTGTAATATTTTCAAGAATCAATTGTCTTTTAAAAACAATTTTCACAATTTTAAACTTTTCGATCTCTTAGTAAAATATATTGATAAATAATTAATTCTTTCACTAAATCTTAGTTTTACAATATCAAAATAATTTTATATATCTCCGAACTCAACGTCCAACATATTGATATTTTACAACATATCTATTTAAAATATGATTGATCACTCAAAATCAATATTTTTAACACTCCACTCAATTAAACAAAAAAGTTAAATTAATTTCATGGAAAAACCTGTGCAATGTGCGGGTATACATTTAGTGATGTTTTAATTGTAAGTATGGAAAATTGTTGTAAAGAAAATTTTTTATTCGATATGTTTTATCAAAAATTTGAAATTTATTTTATTAAAGATTTACATATACTTTAAATATAATTTTAGATATTTAAAAATTTTAGTTAATTATTTGTGTAAAATTACATATTTGATTTTAAAATTTTTTGAATTGCAGTTATGTTGATATGTACCAAAAATAAATTCTATTCAAAACTAATTTAATTTTATGCAATACTTTATTTTTTATTTATTTTTTAACATTTAAATTTTCATTATAGTAAGG
>JBBPBT010000066.1:2873441-2886364 GCA_037974875.1 Cicer bijugum | reverse complement strand
ACATCACTAAATATATATCTGCGCATTGCACATATTTTTTCATGAAATTAATTTAACTTTTTTGTTTAATTGAGTGGAGTGTTAAAAATATTGATTTTGAGTGAACAATCATATTTTAAATGGATATCTAATATCAATATGTTAGACGTTAAGTTCGGAGATGTATAAAATTATTTTGATATTGTAGAACTAAGATTCAGTGAAAGAATTAATTATTTATCAATATATTTTACTAAGAGATTGAAAAGTTTAAAATTATGAAAATTGTTTTTAAAGACAATTGATGCTTGAAGATATTACAAGTTTAACAAGTTGTATTACGGCAATGAAATATATTTCCTAATCCTAATCAAGGTGTCTATTATTGTACAAATTGCAGAAATCTTATTTGCACTGTTACATATTTAAAACTATTATAGAAGTTTTAAATTTCAGTTTATTATACTAAAATATACACGATGAAATTGAAATAAAAATTAACACCCATAAAAATAAATTATTAGAGTAATTTTAATGTCATGAGTTTTTTAAAATTTATTTCGTTGTCCATTAGTTCCGTAACCAAACTACATTTAACATAGTAAATAATTTATATATAACTTTTGTTTCAGTCTAAGAGTAATACACTCGACCAACATCAACGTCCGGTGACAATCATTTGAATGTTGAATCCACCATTTTTCGAATTACATACATCACATTCACATTTACACAACAAATAATCGATATAATTCGGTCATATAAAAATACATAGACTTATCAAACATGAAATACATAAGCACAAGCAAATTATAGTACAAAACCACAAAAAATAATTAATTCAAAAATAAGATAATCTTACCATGGTAGCTATCCAATATTGTTGGTCTTTTTTGAAAATTAAAGAGAGCATCAATTTTATTTCTTGAACGTAAGAAATCAAAATAGAGAATTGAAATTGAAAAACACATATGTAAACTAGCAAATTTGATCCTTGCAATAAATTACAAATAATCTTAAAAATAAGGTCTTCTAAAGTGTAACTGTGATTTCATAAAAGATTGATGCAATATTGTGTGTGGCAAACTGACAATACAAACTGTGGTAATTGCAATATGGTAAAAATTGATGAATTACCAAATAGGATGAATGCAATACTTTCATTTAGAATAAACAATAAATCAATTATGAAATAAGATGAATGAATTGATTATTTAAAATTTAAATTACAAATTAATTGAAAAATTAATGGGAACACATTGATGATAATAGATTAACATTAATAAATTTATTGAGAAATGGTGAGTTACTTAAAAGATAGTTAGTAGATATGTTTAAGTTTAGAAGACAAAAAAGTTTTGTGAGACCTAATTTTTATTTACAAAGCAAAGAAGTTTAGTAACAGAAAATATGAAAGTAATAGTAACATGCATTGATAGATTAAATAACCGAAAAAGATAAAAATAAATTGCATTTAAATATATTAATAATAAAGTATTACAATAGAATTTAGAATGGATGAGTGATTATAGAAAGTGGCATATCATATTTTTTACGATGTGAACAAATTTGAATAAGTGAAACATAAATAAATAAATAATGTTTTAAAACAATGAAAAATTATTTTAATATATTATAACAGATACAATTATAAATGGCTTATCAGGTTTTCCCTAATGTCAACATGTGAGTAAACGAAAAATATTATTGATAGTATTAAAAGAGTCTATTATTTTTTAATAATTAAGATATTATTTTCAAGTTTGATTTATACCTCAATAAATATTGAACTGACGGAATAAGTTTGCATATTAATCACATAAGTTGTTTCTAAATATAAATTCCGGATTAACTATCACATTTTCCATCATGGTGTGTGTGTTCAATCCCCCAGGAGACAAAGACTTTAATGGAAAATTAACAACAGACATTTATACACCCCTTTTATATTCAGTAAGAGATAAAAATAGAAAAAATAATATAATAAATATGATATATTTTGTGCATAAAAAAACAAAGATACAAGAAACATAAAGTATTGAATAAATATAAAAAAAATAAAAAATACATATAAAACTACCCAACTTTAATTGACTCGGTATCGTTTAGAGCATGGTGGATCAAGCTATGACTTTTTCCAACTCATTCTTGCCAGCCATGTTGAAATAGTTTAAGAGGGAAATATCCAATAATAATTAATAAATTTCCTTGCCACTAACTATTGATAAATCTATGGAAAATTGACTAACGCATTGTCCAAGTCAAAGATACACCAATATGTGTGACTTAAGTGATATTTGTTCATTTAAATATTTAATCATCATTGGTGTAACATGCATTAATACGGAAATTCGAAATCTAACACGGTACCAAATTTATATATTATTTTGAGTAAATATAGATTTAATTTTTTAAATAAGACCATAAAAAGTTCAACTTACAATCAGACATTAATTAATCTATTATTTTGCGATTAGAACCATGAAATACAATTTAATACTATAGATAAAACAAATAAAATATAGTATCATAATTACCAAAAATATCATAATAAATGGAACAACCATTGACTTTTGTTTTATTATAAATTAGCATGTGATGAGTAAGTTGTTAAATGCACTAGTTAGCAAGAGAAATGGCTTCAAAGAAGAGTTTCCTTATTTGGGTTGTTCTCTTTTTGTGTATGCTAAGTTTCTCTACCAAGGCAATAGGAAGGAACATTATGGGTGTGTCTAAAATTTATGAAGGTAAATGAACCTTAATCACACCTCCCATTCAATTTGTGTGCTTGCATTCTCAATCACAATTATGCATAAATTAATTTAACAAAAAAATATGTGTTTCTTATATACTTGTTGTATAGTTTCAGATGAAATGGGTCAAAATAGAAAACTCCTTGGGCCAGATGAAAGATGTACGAGAGGAAGAATTACTATTGGGCTTAATGAAAGTCACGAAGGCAAGCCAGAAAATAATCCACGTTGCCACAATTATCTTTGATCTCGATGTTTGGTTTCGTGGGTGGAATACAAAAAAGAATTCTAGAAAATAATTAAATGGCAATATTAATTTGTTTAGTTCATGTAATTTTTGTGATTTTACGTTCATGTAATTTGCCTTAGCATAATATTTCTAATTATGTATTTTTTAAATATATAAATATGTATTTGAAAACAATAAATGGAAAAAGTTGGAATAATTTGGAAAAATATATAAACCTTGGAGATCCCTCGTTTCTTCAGAAATAGTACAATTTTATTATTATATTATCCATTTATTTATTAATGTATGTGTAATTTAGCTTTGTTTTGCTTAGATGATGTGAGTATACATGTGTTGATTATCATTCTCAATCTGTTACTAATGCTACTTCAATTAGAAAGAGTTCATAAAAAAGTATCTTATAGTATGCATAAATTTTGATGCATGTTGTTTTCAGATGCATAAATTTTATAACATGTCTATATTGCAATAGCACACTTTGAAATACTTTAAAAATATTTTTTTAAGTGATTTTTAACTTCGTAAATTAATTTACTAACTTATGAATCGATTTACAAACATAATTTTTTTTATATCCAAGACCTATGAATTGATTCACCGGTCATGTAAATCGATTCACCTAGAAACAAAACGTTTTGTAAATCAATTTATGGAAGTGTAATTTGATTCACACTACCACATACTTTAAAAAATGATTTTCAAGACTCAAGTAAGACGACTCACAACCTTGTAAATTGAATCAGCAAGCTTGCAGACTTGATATTTTGGCAATTATGACAATTAAAAAATTATTATTTCTATTATGAAATGTTGTACATTCACCAATCTTTTTCATTAATCATTTCAAAACATCTTAAAACCTAATAATACTTTCACCCATTTCACAAAACTTTGATTAAAAATCATACATAGATTCAAAGATCTATCTTGTTCAAGTAATGTGTGTAGTCAAGATTTGACATGAAAAACAACATCGAGGGTATATCATTTGTTGGGGTGTTTGTTCTAGGGCCAAATCATTAAAGGGATATTGATGAATGTCAACGTTCTAGGTAGATATTGCCTATAATGTCTATCTAGCAAGTTTTGAAGTGGGATCTTTACCTTGAAGATAGGGATTCAATTTTTCTGGAGGATTGTTCCAAGAATTTTGTCCAAGAGCATTTAAGATGATGGATTAATGTGCATGTGTATGTAACAATTGCTAACAAATTTGGTAAATGTTCGTATTCGAAAATAAAAAGGAAGAAAATCTTATTCGATTGAAAGGTGATTTCTATGATTTCTATGAAAATAAATGTTCGTATGAAAATTATGATTTCTATGTGTGTCTCTTAATTGTGATTTCATTGAGTGATTTAGAGATCTTCACAAATTTGATCGAAGCACCAAAAAAGTGTTTTAAATTCAAAAAATTTCGATGGTTTTGTGTTTGTTGTTTCAATACTATCTTACTTTTGAATACAAATTTCAGTATGCGTATGAACGCGAGTCCAACACATTTCAAAATTTGTTTTACTGCTGTGCGATTGGAGAAATTTTGGAAACTGTTTTGAAAGCTAAAACTCTTCTCAACCCCTCTTCTAAAGTTCGTTACAACTATTTCGTGAATAACATGAATTTGCATTATATTTTCCTTTAAAAATAAGCACCCAATTAGAAAAAACTTTTACATTGATTTAACAACCGATGTGGTAAATTAAAGAGTATTATTATATCTATTGATTGACAAAAATGATGTAGAAAATTATTTTCATATCAGTTGAGTTTAGAGTGGGATGTGATTTCACATTGGATAATTTTATATGTAACCAATGTGAAAGATGTGGTTCATACATTTTTCACATCAACCCACCTATTTAATTCATGTGAAAACCACTTTTGTTTTAAAAACACTTCCTTTTTTTTCAGCTTAATAACCAATAACAACAACAACATTAACGGTGACAAGGAAGCATGCAATAATACATAAATAACTTATTTATAACAAATATATATGATTGACTAAAAAAATATCATTAACGAAAATTAATACAAAATTTTTATCTGCATCCAATAATCAATAATTCCGATAGAGACAATGTTGAGCATATGTATCATCCCATAGTATTCACACTCATATTTCCTTTAGGTGATAAACTTTGAAGGTGTTGGAAAACACAAGGAAATGTTTAAATTGCGTTGATCATTTATGAAAATCAAATGTAATTGCTAGATAGAAATATGTTTTCTTTATGGAAACATTCAACTTATGAATGTTAATATTTTTTTAGTAAAATAAAGTTGAATCATAAAGAATTTAAATCAAATAACAAAGTTGAGAAAGAGATGAGACAAAAAGATTTTTATACTAGTTCACAACAATTATTTTTACATTAAGTTATCCCTTTATAAAAAGATTTTGTCTCAGTAAAGTCGAGAACTTAATCCATTATTAAATCAATAGCATACACCTATTATTTGCTCTTCTTCTTCTTCAGACTACGAATATTCATTTTTCAGCTTCTCTAGACTTCGTGTATTCCTTTTTCTACCTCTCCAAGATCAAAATATTCTTTTAGTTCTTGAGTTACCTCTTTTTGGATTAAAGAGTTGTTCCATGTATCGAGTTTAAGTACTGTAACACCCCGATTTTTAACAACGCGAGTGTATTTTTTTTTTAAACAAAGAAATAAAACAAAGAAAATACTTTTGGATAAATATTTAAGTCGTAACATAACGACAAAGTCAACAAATATTTACAAGCAGCGGAATAATTTCTTGAAATAAAAATCTAAAGTATTCAAACATCAAAATACATCGGGGCTATGAGGCTTATCGATCATAGCTCATACCCCTGGAGTATTCTCAGCAGACCTGTACAAAAGCACTGCCTTAAGAATTTTAACTTTCCCCACGTCACATCAAAAAATGGACATGGACCCATCAAAAGAAAAGACATCAAACAGTTTAAGCATGGATACAATCTTCCAAAATAAAATAAATATAATCACAAAAGAAAGACATCTAGTCCTTATACAACCACCTAATCTGATCATGTTACAAAAACTACACAACCCGGCGATCTCCACGCGCCCCGCAAGGTCCTCCTGACACAGCTTTAGTCAAGTATGACTAACAACTTTCCCATCTCCAGGGTACTAACCGGTAGGATGATCATGTTTCTCATCTGAGGGAAAAGCCCAGATTTCCACAATAATTGTAAAGGTCACCAACCAAAATTAACAAATATCACATAGCAAAATTCTTATATTTTCAAATGCTCAAAAGAACCTTTCGTCTTAGCATACTCTCGAAAGGGTTTTCATATGTCCAAAAATGCATAAACAATATTGAAAAATGAAGTTTTAACAAACTGCATTGTCGTAGCCGAATACAATTGAGAAAATGCAGATTTTCAATTCTAAAATGGCTCTGAATCAATCAACACTTCAAACATTAATATTTTCAATTATGAACACATAAGTACATCAAAACTTAATCAACCCAACTTCATACCTCTAAACAATTACGACAAATCACAACAACAACTGAATACATATATACAATCATCATAGTATAACAAACATGACTCGCATGCCAAGCACCCTAATGCAATGCATATATGCAAAAATGCATGAATTTCTAGAATTCGAACCAAAACCTTCCTCGAAGGGCGTAAATCATAACTGTACAGTCTCTCATAGACCAGTACTAATTACCGAGGTGCAATCTCTCACGGATCAGCACGATTTACTAGCGTGCAGTCTCTCACATACCAGCACGACATACAAGAGTGCAGTCGCTCACAGACCAGCACAATTTACTAGCGTGCAGCCTCTCACATAACAGCACGATTTTCTAGAGTGCAATCGCTCACAGATCAGCACATTCTAGAGTGCAATCTCTCACAGATCAGCACGACGCGACAATCCCCGCAAGGATAAGATAAACCAATAATTCACATGGCATCATCCCGTGGCCCATCATGGTCACCACTATTACCATGGCCTCATCGCAGTCACCATGTACTATGAAATGCAAGAGTATACTCTAACTCTTTTCACCATAATACTCATTTAACACTAATGATTTTTCAAATACAACACATAGCATACTCAAACATATTTATTCACACCAATTAAAATTTCCACAACCACACATAAATCACATCTCCAAATTCCATTCACACCTAAATTGAATTAAATTCATTTTCCACCAAGTCACACATAAATTTCATCTAAAAAATTCATAACATTAATTATGAACACATCAATTTCACCTAACATAAATTACCAAAATTTCCAAACGTTAATCACCATATTCAATCTCTAAAATTTTCAACCATAAATCACCACAACAAAATTAATATATCAGAGTTCTCCCCACCGCTAACTTGGTGCCAACTGTCTCGATTCCTTTTCGAGACTCAAGGAGCTAACTACGTAAACATGAATATTTATAACAACTTGTTCACAATAAAACAAATCCAAACACAACAAAATTCCCAAAATTAAATCTTTCTCACACACCAAAGTTTTAAAACCAATTAATCTATATTATTTACTTAAAACTAAATAAAACAATATCGTCAAAATTTCCCATACACACACTTGACTATTAAAGTACTGAAATTTTTGAGTTAATAAAATACTCTAAACTTTTTTCTTTTTAAACTCAATCAAAGAGTAATTAAAAGAGTAACATTTTAAACTCTAACCATTTTTAATTTCAATCTATCTTTTTGCTCAAACTCTTTAACTTAGTTAAAATTTGAACTTTTTCACAACTTTAACAACTCTAATTTTTTTTTTTTTGTAAAATTTCAATTTCACTTCAAACTCATTTATTTGAAAATAACTCATTACGTAACTCAAACACATCAAATTTAATTACCTCTAATTCACACCAAATTCAATCAATTCAATTTCACAACACACATATAGCATCTCAATTAGATTTCAACAATTTAAATCTAACTCACCCAATTTCAAAATTCCACATTTTTACACATAAACCACCAAATTTCATCAATTCATTTTCTACAAAATCTACAAATAAATCACATCTAAAAAATTCATAATTATGAACATATAAATCACATCAAACTTGAATCACCACAACCCACACCTCAAATTTAAATTCCACTAAATTACTCACAATCACATTAAATTAATTTTTCACAAAATCACACCTCAAATACATCAAATTTCTTTTCCAAAAAATCACAAATAATATCCTAAATGCAAACTAAAAGTTTGGAAGAAGCCCTTACCTTAACGATAGCTCTAACACGCGATTACGGTACCGTAATTAATTTTGGTAAAATTTAAATTCGTGACGTCGCGTTGAAAACTAGCTCACTAGCACCGCTGTGTGGCGATGAACGACTTTCTCTTCTGTCACTTCTCAAAACGAAGCTTAGATCTAGAACAAAAATGAAGATTTTTATTGTTTGTGGATTTTAAAAACAAAGAAAACTTTGCAACAGAGAAGGAGAATGGAAAGCAATCTCGCCAGGCTGTTCTGGGATGTGATTCTTCCTTATTTCTTAAGCACATATATATATATATATATATAATATATATTTAAATAATAATAATATTTTATAATAATAATAATAATAAATATCTAAACAAATATCTAGATATTTTTATAAAAATCATCATTACGCCTGTCACCTCACATCACATCACAAATTACTTTTTCAGAAAAATATCCACTTTCACCGCAATTCAATGGGTAGATGAATTTTTCTAAAAATTGTTGAATCTCAGAAAAAAAATTTATTCGACAAAAGATTCACCGTAATTAAATAAAATTATTCATCGACAATTTATTTTAATCGGGTCTCCAAGAAGATATTTTGTTATTTAACTCAAAAAAATGCCATAAAATTGGATAAAAAGCCTCAGAAATTCAGCACAAAATTCCCTAAAGTACATAAATTAGAATTTAAAATTAAGGGTCTTACAAGTACATTAGTTGAAGTATATGTTTGAGTTGACTCATAATCTTTCTTCAAATAGTTAACTCTCATTAAGGGGACGTTGTAATTTAAATCTTATATAAATTTAAGTGTATAAAAATGTCTTGATAGATCTAGATCAATTTCTAACAATTCTCAACAGAAAAGTTTATTTTGTTCACTCTGTTCTTTTGACTGATGTGTTTATGTCTTTTTTAAAGTCACTTTAAAAATTATCTTTTTCTTTTGATACATTAATCATTTTGAAATGTTATTTTCTTGTAGGAAATTCTTATCTTTTGAATGATCATGAGTGGATGATTTCATTTAGAATGATGAAGATCATTGAGAATATCATGATCATCACAAGATCAACTTTGTTGATTGTCATTCTTCATAATATCTAACATTATAAATTGGATTTCATCAATCTTCTTTAGTTTGAAAATGTTTCAATTTAAATAATGAACAATATATTCATTAGGAATAATTTCGTTGGAGATATTGACATATAACAATAGTACATTGAGCTGTTAAAATATTTGTACTATTCATATTTATTAGATGATATAAATAATTTCATGTTCCGATGTCATGTCATTAATGGAACATAATTCTTTCACTTAGTATTTTATCTTTAGATGAATATCAATAAATTAAGTCAATATTCAATTTTGACTTGTTGACCAGATGCATTGACTTTTCTAGTTGATAGCTTTATGGGAGGAAACAATGCTTTGTAGAATTTCCAAAGTCATTTTCTTCATAAGAGGATATGACTTTTATCAGAGCATTGACTTTCTCATAGGCTTGATTTAAATGTTACTTTTGTTCTTTGAATTAGATGATCAATAAAAAATTTGACTCATAGTTGACTTTTGTGAACGATAGACAATCAAATTTGCGCTATTTATTTTGTGAAGAGAATATAATAGCTTGCTCTATTAGTAAACATAATTTCTTATGCATTAGGTAATAATATTCTTTGTGTTAATTAACACTTAGATTATTAAATTTAATTAACTCATAAATATACTACCTTAAAATATATAATCATTTTGTAATTTAATCAGCACACAACCAAATATAATCGGGGATAATTATTTTTATTGTTTTTGTTATCATCATAGCATCAATCAAATGATTGTAGTTAAAATCACTTTTGCACTAACAATCTTCCCCTTTTTGATGATGAAATACAATTATATAATTAATGAACACCATTGAGTTTAAGGATATTTTAATAATTGATCACTATTATTTTGATAATGTACAGTTAGTTATTATATATATATATATATATGAAAGAAATTTAAAAATATAGGGGATGGCGTGCTCTTGTCAGCAACTAAGAAAATCCGCAACTGCACATAATTTATATATAAAAGAGATACTTAAATAGAGAAGCGAGAGATGAAAATTACTCAAAACGTTCATTATTATTTTAATAATATACAGTTAGTTATATACATAGCTGTATACGGGTCAAATATAAGTAAAACTTGCCGAATAAGGTGGTAACACTAGAGTCATTCTCACATGTATCATTGATTGAACAAACCAATTAAGAACAAAAAAAGAAAATGGAGGTTTGATGACTTTGATTTAATTAAGATGAAATAATAAATACTAAATGTGACACCCTAAATCCCAAAATAATATATATAATAATTTATATCATATTCCTATAAGATTTGCAGCGGATAAATAAAATTATATTTTTAATAAGATAAAAACTTTTGTAACTAATTTAGGATATCACGTTTCTCAAAGTACACATGCAACAATTCAAATTTTATTACTCAAATAAAACAATTTAATCTTAATGAACTTGATTTAAGTATAATTACTTGATTTAATTCTAAAAACTTACTAGTACTTCTAAGGTTTTCATCCAAAAATTTTATTCAAATTAAATAAGTAAAATACAAATTAAAACCCTTATTCCCGATATCACATATCAGAGCGGGGTTCCTCCCAAACTTGAATTTAAAGATTCATTAACCTGTAATAACTGCGATTTCGCAAACGCAGGGCCCAACCAATCAAACACAAACAACAAATGAGGTGAGTTTTGAAATCATGTTAATAGTATAATATGAGTAAGAAGAACACGCAAACAATCAAAATAGAACCGTATCATAATCACTTTACGATATATCAAAATATTTAATTAAATAGTATCATACTATAACATCAAAATCACTTAAGTAAAATAATCATCTCATTATAATATGAATCAAATTATCTAATTATTATTACCTTTGAAACACATCAATCACAACAAAACAATCACAAGGAAATGCAATGCTATGCATGAGCTTAGACTCTACTTCACAATGTGGTACCATTCTAACTCTGAAGTACTTGGTTAGGAGGCCATGATACTATGCCACCATCTCGGTGGACGGACAATTCAAATTGGCTCTGTCCTCATAGATCCCCTCAACTCAACCTGAGACACATATACGGGACAGTCGAGGTAAACGTGTATTGCATGGTAGCTCACGACATTTAGAGTGCTACCTCCAAGTCACCTAGGAATTCCCCACCAGAATACCTCCAAGGTTTAACAATCTTGCCTTAAGGCTCGACAGTAGACCGCCACGATCAGGCTCATTCAGTTGTACTCCCCCAGAATCACTAGGCTTGTCAGGCCCTACCTATATGATGACAAAATAATCTTCACTTCACAATTTATAATATTTATTTTCTCCCCTCGTTAGCTTAGACTACTCCATTAAGAGCACCATATTTAAGAGTCTTCACTATCTCATCAAGTATGGGGTACTTCAATATTTTCATCACAATCTTATAATATCATTAATCATAAACAATCATGGTCATTGTATAAACTCATCACAATTTTATAACATCACTATCATCAATCAAAAATCATCATTATCATCGCGTAAGCATATATCAAACCATGCATCCATATTTTATTATCACATCATATAATTTCATCTAAGCAAACATGTACACATAATTTCATTCAACATCCAACATCACAATAATAACAAATATCAACTACCACACAAGTATCGAAAATTAAATCAATCAACACCTTAGAAAAATTTATATTTCACATTTTAATCTCACAATTTATCTCTCAAAGGGCTACTGCCGTACGTTGCAAGCCCCAGATGAATCGTTGGGAAATACGGTTTTCCCGTTCATCTCACAATATATTATACTCGTGAATTCAAACGCTCTTTCACCCCTTACCTTATTTTGATGCTTTCACACACGAATACGATTTCATGAGCAAACAACCTTTGTTCATTGACTTTTTGTCCTTTAATCGATCTAACTCGACAGTTTATGGGTAAACATCAAAAATAAATTATGAGGAGATATTCTAAAAAACTAAATTTGAAAATCGGTCAAAGAAAATTACCATAAATTAGAAAACCAATCAGTGGAAAATATAGTCACTTTTCACACGGTCGTTTTGGCGTTGGTTTCACTCAAATCGGACTTACGGTGAAGGAGAACAGTGCAAAATAACGAATTCTATAAATGAAAAAGTCGGGTATTTTAGATAGAAATAGGGGTTGTTAAAAATCTAGAAAATTATGTTTAATTGACGAGTTAAATGAATGAAATAATATACTCAAATTTGGGGCGAAAATGGTGAAAGTTTTCTCGAACCTCGCCGGTGTCAAACTTAGGGTTATTGTTGTGTCCTCTTTGTTTTACTATTTTACTATTATTATTTTTATTTTGTTATAATAAAACTAATAATTATTTAATCTCTTTTTTAATATTACTTCAAATACCATTTAGTTTTTCAAACATTACTAATATTTTATAAATTAGAGTAATTAAAATAATCAATATATAAAAACATATTATTAATGACTGAAACTTTCACATTCAAAATAATACCATCATATTAGAAAATAGTTAAAAGTATAAAATAAATAAATATAACAATAATATTTTATGTTAATTACTAAATCATAATATATATATATATATATTATATATA
>JBBPBT010000066.1:2852869-2871358 GCA_037974875.1 Cicer bijugum | reverse complement strand
ATATAATATAATATTTTATTTTATAATTTTTTTATATTATGACTATCAAACGGACTCTAGAGAGTATAGAGAAGAAAAAAACTTTTTCACATTTTATATTTATTTTACATTAGAACCATTTTGGATTAATAACTTAATAAAGAAATTAAAATAAATTAATCAACAATCGTAGATAATTATATAAGATTTAACTTAACTAAAAAAATTTAATATAGTTAAATTGAATGTTTTATCTTAAATTTGAATATAAAATCTAAAAATTGTGTGAATGTTTCAAGTGATATTTAACACATTTCGTACACAAACAAAAAATAAACATGAAATTTAATTTTTTTTTATCATTAATTATATGATGTTTGCACATAGCTACCTATATTAGGCTTTAAGTGGACTTTTCCCTAATAGAATCTTTAAGTGGACTTTTTCCCTAATAGATTACAGGTTGGAAGTTGATCTTAATTATCAAGATGAAAAAATGAGTTGATTCAATCTTCTTTTTATCAAATTGCCTAGTGACAATAAGAAAGAATTGTTGCATTCTTAAATTCTAAAGTCTACTCCTAAATCAGTAATGGATTCAAGCTTTCTAAAATTTAAGTATATCTTCCATGACTTTATATTTTTTAAATTCTCGTAACTCTTTCAACCTAATAATTCATTTATCTTTACTTGCAATCTTTACATTGAGTCATTTACATTCTTGCTACTTTAATTACACTCATTTTAAATTGATGTAGCATATTTAATGTCATTTTAAATTCATGCACTTTACTTAATGTTAATTTAAATTTTTAGTCTTTAATTTGATTTGTCTAATAAATATTATTTTTAAATTAGCCATGAAACAATTTCACTCAATTTCAGTTTTAAACAATTTTAAATAAACCATTTACATTTAAAATTATCTATTAACTTGATCATACTTCTACTGTCGGATTGATTTCAATATTTTTGTGTTTTAAATTTAGTTGATTTTTCTTTAATAAATAATTACGTTAAGAAATATGAAATCTCATTTTGGCATTAATTATAGGATGTTTGCACATACCTATATATCATTATGGTTTAAGTTGACTTTTCCCAAAAAACATACAGGTTGGAAGTTGACCTTGTCAAGATGGAAAAGTGTGTTTTTATTCAATCTTTTTTGTATTAGAAAATAAGTTTGTAAGTTTACCGTGAAAATTATTATCAATTATCACTTTTTCCAATGCAAATTAAAACAGTTTCAAATATGTCAACTTGTGTCTATAAGAATTAAATTTTTATGGTAGGTGGAAGTTGATAGATATCGTTCAATGTATTTATAGATATAAGTTAACTTTTTATTAACCGAATCATACAACATAAATTAACTTTTTAAAATGTATACTATTCCATAAACAAAATGAAGTATAGATTATTATTTAAATAACAAAGGCAACGTTATCCTATTCTCATATATGCCAAAAGCCATGTAGACATAGTTTAAGAGGGAATAATCCCCTAATTATTTAATTTCTCTGCCACTAAAACTATTGACAAAACCTCTTGTAGAAAAAAACTATGCATGAAACTAAGGAAAATGAGATAAATAGGTGCAAAGTCAAACATACATCAATAGAGTGTCATATAAGGGATATATGTAAGGTCAGCCAAAAGATAAAACCATTAAAATAATCATTTTAGACTTTTAAAATATAAAAAAAAACTAATAAAATGTCTCAAAATTTTCTTTTATTTAATACAAATGTCTCACATACTAATATTTTCATAACTAAAATTACTAGAATCCTATGTAATTTTAATATTAATTCAACAAATATTAAATTAATTTAAAAAATATAAATTACATGACGACAATTATATTAATGTAATAAATAATTTTATATTATAAACTTTAAAAGGTTCATATTAAAATTTAATTTAGGCATTTGTACTTGTTGGACCGACCCGAATATATGCTTATACTCGGAGATATATATATAGAAAACATTTATATTAGATTTTTATTTATGTCAATTAAGGTTGATTGGTGACTTGATTATATAATATAAAGGCGTGACTCGTGAGTTCAATTTCTATTGCCAGCGTTGGGACTTATATGGTGGATAACATAAAAGTATCTATGTCAGTCCTCTTTGAACCTCGAAGTTTGTCTTAATTAGGATAGACTCTCGAAACTCAACTGATCTAAACATTCTATTATAAAAAAAAGTTTTATAATTAAATTTTTCTTTCCCTTTTAAATGCGAGATTTTGTTTATTTTTTTTTGAATATACACTCCTCAAACCTAGCAATTTTACGTGGATAATTTGTTGGGTAATCCGAATAAATAAACTTTGATCTAATATTGTGTCTAATTTATTGTTACAAAATCATCTTAAAAACAAGAGGTGTTACCTTTGTGAAATCTTTAGTTGTATATTTATAATGTGAAAGTTGAGCTTTTCCCAATATTATATTAGGCAAGTTAATATCTTAAATGAATTTTAGTTACTTTGAGTGAGATTAGTCTATTGATTAAAATGTTCCATATGCCAGCCTAGCTTATAAATTAATCTACAAAAAAATGCCTCCAAAATAAGCAACCACCACAGACCTTAGCTTATAAATTAGCATTGAGTTGAGTAAGTTGTGAAATGCACTAGCAAGAGAAATGACTTCTAAGAAGTGCTCCCTTATTTGGGTTGTTCTCTTTTTTTGTATGTTGAGTTTCTCTACTAAGGCAATAGCAAGAAACATTGTTGGTGATTCTCAACTCTATGCAGGTAAATGAAACTCAATTAAACCTCCCATTCCATTTGTGTGCTTACATTTGCACTAACAATTATACATAAATTAATTTAACAAAAAAAATGTGTTTCTCATATTTGTTGTAGTTTCAGATGAAAAAAGTCAAAATAGAAAACTCCTTAACCCAGATCAAAGATGTAAGAGAGGAAGAATTACAATAGAGCGTGAAAAGGCACAAAATGTTCCACGTTGCCACAATTATCTTTGATATATATATGGATGTTTGGTGTGTTACATTTTGTGGATGAACAAGGAAAATATTTTGAAAAGACATTAATAAGATGGCACTGTTAATTTATTTGATTCATGTAATAATAAGTTCGTGGAATTTGCATCGTCAAATTATGTACTACTCTCATTGTTCTACTCTAATTGTCGCATTTGCAAAAATATTGTCTCCAAAAGACTTCCACCTTTAGTTTTCAGTAGAACTAGTTTTAATTATATTTTTTCAATTATATTATTTCATTAATATAGTGTGCACCACTTTTTAAGGTTATATTTATTGGCTTTGCATTTATAACAAAAGTACACTAATGGTTAATCAATGTAATAGAGTAAAATCACAACTCTCTTTCTTTTATTTATCATGTTTTCTTAATTTGTGTGAAATAATCCAATATAAGATCCATTTTTGGATGATGAGAATAATATATTTTAGACTTAATTTTAATTTTAGTCTTTGTGTTTTTATCTATTCATGAAATTGGATCTCTAGTTTAAAATATTAATTTTATTCCACCCATAGATTTTTTTTACTATAAAATGATTATGTGACATAATTTAAATGATGTAATATATAATACGATGATGTTGAATAATTAATACCCTCGAAATTATATTATAATCCTTTAAAAATTGTAGTTTTACCTTTTAAAATTAGTCATGTTTGTCAATGTTGGATATCATACTAACAAAATAACATCACACAATTTAAATAAAGACAAAATAATATGAACTGAATATACAATGTTTACGTCGAAACCCTCAACAATTAAAGGGGCAAACTACATGACAAGAATAGAAGAATTTTCACTAAGTTGAAGATATTACAAGACCCTTTGAATACAAGGAGAGAATAAACACTCTCTTTTGAAAATAGGAGAATACTAATTATAGGCGAAACCATACACGAGAAAATAATTTTTGTATATAGTTTTTCTCTCACACTCAACAAGTTCTAGTGCTTGATATTGGGGATAATCTTTGTATGCTTGATCAAGGTGCTATTTATAGAAGGTACGAACCAAGTTTCGTTACATGCCACAAGTCACTTGAATTCCATGCATCTTACAACTTATCAATGCATACAACTTTCCACTTTGCATCACATACAAAATGCAACTTGCCTTTTCATGCATCATGGACATGTCTAATTTGGATCATGCCACAAAAGACACTTTTCTATTCACAATCTCCCAATTCAAGCTACTTTTATGAGCTTCCAAAGTGCTTTTATTTTGCAAACTCCTTGTTGCTACGTTTCTGATGTAAATTAAATGCAATACGCATCATCAACATTACTCTGATAGTAATACGTTTGATAACTAGAGAAAATATCTCATTTAAGTTGATGTATTGTTTCTGATAATATCCTTTGATGACAAACCATGCAAGATATTGTTCCATTTGATCAATTCCATCACATTTTATCTTGTATACCCATTTGTGCCCAATGTCTTTCTAACCCTTTAGAAGTTCAACAACCTCCCATTTCATGTTTCTATTCAAGGCTTCCATTTCTTCATGTATTTCTACCATCCATCAAGAATCATTTGTAGTGTTCCAAGCCTCTTGAAGGGTTGACATGAATTCCTCTTCTTTAGTTAGAAGATAATATGCATTGTTGCTTGCGAAAACATAACTTGAATGTCATGATAGTTTCTTTGTTTGAGATGTTTTTTTTATGAATGTCTTCCTCATTAACCTCATTTGGTTCTTGTTGTTCTCACATTGGTTCTGCTTTACAAGAATCACTTCCTTTTAGTTTTTCTCTCATCTGCACTATAACAGTCTCTTTGGAAGTGTTGTCTTTCTTTAGCTCATATTGTAATTCATTTTCTGCAAAAACTACATCTTTTCTAGCAACAGCCTTACGGGTAGTGGTATCCTATAGGCAATATCCCTTAACATTGTCAGCATAACTAAAGAAGATACATTTTCTAGGCTTTAGATTTAACTTTATTTTTGGGAGTTGTACATCACGTTCATAGGACCACCAAAAAGATTTGGTCAATCGTGTTGTTTTCAACATAGCTCTTGCTCTTTCTAGGAGAGTTCTATTCATTCTCTCTACAACTTCAATTTTTTTTAAGGTGTATGTGCCATTGTGGATTGTTGTACAATACCAAGTTATTTTCAAAATGCTAGAAATTTTCCATTTACATATTCTCCTCCATTATTTGTCGTGAAGCACTTAATTTTCTTCACAATTTTAAGTTCTACTTGTGCTTTGAATTCCTTGAATACTAAAATACACATCAAAATTCTTCTTCATTGGGTACACCTCAATATTCTAAAATAGTCGTCAATCAATGACATCAAATGAATGGACAAAGTCCATTATGTGTTTCCTTTTAGTTGTTGCTCTAGAAAACTTGAATCCATGATGCTTCCTTATCATAATGCTCACATGATGGTAAATGTATCGTCTTGAGCCAATAAAAGATATTGTGTAGTGCAAGAATGAATGTTAAGATGGTTTCTCTATTTGATGTGTTTTTCGATGAACATCTTCCTATAACAGTCTCTTAACATTGAATCATGTTCTTTAAATTTTCTTTCATCTGCATTATAACAAACTCTTTGGAAGTGTTGTCAAATTTTAGCTCACCATTGCAGTTCATTTTCTGCAAAAACTACATCCTTTCTAGCAACAACCTTATGGGTCGAGGGATCCCATATTCAATATCCCTTAACATTGTTAGCATAACTAAAGAAGGTACGTTTTCCTATGCTTTAGGTTTAACTTTATTCTTGGGAGTTGCGAAGGTGTAAACAAGAGATATGAGGTTGAATTGTGTTTGATAAAGTTGATAATTTTTTGCTAATTTGATGAAGGGTAGTTGGTTTTTATGAATTACTTAGATAAGAAACAATCAGGTTCAGAGGCAACAAATAATAAAAACATAAATGATTGGACACATAGTTTTATCCAGGTTCAACACTAACTTGACTACATATAGTCCCCTAATTCAGAAGGCTTTAATCCACTAATTCAAATACCTTGAATTACAAGCATCTAACCCTCTAAGCAAGTCTTCCAAAACAGCCCAACAATACCAAATGTTTGGGGAACTAATCACCTTGACCCTACAAGTCAATCTTCCCCAACAGCGTGACACCCCCATACATTTGCAGAACACAAACACTTTGACTTTACCAACCAACTCTTCTCCCCACAATCTAAAAAATATAGATTGCTGAAGACACACTAACACCATTATCAGGTTTGATAACACAGGTTTGGAACTTAAGTATTTGCTTCTAACAAATTGATTATAACAATGACTCTCACACTCTAAGAAAAACACTCAAAAAATTATTTTCATTTGAACAAGTATTTCCCTCTTTGAACTCTAAGATGAATAAGGAATTTGAGCTTGAGTTTTCAACTCTTTTATGATTTTTTGATGATCTTCTTCAGCCTTAAGTATCTATTTATAGATAAAAATTAGGGCTTCAATTTAGTCATTGTTTATTTTTGAATTGTATCTTCATTTCTAGCTTGGTCAATAATGACCTTATTCAAAAATAATTTTAAACAAGATGTTTTTTGATAATATGTTCTTTAGCCAATTCTTTATTTCTAAATCCAATGTAAGAAGTTCTTCTAGATTGATTACGTTCGTATTTGGTTCATATTGAGTTTGTAAATTCTTCATATTTATAATGTTCATATTTTGTTCAAATTGAGTTCGTAAGTTCTTCAGATTAATTATGTTCGTATTTTATTTAGACTGAGTTTGTAAACTCTTTAGATTGATTATGTTCATATTTTGTTTAGATTATTTTTGCAAATTATTCAGATTGATTTTGTTCATATTTTGTCAGATTGAGTTTGAAAGTTTTTTAGATTGATATTGTTCATATTTTATTGTAAATAAATTTTGATCAAATCTTCTTGTAAATAATTCATATCTTTTTGTGATAAATCTTGATAAAATCTTGACCATATCTTCTTTTCAACTTGGTCAAAGATTTTCTTCAATCATATATAAGAATCAAATCTTATTTTAGCTTTTCTTCATAAATATTTGACCATATCTTATTTCCAACTTGGTTAAAAAATTTCTTCAATCATAAATCTGAATTAAATCTTATTTTAGATTTTCTTTAAATATATTTGACCATTTATTCTTTTCAAATTAATGAAGTCAAATATATTATTCTCATAAAATACTTTTATTAATATCAAAACTCTAAGTGTAAAAAAATCTTGGTTCCAACACATATATTGTTTACTAGAGTCATACAATAAGATGCTTGATGCGATTAGCAGAAGCAGAAAATCAAATGCTTGTTGTAGTCATTAGATGCTAATAAATCAGAGCTTTACTTGTATTTGCAAGAGGCACGTGTGTTGTTTCTTTGAAAGTCCTGCACAGCAAAATAAACTAAAACAATGTAAAACTCTGGTAGTATTAAAACTCCCTTTATTTTTGGGTTGCCTTCTAAGATAGCTTAGTTTAAGGTCTTTAGTTTGACCCTAATCAATGATCATTCGTCATTAGGCTTCGTTGAGATTTTCATCGTTTCCATAGACTATCCCTGATAGTACGTTTTATTCTCTAACCATTAACTTTGAATTTTGTACCAGATCATTCCTTTAAATCAACAATTCCATGTTTTTTATACTTATGATGTAATTAATTATGACAATTGTCGTTGTGCTACGCGTTGATATTTTATTAGTTGATTTTTGAAAGAAAAAAATACACTCACGCTGAAAAAATAAGGGTGTTACATTGTGGTATTATAGCTTTTGTTAGATTGTAGGTTGACCTGTAGGTTGGGAGTCGTTATTTGATCATGCGTCGGGGTAAGTTGTTTGAGTTATCAAATCTTGTGTAATTCGTTATGTGTTGATGAAGTCAAAAGCTGTCTTTTGGAATTCTTCTAAGAGGTGTTAAGATTTCTTCTTGATATTGGTTTTATGGTAAACAATGCCTCCAAGAAGGAATGGCGCTGCAAGAGTCAACGTCAACAGGGACGATCAAATGGTTGAAGCAATGAATAACATGGTTGCATCTGTTGCTGCACACACAGCTGCAATGACTTTGCGGGATGAACAATTTATGTGTCACCGTTTCTAAAAAGGACTGAAGTATGAGATTCAAGACTCCGTCCTACCATTGGAAATTCAACGTTTCCATGTCTTAGTAGAGAAATGTAGAGAAGTTGAGTACATGAAGAACAAGAGGGCCAATCCAGGAGGGAACTTTAGTTCTGGGGGACCTAGTCGGGTGAACCATATGAACAACAAAGGAAAACAAGGTGTTAAGCCATATAACCGCCTGTAGAACAACAACATGGGTCAGAATCACCTGGGGAACTAGAACTTTGGAAGACAATTGAGACAAGTGATTCAATGTTTTCGATGTGGAAAAGAGGGACATTATGCTACTGTTTGTACCTCTAACAATCCAATTTGTTACAATTGCAAGAAGCCAGAGCACATTGCAAGAGATTGCAGGGCTCCGAAGGTGGAACCAATAGTGAATACAACTAGAGCTACTCTTCCTACTACTAGAGGACACGTTTATTGTGTAGGTGCTGAAGCTGAAAATCCATCTAGCAATATGATTCAACGTGACTGTGAGATTGCATGTAACACTCTAACTGCACTTTTTTGATTTGGGGGCAACCCATTACTTCATTGCTATGGATTGTGTGAATCGTTTGAAGTTATCTGTGTCGTCTCTACCTTTTGATTTGGTTGCTTCTACACCTGTTAAGACTTTGACAGTAAATTATGCATGTTTATATTTGTCAAGTAACTATCCATAATAAGGATTTCTTGATTAATTTGATTTGTTTACCTCTACAATCACTCGAGGTCATTCTTGTTATGGATTTGATGTCGTATCATTATGTGATCCTGGACTGTGCTCGCAAACTGGTTCTTTTCCCCGAACCAGGAGTTGTTAAGTATCTAGCTGCTAACAAACTCAGAGTGTCACTAAGAGAAGGAACTCATGAGTTTTTGTCTTTGGCCAACGTGGAGGCAAAGGTAAATGTGTACATAGAAGACGTAGTGCATGTAAAGGAGTACTAGGACGTATTTCCAACGAAAATTCCAGGGTTACCACCAATAAGAGAAGTGGATTTCTTCATTGATTTGCACTCAGGAATGGGCCAATTTCAATTACGCCATATCGAATGTCACCTTTGGAGTTAAATGAGCTCAAAGGTCAAATTGAAGATTTATTGGAGAATAAATTTATTAGGCCAAATGTATCACCATGGGGAGCTCCGGTGTTGCTAGTTAAGAAGAAGGACGGAAGCTCACGCTTATGTGTGGATTATCGGCACCTTGTTAACAGCCTCAGATTGTCACTAATATACAAAATTTTGTAGGACTAGCAGGATACTACAAGAGGTTTATTGAAGGTTTTGTGAAGATTGTAGTTCCGTTGATACAACTTACTAGAAAAGATCAACTGTTTACATGGACGGAGAAATGTGAGAAAAATTTTCAGTTACTAAAGAGAAAGTTGATAACCTCACCAATATTGGTATTACCGCAATCAGAAGAACCATACGAAGTTTATTGTGATGCATCTCACAAAGGTTTGGGATATGTTTTAGTGCAACACAAGAAAGTTGTAGCTTACGCCTCAAGGACATTGAAGATTCATGAAAGAAACTATCCTATTCATGACATGGAGCTTGTTGTTGTAGTTTTTGCTTTGAAGATCTGGAGGCACTATTTATATGGATGCAAGTTCACAGTGTTCAGTGACCATAAAAGTTTAAAATATTTGTTTGATCAAAAGGAATTAAACACGTGTCAAAGACGATGGATGGAGACCCTCGAGGATTTTGATTTCACGCTACAGTATCTCCTTGGGAAGGCCAATGTAGTGGCTTATGCGTTGAGTAGAAGAAGTGTATCGATATCTTCAACAATGATGGCTAGACTACAAGAGTTATGAGAAGCTTTTAGGGACTTACATTTGAAAGTAGAGTTTGGACCGAGAATTTTGAAATTCGAAATGATTAAGATTTTGAGTGGAGTACTTAAAGACATTGCGAATTTTCAGGATGACGAATTAATTCAAGAAAAGAGGAATCTAATAGCAAGGGAAGACAATTGAGTTTAAGATCGGACCATATAATATTTTGAGATGTAATGATAGGATTTATGTACCAGAAATTGTAGAATTATTGGTGGCCAAGAATGAAGAGACATGTAGTGGAGTATGTATCAACTTGTTTAACTTGTCAGAAAGCAAAAGTGGAATATCAGCGACCTGTTGGAATGTTGCAACCTTTAGATATACATGAATGGAAGTGGGACAGCATTTCCATGGACTTTATAATTGGATTGCCGAAAACAAGGAGAAATAACGATTCTATACGGGTGATAGTGGATCGATTGACTAAATCCGCACACTTTTTACTAGTAAAGACCATCTATAAGGCAGATAAGCTAACAAAAATCTACATTGCTGAGATTGTGAGATTACACAGAGTACCGTCTAGTATTGTATCAGACCGTGACCCGAAATTCGGGTCGCACTTTTGGGGAGCATTGCATGAAGCATTGGGAACGAAACTAAGATTGAGTTCAGCTTACCATCCACAAACGGATGGACGGACTGAGAGAACTAATCAGTCCTTGGAAGACCTATTGAGAGCATGTGTATTAGATGATAGAGGAAGTTGGGATGATGTACTTCCGTTGGTTGAGTTTACCTACAACAATAATTTCCACACAAGTATTAGAATGACACCATATGAGGCTTTGTATGGACGCAAGTATCAAACACCTTTGTGTTGGTATAAGGACGGTGAAAGTATGATTGTAGGACCTAGGATGGTGAAACAAACCACAAATAAGGTCAAGAAGATAAAAGAGAAAATGAAGGTCTCACAGGATCGTCAAAGGAGTTATGCGGATAAGCGTCATAGACCTTTGGAATTCAAGTAGGGGGATCATGTGTTTCTGAGAGTCACACCTACTACTGGAGTTGGCAGAGCTATGAAATCGAAGAAATTGACTCCGAAAATCATTGGACCATGTAAAATTTCTGCACGAATTGGACCTATTGCTTATCGGATTACATTGCCTCTGATACTATCTGAAAATCACGACGTATTTCATGTGTCGCAGTTAAGGAAATACCTTACAGATCTGTCACATGTGATTGAACTGGACACAATTCAATTGAAGGATAACTTGTGATTCGAAGTATTACATGTAAGGATTGATGATAGGAAGATTAGGCGATTAAGGAACAAGGATGTTTCGTTGGTCAAGGTAATTTGGAACCCAACTACTGGACATGCGACTTGGGAATTGGAGAGCAAGATGAAGGCACAACACCTTGAGTTGTTTATCGATGCGTAGTTGTGAGGACGAAACTAATTTAAAGACCCTTAGATTTTAAATTTTAGTTTATGCAAATTTTAGAGTGTTTTGTGTTGAATTACTGAGGCATTTAGTAAATTTAATTTTATTTTGTAAATTAAATATAAAAAATATATTTTATTAGAATTTATAATATGTTTAATATTTATATATATTTTAATATATATGTTGAGACCTGATTAAAATTATTTGTCGAAGAATAATTTAATTATGTTACGAAGAATTTATTATTAGGCATATTTTTTTTAAAAATGTCACTTGCTAAAAAAATTTATCTGTCAATTGAGTTACGACGATAGTAGATATTTTTTTTGAAAAAGTAATTTGAGAAGTGATTTGTAATGATGTTTTTATAAAATATCTATAAAATTAGATAATTGTTTTGTTGGTTTTAATTTTAATATATATATATGGAACCAAGAGATAGGAGAAACATAAGTTGATTCTCGCCTGTTCCTTTTCTTCCTTCTTTCCATGTTTCAAGAAAATAAAACACCAAGTGTTAGTGTTTTTTTTTAAAAAAAAAAACTTAAAAAAAAACATCCACATTATTTCTAGATCTAAGTTTTCATTCGAGAAGTAACAGAAGAGAAAGTTGTTCATTGCCACACTACGGTGCTAGTGAGCTAGTTTTTGAAGCGACGACTCAAGCAAAATTTTTACAGTAATTAATCGCGGCGCCGTAATCGGTTGCTAAAACTACAACGGAGGTAAGGGCTCATTCCAAACTTTTAGTTTACATTTAGGACATTATTTATGATTTTGTGGTAAATAAAATTGATGTATTTGATGTGTGAATTTGTAGAAAATGAATTTAATTAGTTTATGTGCGAATTAGTGAAATTTGTTTTTGGTGTGTTTTGCGGTGTGGTTTGTGGTGATCTATATTTAGTGTGATTTATATGTTCATAATTATTATTATGAATTTTTTAGATGTGATTTATTTGCGGATTTTAAGGAAAATGAATTGATTAAATTTGGTAGTTTATGTGTAAAAATATGGAGTTTTGAAATTGGGCGAGTTATGTTTGAACTATTGAAATTTAATTGAGGTGTTATATGTGTGTTGTGGAATTGAATTGATTGTTGTTGGTGTGAATTAACGGTAATTAAATTTGATGTGTTTGATTGTAATGAATTATTTTCAAATAAATGAGTTTGAACTGAAATTGAAAGTTTACAAAAAAATTAGAGTTGTTTAAGTTGTGAAAAAGTTCAAATTTTAACAAGTTAAAGAGTTTGAGCAAAAGATAGATTGAAACTAACAATGGTTAGAGTTTAAAATGTTAGTCTTTAAATTACTCTTGAACCGAGTTTAAAAAGAAAAAAAGTTTAGAGTATTTTATTATCTAAAAAATGTTGGTGCTTTAATAGTCGAGTGTGTGTATGTGAAATTTGGAAAACATTTGTTTTTTTTTTTAAAAAAATTTTAACTTAATAATATAGATTATTTGATTTTAAAAGTTTGGTGTGTGAGAAAGATTTAATTTTGAGAATTTTGTTGTGTTTGGATTAATTTTATTGTGAACAAATTGTTATAAATATTTATGTTTATGTAGTTAGCTCCTTGAGTCTCGAAACGGAATCGAGACCGTTGGCATTGAGTTAGCGGTGATGAGAACTCTGATATATTATGTTGTTGTGGTGATTTATGGTTGAAAACTTTGGAGATTGAATATGGATGATTAATGTTTGAAAATTATGGTGATTCTTGTTTGGTGAAATTAATGTGTTCATAATTAATATTATGAATTTTGGAGAAGAAATTTGTGTGTGGATTGGTGGAAAATGAATTTAATTCAATTTATGTGTGGATTGAATTTGGAGATGTGATTTATGTGTGTTTGTGGGAATTGAAATTGGTGTGAATAAATATGTTTGAGGATGCTCTGTGTTGTATCTGAAAAATCATTAGTGTTAAATGAGTATTAAAAATGGGGAATCTATTAATAGCAACATTTACTTAATGATTGTGGTGAAAAGAGTCAGAGTATGCTCATGCATTTCATAGTAAATGGTGACCGTGATGGGGTCATGGTGATAGTGGTGACTGTGATGGGCCACGGGATGATGCCATGTGAATTTTTGGTTCATCTTATCCTTTTGGGGATTGTCACGTCGTGCTGATATGTGAGATATTGCACTCTAGAATGTGCTGATCTGTGAGCAATTGTACTCTAGAAAATCATGTTGGTCTATGAGTGACTGCACTCTAGTATGTCGTGCTGGTTTGTGAGCGACCGCACGCTAGTAAATTGTGTTGATTTATGAGAGATTGCACCTTGGTAATTAGTACTGGTCTGTAAGAGGCTATACAATCATGATTTACGCCCTTCGATGAGGGTTTTGCTTTGGAATTCCGGAATCATGCATTGTCGTATATGTGCATTGATTTAGAGTGCTTGGCATGCGAGTCATGTTTGTTATACTATGATGATTGTGTATACATATTCGATTGTTGTTGTGATTTGCCATAATTGCATTGAGGTGTGAAGTTGGGTTGATTAAGTTTTCATGTACTTAAGTGTTCATAATTGATGTTATAAATATTCGATGTGTGGCTGAGGTGTGAATTTGTGGAGATTAATTTGGTGTTAATTATGTGTTCATAATTGATAATATTAATGTTTGAAGTGTTGATTGATTCAGAGCCATTTTAGAATTGAAAATCTGCATTTTCTCAGTTGTATTCGGCTACAACTATGCAGTTTGTCAAAACTTCTTTTGAGCATTTGAAAATATAAGAATTTTGCTAAGTGTTATTTGTTAATTTCGGCTGGTGACCCTTTACAATTATTGTGAAAATTTGGATTTTGCCCTCAGATGATACCCGAGTTCATTCCATCGGTTGTTACCTTGACAATGGAAATGCGTTAGACTTCCCTGATCGAGACTCGCCGACTGCTTGGGTATATGACCCCATCTCAAGCATGACTACTTATACGGGGAGGATAGTGAGGACTAGTAGGAAAGTTGGGGCAGTATTTTTTGTGGAACTCACTCGCGAGAAGATCGATTATCTGGTACCTTCCGGATTAGTGCTTGGGATGAGTAGAGCTTGGGATGATGCGAAGGATTCCTCAGTTAGAGTGGAGGCGGAGGCCACGGTGGGAGTTGAGGATACAATGGTTGGAATTGGGACTGGTAGAAAGGATAAGGGGCCAATGCCAGTGGAGCAAGAGATTGCAGGGCCATCTAGACGGGCTGAGTTAGAGCTTTCTCTTCTGGTGAATGATCCCTTACCGACTTTCACTAAAGTAACAAACTGTTTGAGATTCTGATGCCGCCGAAGCCACCTATCTCGTGGGTGGATCTGACTTCTGAAGAGACCGATCCATCTATGGATGTTGATGTGGAGGAGGTTACCTCGAAGATGGATGTTGCGTTAGACGGGACTTGTGGAGTGTGTGGAGGTCACCCATGTTATTGTAGTTGCTAGAGTATGATTAGATTAGTTTTGTTGTATAGGGACTTGATGTCTTTCTTTTGGTGGCTGTACATATTTTATTTTGGGATGATTGTAATTATACTTATACGGTCAGATGACTTCTGTTTTGGTGGGTCCATGTTCTATTTTTTTGACGTGACCATGGGAGGATTAGTATTTTTTGGAGCAGTACTTGTACAAGTGTCTACCGAGAATACCCCAAGGGTATGAGCATTGTTTGATAGGTCTCATAGCCCCGATGTATTTTATATTTGGATATTTTGGTTTATCGCCTCAAAACCATTTAAATTTGTTATGATTATGATGTAATTAATTATGACAATTGTCGTTGTGCTATGCGTTGGTATTTTATTAGTTGATTTTTGAAGAAAAAAAAATACACTCTTAAAAATCGGGGTGTTACACTTTCAATGATGTGCTAGGTTGATACATATTGTATTAAATGAGCGATATAAATAATAAATATTTTATTTTATTATATTATATATTTTTCTAAAAAAATAGTATTTTAGTTTAATATTTTAAAGAATAATATTTTATGTGATTTTAACTATATATGTGAGTTGGTAATTAATGTGATATTTTCTTGTATGTATGATTATTGTAAAGTGTGCAGATATTTATATTTTAATTATTTATAAGTATCTCTTATTTTATAAATAATTATCCTTGGATATTAGTAATGTTGTATTTTAGTTCCTTATTTTTAAATACTTGTTATGCTATTGTGATTTTATATATATTTATTATAGTTTAGTAATTAATATAAAATATTGATATTATATTTAATTATTTTATAATTTTGACTATTTTCTGATATGATGGTATTATTATAATGTGAATATTTTGAGAAATAAGTACAATTAAAGAGATTATTTTAAATATGAAAGTTTCAGTCATTAGTAATATGTTTTTATTATATATATATATATATATTGATTATTTTAATTACTAATTAATTTTAAAAAGGTTTGGAGGAATATTAAAAAGGTTTAGGGTGTTTGGAGGAATATTAAAAAGGAGATAAAATAATTATTAATTAATTTTATTTTAGCAAAATAAAAATAATAATTGTAAAACAAAAATATAAATAAATGGACCAATGAGTTTGACCCATGTGTGAACTCTAATTGTTGATAAAACAAAACAAAAAAAAAAAAACGAAAAAAAAGAAACGGTGGACGGATAGTCATAGAAACAAAGAGTAAACACAACAACAACTTATCGTTTGACACCGGTGATCGATAACTATTCCAGAAAAGTTTATCCATTTTCCACCAAATTTCAATATGTTGTTTTACTCATTTAGTTAGTCACTTAAACACAATTTTTAACAACTACAATTTCTCTCTAAAATACTCGACTTCTCCGGTTGTAGATTTTTGAAGTGAAGATTATTTTGTCATCATATAGGTAGGGTTTGACAAGCCTAGTGATTCTTGGGAAGTACAACTGAATGAAACTAGTCGTGGCGGTATGCTGTTGAGCCTTAAGGCAAGATTGTTAGATCTTGGAGGTATTCGGGTGGAGAATTCCTAGGTGACTTGGAGGTAGCACTCCAAATGTCGGGAGCTACCACGCAACACATGTTTACCTTGACTGTCACGTATATATGTCTCAGGTTTAGTTGAGGGGATATGTGAGGACATGACCAATTTGAATTGTTCGTCCACCAGAATGGTGGCATAGTACAAGCATCCTAACCAAGTACTTTAGAGTTAGAATGGTACCACATTGTGGAGTAAAATATAAGTTCATGCATTGCATTGCATTTTCTTGTGATTGTTTTGTTGCGATTAATAGGTATCATGTGTGATAATCATTTATCTTAGATAATTTGATGTTATAGTGAAATGCATTGATTTTACATGAGTGATTTTAACTTTATAATGTAATACTATTAACATGCTTTCAAAACTCACCTCCTTCTTGTTTCTGTTTGAGTGGCTTGGCCCTGCATTTGCGAAATCCCCGTTATTACATGTTAATGAGTTTTGAAGTTCATGTTTGGGAGGAACCTCGCTCTGATAAGAGATATCAGGAATAAGGGTTTTAATTTGTATTTTACTTATTTAATTTGGAACAAATTTTTGTATGAAAAACATAGAAGTACTAGTAAGTTTTTAAAGTTAAATCGAGTAATTATACTTAAATCAAACTTATCGAGATTGCACTATTTTAATGGAGAAAATAAGTTTAAAGTGTTCTTTTTATTTTTGAGAAACACAATATCCTAATTAAAAATAAAAGTTTTTATTTTCTTGAAAATAGATTTTTATTTATCCACTGTAAATTTTATAGGAATATGATATAATTTATTATATATATTATTATGGGGTTTATGGTGTCACAAAGCGCATAGAAAAGTATTACATTAATTGATTATGCATATGTACACGTAAAATTGCATAAAATCTTTTTCTCTAAAATATTACACTAAAATACTATTATTTTTCTTTTGAAATATATCAAATAATAAAATACAATATTTATTATTTATATCACTCATTTAATCTAATATTTATAAAACTGACACATCATAGAAAGCACCTATATAACCAAAATTAATCCCAAAATTTATCAACATATACTATAAAATAATTTTAACATCAAATTAGTTATTTAAAATATTTTTTAATTAAAAAATATTTTATTATAAAATTTGGAGTCTTACAGATTTACAGGTGCTCTTTGTGCTAGTTGTTGAGCAAGTTGATCTAGTTGGGTCTCAAGATGTTTTTTTTGAGGTTGAGGCATTTTTCCAAATGGTTCATGACTCTTTAACGAATAAACGTGTGTTCGTTACTAACAACTTTTTGAGGTGGCGCTTGATTTTCTTGAGCTTTTTGTTGACCTTGATATCCGCCCTGCTGATCTTTCCATGAAAAAGTTGGATGATTTCTCCAACTCGGATTGTACGTACTAGAGTAAGAATTGTTCTACTTCCCATTGTTACCCACAAAACTCACCTCTTCTGGTTCTTTTGTATCATCTTCATCCAGTACCTCACAAGCTCCATTTTTATGTGTTCCCTAACAAAAGTCACAACCAATATGTTTCAGTAATTTGATAGGGGCCACTTGGGATTTTATATTTAGAGCTTCCATCCTTTTCTTTATTTCAACAACGATAACATCTTCTAACTATTTCGATAGTAGCTTTTCTTGAGCCAACTCAACTGTAACACCCCAAATTTTATAATCAATTATTTTAATAATGAAATATGATTTGAAATAATTAATTTTGAGTTAAAATTATTTTAGAATACATGTTGATAAATTTTGTAATTAGTTTTTGTTATATGGATGATTTAGATGATGTGCTACTCTTATACATATTGGACTACATGAGTAATCTAAATACCAAATGTTATATTTTATATATTTGTCTAAATAATATTTTAGTGTAATATTTTAAAGAATATAATTTTAGAAGATTTTACATTTATATACTCGCACCAAATTAATGTAACATTTTTCTGTGCGTTTGACTGATATTAAGTATGCACGTAGTTATATTTCAATTATTTATTATTAATTTCTATTTTTAGTTATTTATTTTATAAATAATTACCTCGGAATAGTAGTGATATTGTGTTTGATTTCCTTTATTTTTATATATTTGTTATGACATTGTGATTATATATATATATATATATATATATATATA
>JBBPBT010000066.1:2832914-2852692 GCA_037974875.1 Cicer bijugum | reverse complement strand
ATGATTTAGTAATTAATTTAAAGTTTTAATGTTATATTTATTTATTTTATAATTTTTAGTATTCTCTAATGATGATAATATTTTAATTTGAGTATTTGGAAAAATAGGAATTATTACAGTATTTATTTGGAATATGAAATTTTTTATTACTAACGTATTTTACAGATTAATTACTTTATTTTTAAAATATTAGTTTTGAAATATTAGTAATATTTTAATAATTAAATTGTGTTTATAAAAAATGTGTTAAAGAAGTAGTTTTAGTAATTTTTATTTTATTTAAAAATAAATAATAGAAATAAAGTGTGTTTTTACGGGTTAGCTTACATGAAAGAGGTTAAAACCTAATTGAATAATAATAAACAAAACAAATTGAAAAGGGAAATAAAAAAAAATAAAAAAAAAAATAAAAAGAATGAGAAAGTGAGGAGGAGAACAGAACTGTCAGCACATAGAGAACTATTGGTGTGACACCCTAAATCCCAAAATAATATATATAATTATTTATAACACATTCCTATAAAATTTGCAGCGGATTAATAAAAATATATTTCTAAGAAAATAAAAACTCTATATTTAATTTAGGATATCACATTTCTCAAAAATAAAAATAAAAACACTTTAAACTTATTTTATCCATTAAAATAGTGCAATTTCAATAAGCTTGATTTAAGTATAATTACTTGATTTAATTCAAAAAAATATACTAGTACTTCTAAGGTTTTCATTCAAAAATTCGATTTAAATTAAATAAGTAAAATACAAATTAAAACCCTTATTCCCCTATCAGAGCGGGGTTCCTCCCAAACTTGAACTTCAAGACTTATTAACCCGTAATAACTGCGATTTTGCAAACGCTGGGCCCAGCCAGTCAAACACAAACAACGAAGGAGATGAGTTTCAAAATCATGATGAAAGTATAATACAAGTAAGAAGAACACGCAAACAATCATAATAGGACCGTATCATTACATAAATATTCTATCAAGAAAATATCACATTCAAATGTCAAAATCACTCAAGGAAAATCAATAGAATTCAAAGTAACATCAAATTGTCTAAGAGAAATTATCACCACACGCGATACATATTAATAACAACAAAACAATTACAATAAAATACAATGCTATGCATGAGTTTAAACTCTACTTCACAATGTGGTACCATTGTAACTCTGAAGTACTTGGTTAGAAGGTTTGATACTATGCCACCATCCCGATGGACGGACAATTCAAATTGGCCATGTCCTCATAGATCCCCTTAACTCAACCCGAGACACATATACGCGACAGTCGAGGTAAACGTGTGTTGCGTGGTAGCTCCCAACATTTGGAGTGCTACCTCCAAGTCACCTAGTAATTCCCCACCCGAATACCTCCAAGGTCTAACAATCTTTCCTTAAGGCTCGACAGCAGAATCACTAGGCTTGTCAGGCCCTACCTATATGATGACAAAATAATCTCCACTTGACAAATTAATAATATTTATTTTCTCCCCTCGTTGGTATACGATACCCCATTAAAACCATCATCTCAAACACAAATTGAAATCACCATTATTTCATCAACTATGGGGTTAATTCAATATTCTCATCACGGTTTAGCACATCACTATCATCATCATCACATAAACTCATCAAAAATTTATAACATCACTATCATCAATCAAACATTATCACATAAACTTATCACAAATTTAAAACATCACAATTATTAATCGTACATCATCATCATAACATAAAATTATCACAACACATCCATATTTTGTTATCACATCACATAACTCATCTAATCACACATATATATAAATTTAATTCGACACCCAATATCACAATAATATCAATATCACACATTCAAATAAATTAAATCAATCAGCACCCTACAAATATTTCTATTCTATATTTTAATCTCACAATTTTCATATTTGCACATTAATAAATTTATCCCTCAAAGGGCTACTGCCATACGTAGCGAGCCCTGGATGAATCGTTGGGAAATACGGTTTTCCCGCTCATCTCACAATATAGTATACTCGTGAATTCAAACGCTCTCTCACCCCTTACCTTATTTCAACGCTTTCACCTATGAATATGATTTGACGCCCAAACAGTCTTTGTTCTTTGACTCTTTATCCTTCAATCGATCTAACTCGACAATTTATGGGTAAACGTCAAAAATAAATTATGAGGAGATATTCTAAAAAACTAAATTCGAAAATAGGTCAAAGAAAATTACCATAAATCAAAAAACCAATCAGTGGATAATATAGCCACGTTTCACACGGTCGTTTTGGCGTTGGTTTCACTCAAATCGGACTTACGGTGAAGGAAATCGGACTTATGTTTAATTGACAAGTTAAATGAATGAAATAACATACTCAAATTTGGATGAAAACAGAGAAACTTTTACGAAACAGTTATCGATCACCGATGTCAATTTTCTATTTTTTTTTCCATGTGCCTCTCCAAGTGCCTGGTTCTTCTTCTCCAAGTGCGGCTGCTCTTCAGCTTTTAAATTGTAGCCTATTTAGATTTTATTTGACCTTTTATATATATACATATATATTAGTTATTATTAATCTAACTCATTTAACCCCATTTTATTATTATTATTATTATTATTATTATTATTATGCTAAAATAAAATTAATAATTATTTAATCTCCTTTTTAATATTCCTCCAATTTTCCAATTGTTAATAATAATTTTTAAATTAGAGTAATTAAAATAATCAATATAAAAAACATCTTACTAATAATCAAAACTCTCACATTCAAAATAATCTCTACAGTTATACTTATTTCTCAAAATACTCACATTATAATAATACCATCATATTAGAAAATAGTCAAAATTATAAAATAAATAAATATAACATCAATATTTTATATTAATTACTAAATAATAATATATATAAAATCACAATACCAAAACAAGTATTTAAAAATAAACAAAATCAAACACAATATCAATTCTATATCAAGATAATTGTTTATAAAAAAATAACTAAAAATAGAAAATAGTTATAAATAATTGAAATATAACTATATGTATACTTAACATCAGTCAAGCGCACATAAAAATATTATATTAATTGGGTACACGTATATACACGTAAAATCGCATAAAATCTTTTTCTTTAAAATATATATTACACTAAATATGTATTACACTATTATTTTTTTTTAAATATATCAAATAATAAAATATAATATGTATTATTTATATCGCTCATGTAATATAACATGTAACAAACTAGTACATCATAGAAAGCATCCATATAACAAAATTTACTCACAAAATTTATCAACATAAATTCTAAAATAACTTTAACATCAAATTAATTATTTAAAATCCTATTTAATTAATAAAATAGTTTATTATCAAATTTAGGGTGTTACAAGTGGTAGCTGATAGCGTTTCAGCAAGTGTACTGAATCGTTGCAAGTAATAATAAAACGGTAGTACCGAGTTTCGAACTCATGGATTGCGTTTTACTATTGAATTATATTTGATTACTAAAATTGAACAAAAAGGTTCCCAAGTAGATTGAAATAATGTTTGAAATTAACAACAATAATAAAATTGATCTTTTATAATGAGAAAAATGTCAGGGATGAGTTTCACTTCGAATCCAACCTTGGTGTCTAATTCGATCCTAATTACTAAATTCCTTTATTGAATTATTACCGAATTCTCTTTATTATTCTTGCCCTAATGTCTTAGTGACAGAACCATTAATTCCAAAGTAACCCCTAATTCCTTAGTGGATTTAAGATTAGAATTAAGCATTACCGTATAGAAATTCTCTTGTAAATTATTGCTTTGCTACTAATTTAATTGGTTTCATGACCTGCATCTATCCCTAGACTACAAATTCATGAATTTCTCATCTCAAGCATTCGTAAAGTCCACTTCCGTTTCAAAATACAAATCGTAGAACATTTTAATGTTGATCAAGCAATAAGAAGCATTAAGCACAGAGATGAGAAAAACAATTCAGTAAACTCATTCATATAACTAGAAATCAAATCAGAAAAATAAGGGTTTCATCTGGTTACACTCATCCCTAATAAATAGGGTTTAGTTACTCATGACAGAGATACAAAAGATAAGGATTAAAGAAGAATTACAAGAATGATTCATGGATGATTCTTGATAAAACTGCTTCAATGGCGTTAGAAACGGTCGTCTTTGAGTTTCTATGCTAGGGCACAAGTCTCCCAACTTCCCAAGAGTCAAAAAAGATCCCTAAACAGTGAAAAAATGCGTTTTTATGATTGCTAATGCGCGTCACGCACCCCAGGCGCGCAGGGTGCGCTCCAGGCGTGCGTTGACAGAACTGAAACACGAGAAATGCGCTTCAGGCGCGCTCTAGGCGCACAACATCTGCTTTCTGACGTATTGTGCATTTTGCTCATCTTTTGAATCTGAATTGGGTCCCGGTGTCTTCATGAAAGTTGTAGATATGGATCTTAGCTTTCATTAGCACTTGGAGTGACACTAATTGGACATCTAGAACTCCAGATATTTCTGAAATACGCCACATATGTCATGTTGATTTTTCACAAAAATTCAGCACTGCACTAAAATATTCAACTTATCCGTTTGTGTGGAAAGTGGTTGTATTATCCATTAATTGGTTTTCTGATTTGTGGTAAGTTTCCATGACTAAATTTCGAAATTTATTTTGTAGAGTGTCTTCTCATAATTTATTTTGATGTTCACCTATGAATTGTCGAGTTAGATCAATTGAGGGAAAATGAGTCAAAAGAAAAATATTGTTTGCTCGTCGAATCATATTCGTGTGAAAAACGTCAACATAAAATAAGGGGCGATTGAGTGTTTGAATTCATGAGTATAATATATTGTGAGACGAACTGGAAAATCATATTTTTCAACGATTCATTCGGAGCTTGCTGCATACAGCAGTAGCCCTTTGAGAGATAAATTAATTAATATGAAAATATGATAATTATGAGATTAAAATATATAATAGAAATATTTGTAAGGTGTCGATTGATTTAATTTCTTTTATTATGTTATTGGATGTCAAATAGATTTTTTGTATATGTTTGATTATATGAGTTTATGTGTTGTGATAATAAAATATGAATATATTGTGATAATTTTATGTGATGGTGATAATGTATGGCCGATAACTGTGATGTTTGAAACATGTGATAAGTTTATGTGATGAGGTATGATTGATGATGGAATGCTATAAATTTATGATGAACTTATGTGATTATGATGAGTTTATGTAATAGTATAAGATAAACGAGGAGAACATGCAATTAGTCAAATCAACACAAACAGGAGAAACACTCAAGATCATAATATGAAAGGTTAATCTAAATCAATAACAATAGAACACTCACAAGAATGAAATGCTATGCATGTCCTATACTCTATACTTCATCATCATTTGGTACCATTCTACTCTAAAGTATTTAGTTAGGAGGCTTGATAATATGCAACTACAAGAGTGGACCACAATTCATAAATGGCCAAGTCCTCATAGATTCCCTCAACTCAACCCGAGACATTTATACATGGCGGTCGAGGTACTTAGGGAATAACCCACTAATCCACTTTAGGAATTCCCCACTAGATGTACCCCCAAGGTATATCAGTCTTACCTTACAATTCAGCTGTAGCCCTCCACGATCAGTCCCACTCAGTTGTACTTCCCCGAATCACTAGGTTTGTCAGACCCTCCCTTTATGATGACAAAATTATCCTAACTCCAAAATCTACAACACATATCTCAGACTTACTCGATCATCACAACTCAATTAGTTTCAGTTTGACTTCTCAATATTCATCATTATATATCTATAACAGTCAATCACAGTAATATCTAAATATTTGTTTTACACTACTCACAATACACAATTCAATTTCATCAATCACATAGTAAGGAATCAATTAAGTGCACTTTCAAGTAATATGAGAATTTCAATCAACTAAACAAGAACATTCAAATACATATCATTCATACAACAACAATTAGTATATGTTTCATAAAATCAAATAACACGCAATCTTAATATAAATTAACTTACAACAATTCTATAGGTGTTTAAATTGTATTTTAGTCCTCATTATTACCATTCATATATTATTAATTAATTATTATTACTCAATAGGGTTCAACCGTACATAGTAATTAATCCCCAAATGAATATATGGGAATTTCGGTATTCCCGTTCATCTCGTTATTTTATAGTCATAAAATCGAACCCCATCTCATCCTTTACCTAGATTGAAGATTTTGTCCAATAAATCTAATTTGCTAACGAGTCGTTTCTTCGTCGATCGTTGTCTCTAACAATTCGGAAGAGAATTATAGCCATAGAACCATCAAATACAAATAAATTACTGACTAAATATAATTAAATAAATTAATAAATTATCTACTATTTGTAATTCAACCCAAAAATATATTTAATACTATACATGCTTATGATTATATTAATATAAACATACATGTTATTTAAAATAAATGAAAAATAACATAATTATATATTACTAAATAAATATAGTGTGTGTATGATTTTGATATTACAATATTCTAACAATATATGGTATCTATTGAAAGGAAAGTAACAAAGCAATTGATTGCACAAATAGAACTAGATTCTTTAAGATATGAATTTTAAACTGTAGGTACGTTTATATAAATGCAATATATGTTATCTTATCTCAAGATTGGAAGAGGCATGTCATTTCTATCTTTATTAATTGGTCTGATTTATTTTATGCATTTTAAAATTTACAATACAATGAACACTGTAATAATTTTAAATTATAAATAAAATAACTAAAGTCTTTAGATATTTAAACAAATTTAGATTTCATATATATATATATATATATATATATATATAGGATAGAGAATACAATTTCACAAGTTCATGTAAAAGAGAAATGTCTAGAAGAGTTGTATTCAACAAGAGCTAATATGTTTTTATTTATTTAAATATTAATTTAATTATTTATTTAAACTCAATATAATATGCTAAAAAAAATTATGTTAATAATAATATTGTATGTAGTATTAAGAAATACAAATAACAAGAACTATAAAATAACGTAAACAAACATGTCAAAAATAAATAAATAAATTAAATTAAGTGATATGTGCAAGTTCTTTGTTTTTGAAATCTGCAAGACTCATTTAGTTGGACCATATTGTGCTATAATATCTTTGCATACTAAGTTTACTGATTCAGTGGAAAATACTATTTTTATTAACAATATCAAGAGTTTTCGATGGATATATCCCTTTTTTGAATTATAATTCTCTAAATGCCACACTTTGAAAAAAAATTCCCAAAATGCCACACTTTTTAAACTCAATAGAAAGTCTCTCCCTGGGGAAGCGACCTCCTACTCGAATTTGGCTTTTTTTTCTTTTTTTGAAAAATTGTTTATTATTATTAATTTAATTATTTAAAAAATAAAATATATTAACAAATTTGTAAATAAAATTTATAATTTAATTATTATTATTATTATAATAAATTATTATTATACGTATAATTAAAAATTATTATAATTAAATAAATTATTAATTTAATTATTTAAAAAATAAAAATATTAATAACAAATTAAAAAAATACATTAGTAAATTATAAATAAATGTTATATTTTTATTATTGTTATTATGATAATAAATAATTATTATACTTATAATTAAAAATTATTATATTTAAAATTATTAAATATATATATATATATATTATATTATAAATTTCAAAATAAATAAATAAATAAATGATAATAAATATTGAATAATAATAACAATTAAATGAAAAGAAATTTATATTGCTAACATGAAAATTAAAATACATGAAATACATTAAATTAACAATAAAAATACATCAAATTAATTGATGTATTTTTATTGTATAAATAATTGATATTCAAATAGAATATTAGTAATAAATATGATATAGTTAATATTATATTTTAATCATGAATCTGGATTATCAAATAAAATAAAGAAAAAGGATGATAATTAAATAATCAAAAGAAAACTCTAATTTAATAATAATAATTTAAGAATAATAAGATACTAACAAGACGGATTAAAAGATGATATAAAAGATAATATATGTTTGATTCTTTAATCCGATAGTAGTAGCCAACAAAATTACGACTGAGATTACGTGATTCTTTAAAATGTAATTATGTGATTGTGGCTGATTTGTTACTATGTAGAGAGGGATTAAAATTAAAATTCAAAGATATTGAGTAGAGATCTAAAGTGCGATACCCAGGGACATATAGGCTAACTATGGGTAGAACGCAAAATCTCGGTTTAAATGGCGGCAGCGAGGTTTTAGAGGTAGATAGCATTTGCAACTAGCGTTAGTGCATCGGCATATAATTTTATCCATATTATTATTAATATTATTATTATTATTATTTTGTTTGTCCAAAATCAATTTAAATAAATATATTTAATATTAATAATTCAAATAAATTATTAGGATAAAAAAACACGTAGGAAATGATCACACTACAACAAATACATATATAATATAATTTATTGTAATATTTTTATTATATATTAATTAAAATTTGGAGGGTTACATTTCTCTCCCAGTAAAAAAAATTTCGTCCTCAAAATTTACCTGACGAAAACAACGCATGATACAAACCATGCATTTGACTTTCAACTTCCCACGTAGCACTTTCACCAATAGCATCTCTCTAGACAACCTTAACCAATGAAATCTTCTTACCCCTTAATTCTTTAATATTTCGGTCCTCAATCCGTAGCGGTAAGGTCTCAAAAGTTAGAGTCTCTTTTATTTGGACCTTGTCTGACTCAATCACATGTGAAGGATTAAAAATGTACTTGCGAAGTTGAGACACGTGAAGGACACTATAAAGATTAGAAAGAGATGGAGGCAACACGATCTGCTATGCTACGTTACTGACACGTTTAAGGATTTGGTAAGGTCGTATAAACCGAGGAGTAAGCTTTCGCATTTTTAATGCCCGAGCAACCCCAGTTGTTGGGGTAACTCTCAGAAATACATGATCACCTTCTTGAAATTCGAGGTTTTTCCTTATTTTATCATGGTAACTCTTTTGCCTACTATGAGATGCTTTCATCTTTTCCTGAATCAATTTTACTTTATCGGTAGTATGTTGAACAATCTTAGGTCCTAACACAAGGTTATTACCCGTCTCAAACCAACACACTCCAAACAACGCCTCAAAAGGGGACATTTCAATGCTAGAGTGGAAACTATTATTATAGGTAAACTCTATAAGTGGCAAAAATCTATCCCAACTTCCACTTTTTTCCAACACAGAAGCTCTCAATAAGTCATCTAGGGATTGGTTGGTTCGTTCAGTCTAACCATTTGTTTGTGGGTGGTAGGCTAAACTCATCCTAAGATTCGTACCTAAAGTGCTATGTAAACCTTCCCAAAACTTAGAGGTAAATCTAGGGTCTCTATTTGACACTATACTTGATGGGATTCCATGCAACTTCACAATTTCATATATGCATATTTCAGCTAACATTTCCATATAATAAGTTATGTTTATCGGATTAAAGTGAGCAGATTTAATTAATCTATCCACAATAACCCAAATACTATCATACCTTTTTGGAGTTCGAGGTAAGCCTACAATATAGAGATGCTATCCCACTTCCATTCGGGAATACTCAAAGGTTGCATCAAGCTTGAAGGTTTCTGGTGTTCTACATTAGTCTTTTGACAGGTCAAACAAGCATACACAAACTCAACAACATCTTTTTTCATTTTAGGCCACCAAAATATCTTCTTGAGGTCTTTATACCTCTTTGTGGCTCTAGGGTGAATACTTAGACAACTCCTATGTCCTTCCTCTAAGATCAACTTTCTTAATTCCTCTACATCGGGAACACAAATTCTCTCCTTAAATTTCAAAATTCCATCCAAACCAATTTTAAAATCAGGTTCTCTCCCTTGGTCAATTGAATGTAACTTATCCAAAAGGTACAAATCCAATTTTTGATTCTTTTCAATCTCTTCTAATAGTCCACTAGTTACATTCAACATTCCCAATTTAATGCTTTCTGGTGTCACTTCACAAACTAAACTAAGGTCTCTAAATTCTTCCAACAACTCACTATGCTTAACCATTAAAGCAAACACACTCAAAGTCCTCCTCCTCAAGGCATCAGCCACTACATTGGCCTTTCCAGGGTGATAGTTAAGCTCAAAATCAAAATTTTTAAGAAATTCAATCCACCTACGTTGTCTCATGTTCAACTCCTTCTGGTAAAAAATATACTTAAGGCTCTTATGGTCACTAAAAACCTCAAATCTAGATCCATATAAATAATGTCTCCACATCTTCAGTACAAAGACAACTGCTGCTAGTTCTAGGTCATGGGTAGGGTAGTTCCTCTCAGGAATCTTAAGTCGCTAAGAAGCATATGCTACCACCTTCCCATCATGCATAAGTACTCCACCTAATCCTGAACCATACGCGTCACAATATACTACAAAGGGTTCACTCAGGTTAGGTAACACTAAGATTGGTGCAGAGGTCAATCGTTTCTTAAGCTCTTGGAAAGTATTCTCACAATGGGTATTCCACACGAACAATTCCCCTTTTCGAGTCAACTTAGTTAGAGGTAAAGCCAACTTGGAGAATCCTTCAATGAACCTACGATAATAACCTACCAGTCCTAGGAACCTTCTAATCTCAGTCACTGACTTAGGTGTTTTCCATTCTAAGACACTCTCCACCTTGGAAGGATCAATAGCTATTCCACCTTTCGAAATTACATTCCTAGGAAACTTACTTACTCTAACAAAAATTCACACTTAGACAACTTGGCAAATAATTGTTTCTCCTTAAGTGTTTGCAAGATTATCCTTTAATGTTCACCATGCTCTTCCTTAGTCCTAGAGTACACTAAGATATCATCTATAAACACATCCACAAATGAGTCTAGGTGGGGATGAAAGATTTGGTTCATGTAATCCATAAACACTGTTGGTGTATTAGTCACACCAAAAGGCATAACCAAATTCTCACAATGGCCATAACGGGTCCTAAAGGCGGTTTTAGGGATATCATAAGACTTCACTCGAATATGATGGTAACCCGATCTCAAATTGATCTTACTAAACACACATCATCCTCTCAATTGGTCCATAAGGTCATCTATCCTAGGTAGCATATACTTTTTCTTGATTGTCACTTTATTAAGCTGGCGGTAATCTACACGCAACCTCGTAGAACCATCCTTCTTCTTAACCAACAAAACATGTACACCCCATGGTGATACACTAGGTCTTATAAATTATTTATCTAAAAGCTCCTTCAATTGCTTCTTAAGCTCAAACACTTCTAAGGGAGACATCCTATACGGTGCCATGGATATGGGTCTAGTACCTGGTACAAGGTCAATGCTAAACTCAGTCTCACGCTCTGGTCGTAAATTATTTACATCTTCAGGGAATACTTCAGGAAACTCACATAGGAATATCTCGTATTACCACTTTTTCTTCAAATTCCAATGAGGCTAGACTCATGTAGAACTGGGCATCTTCTTTCAAGAGTTCCTTCACTTGTTTGGCAAATATATTGCTAGGCTTATCCCTCTCTTCTAACTCCATGAATTCAATGGTCTTACTAAAAAAATCTACATGAGCACGGTTAGCAGATAACCAATCCATACCAAGAATCACATCGACTAGATGCAAAGGTAAACATGCTAAGTCAACTCGGAAGTCCCTTCTTCACACATGGATAGAAATGTCGAGACAAACACTAGAGGTGTCAATAGAATTACTAGTTGGAGTATTCACAATCAAATCATATTGTAAACGAGACACATGTAGTCCTAAACATCTAACACAATCAAGGGGCACAAAGGAATGAGTGGCACCACAATCAAATAGCACAAATAAAGGAGTATCACTTATGAGATATGTACCTTGGATCAAGTTGTCTTTCTCAGACACTCTTGCACCACTGAGAGCAAAGACTCTTCCATTGGATTTAGGTCGGCTAGCTTGGGAACTCTAGTTTCCAGGTTGTGGAATCTTCCTTGGGTAGGGGCATGTGGTGCTGATGTGGCCTTGTTGTTGACAATTAAAACAAGTAATTCCAGTATCTCTATATTCATATGTCATGTGATCCTGCTTGCCACACTTATGACATCAGATAGGAGTAGCTGGATCACCATTATTACCATTGTTGTTGCTCGAGACTTGACTCTTGTTGTTACTATTCTCGTTACTAACTCCTCGTCCATTGGCGTTTCCTCTACCACCCCCATAACTATAATTGTTTCCATTTTCTTTTCCATTACCACTACTAGCTCCTATTCCAGCTGAAAAACTGTATTCTTGATAATTCAAACGACTTCCAGATTTACTAGAAGGAAAAGAGTAAGGTTTTTCTCTAGTATGATGCATAGGCCTCTTGTCCTTCATGATTCCAGTGTTTCGGTAATGTACCTTTTCAGCACGACTATCCTCGTCATAAATCCTACTCTTATTCACTCGGATACGAAAGTCATAGATCTCTTGCATTCCAACCATTTTCTTGATCTCTAGCCTGAGTCTTATTTCAAACTTGATGAACTTAGACTTTTCTCCTCCCTCTCTAACATAGAGTGGATAGTACCTGGATAACTCCTCAAAATTAGCGGTATACTCCGCTACTAACCTATTCCCCTATTCCAATTTAACAAATTTCGTCTCATTTCTACAACGAAGGTCTTCAGGGAAATACTTAACTAGAAACATGTTATTGAATATAGCCCAAGTAATTGTAGTTCCTACGTTAACTAAACGTTGGGGCGCATTATCCCACCAATGTTCGGCTTCCTCTGTCAACATAAAGGTTCCCAAATGAACTTTCTGACCTTCGGGACATGCCACTCCTCTGAAAATTTTCTCAACCTCTTGCAAGCACTTTTGAGCTCTATTAGGATTATAGTGACCTTCAAACGATGGAAGGTTAGCCTTGTCGAATCGATCCATCACCATGAACTCATTTATTTGCATATTTCCTTGGCCACCACTGTAGGTAGTAGCTTGAGCAGCAACCTGTGCAGCTTGAGTAGCAGCTTATGCAGAGGCTTGTGCATTAGCTTGAGATTCAGCCAAAGCTTGGAGAGCCTACATTATAACTCCTACCATGGACTCTAGAGCCTCAACAATCGTAGCATCATTCCTTCCACTAGCCATCACTACCCACATCAATCAGATAAGCCAATTGAATATAGTGAGACACTTAGGGAAGTGAGAAACTAACTTAGTTCTACAACACTAACACAATAATGACCATAACCACAAAATACATAACAGAGTACACAAGGGAACATAGCGAACACATAACACATTTACGATCTGATAGGACAGACCAGCTCTGATACCACTAATGTGACACCCTAAACCCCAAATAAAAAAAATAATTTTCTTATTTTTAAAACATTGAAATTCCACAAATAAAAAAATATACAAACTTCCGAACATATATTATTTTTTTATTAAGGTAAAGAGTATCATGTAATCATAAACATGTCAATTAGTTTCAGACTTATTCGATCATCACAACTCAATTAGTTTCAGTTTGACTTCTCAATATTCATCATTATATATCTATAACAGTCAATCACACTAACATCCCAATATTTGATTTACACTACTCACAATACACAATCCAGTTTCATCAATCACATAGTAAGGAATCAATTAAGTGCACTTTCAAGTAATATCAGAATTTCAATCAAGTAAACAAGAACACTCAAATACATAGCATTCATACAATAACAATAAGTATATGTTTCATAAAATTAAATAACACGCAATCTTAATATAAATAATTCACAACAATCCTATAGGTTTCTAAATTATATTTTAGTCCTCATTATTATCATTCATATATTATTAATTAATTATTATTACTCAATAGGGCTCAATCGTACGTAGTAAGCCCTAAATGAATATCTGGGAATTTCGGTATTCTCGTTCATCTCACATAATTTTATACTCATAAAATTGAACATCATCTCACCCTTTACCTCGATTGAAGATTTCGTCCAATGAATCTGATTTGCAAATGAGTCTTTTCTTTGTCAATCGTCGTCTCTTATAATCTACGAGAGAATTATAGCCACACAACCATCAAATACAAATAAATTACTGACTACATATAATTAAATTAATAAATTATCTCCTATTTGTAATTCTACTAAAAAATATATTTAATACGATACATGCTTATCATTATATTAATAAAAACAAACATGTTATTTAGAATAAATGAAAAATAACATAATTATATATTACTAAATAAATATAGTGTGTGTATAATTTTGATATTACAATATTCTAACAATATATGGTATGTATTGAAAGGAAAGTAACAAAGCTATTGACCGTACAAATAGAATTAGATTCTTTAAGATATAAATTTTAAATTGTAGGCACGTTTATATAAATGCAGTATATATTATCTTATCTCAAGATTGGAAGAGGCATGTCATTTCTATCTTTACTTATTGGTATGATTAATTTAATGCATTTTAAAATTTACAATACAATGAACATTTTAACAATTTTAAATTATAAATAAAATAACTAAAGTCTTTGGACGTTTAAACAAATTTAGATTATATAAATAGGATAAAGAATACAATTGAACATGTTCATGTAAAAGAGAAATTGAAGGCAAAACAATAAAGAAATGTCTAAAAGAGTAGTATTCAACAAGAGCTGATATTTTTTTTTATTTATTTAAATATTAATATAATTATTTATTTAAACTCAATATAATATGCTAAAAAAAAGTATGTTAATAATAATATTATATGTAGTAGGAAGAAATACTAATATCAGGAACTAAAAAATAACTGAAAAAAACATGTCAAAAATAAATAAATTAAATTAAATTAAATTAAATTAAGTGATATATGCAAGTTCTTTGTTTTTGAAACAGAATATAATTATTAAATATGTTATAGAAGAAATGAAAGATCATATAAAAGATAATATATGCTTGATTCTTTAATCTGATAGTAGTAGCAAACAAAATCACGACTAAGATTACGTGATTCTTTAAAATGTAATTATGGGATTGTGGGTGATTTGTTACTATTGATTGTGGGTGATTTGTTACTGTAGGGATTGAAATTAAAATTCAAAGATATTGGGTAGGGATCTACGGTGCGATACAGAGGGAGATATAGGCTAACTATGGATAGAAAGCAAATAAAAGGTAATATATGCTTGATTCTTTAATCTGATAGTAGTAGCAAACAAAATCTCGACTAAGATTACGTGATTCTTTAAAATGGAATTATGTGATTGTGGGTGATTTGTTACTATTGATTGTGGGTGATTTGTTACTATATAGAGATTGAAATTAAAATTCAAAGATATTGGGTAGGGATCTACGGTGCGATACAGAGGGAGATATAGGCTAACTATGGATAGAAAGCAAATAGCGTCTTCCTTATACTTATATATAATATTGATTAAGATTAGAACTATATGCAACCAGCGGTGGTGTTTGTATTTTTCTCAAACTTGATAAGAATGACTACAATATTTGTGAAAAAAATGCATTTTTTTTGTGTTGTTTCTTTTTTATTTCTGGCAATTTTCACAACGAACTTCGGCCCTATTACTGCCTTACACAATATTAACATTCCTCAGGTATAGCGAACTGATCTAATTTTTTCTGTCAATTAAACATTAAGTATTTTTTATTTGCTGCTTTTTGTAAACAAATAACTAATTTGGATATTTAGACCATTTTGTAGAAACGTAGTGCCACCTCAATAAAATTGTTTTATTTTGCATAGTTTTGTATTTGTAACATCATTTGATACTTTACTAAATATAATATTATGCCATGGCATATGTTAAGGAGGCAATAGGGCAAAGGACAGTGTCTCAAGACAAATCTGAGGCGTATATGGTTTCATCAAAGACTCTTCTTGATGGCCTCGGGTCCCATCCTCCGACTTGCATAAACAAGTGTGGGACGTGTACTCCATGTGAACCAGTCCTAGTGTCTATAAAACCAGAGTTTGCACAAACAATGTCAAAACCTATAAGAAAAATACTCATGACAGAGTCGTATCCACAAGTATGGAGATGTAAATGTGGGGAAAAGTTATATCAACGTCGAAATAACTGAAACTCTATGAGATAATATTTAATTATCACAATATCCAATGTATGTTTTGTCATCTTAAATTAAAAAAACTAATAAAAGATAAATTGCCGGAAAGTCAATTATTAATTACTTTATCGTACTATAATTTTTATGTTTTTGAATCATAAATGTTTTAGAGTTGTATGCATATTTATCATTTATCTAAAATATAACAACAATTTATAATTAAAATTATTAATGTGATATAATTTATTTGATTGATAAAAGACTTGCATATATTTTTTAATACAACAAATATATATATATATATATATATATATATATAATTTATTGTCTATAAAAATATAACACTTTTTGCCTTTAGTTTTTGTTTCTGTGTTAATTCTTATAAAATTTGTTCATATTGAAATTGACACCTATAATATGTTCGTAATATTTTTTAAACCCGATTTTATTAATATTTTTTTTATAGTATTCTTCTTTTACAAGACCCAACTAATTACACACGTAGTTTAAATTTTTTATTTACAACTAAAATAATATCTTCCAAAAATTCAAATTAAAAGATTATTATATTGTGTTTATTCAAACTTGGAATATTAGACATCCATACCAATTTGAAGGGGACTATTAGACATACCTAATGTATTTTACTACCTTTGTTACCTCATTTTTATTTTAGTGTTATAATTAAGATAGAGTTAGTTTTGCTTATCTCTTTTTATTAGGCTTTTTGTTTTTTGTTAGTTCAGCAGTTACATATTCCTTTTGGGTTCAATTTTATATAAAAGAGAGGGAACCCCTCTTTTGTAAAGTGAGAAAGATTTATTATAATCAATATAGAGGTATTTCCAGATATGCCCTCCATTGAATATGAAATTTACTAACATGGTATCAGTCACTCTAAACCTAGTAATTTCTCATTCATCTTCTTCGTCTTGTGTTTTTTCTTCTCTTCCTCCTCTACGATTTCTCTCTGGTTTTTTCTGCAATTCACGATGGATTCTGATCATGATGCATCTTCTTCTTCATTGTCTGATGATCATTCCATCATCCAACAAGATATCAAAAAATCCCTAAATCTCAATCGCAGTTATCAAAATGACATGCTTGATCCCTTCTTTATGCATCCCAGTGATAATCTTGGCCTTGCACTTGTGTCTCCACCTCTCAACAACACGAACTTTCACTCATGGTCTTGTGCGATGCTAGTTTCCCTTCGTTCGAAGAACAAATCTGGTTTTGTTCTTGGATCTATTTCTCGCCCTAAAGATACAGATCGACTTTCGATGGCATGGGATCGATGTAGCACGATGGTTATGTCTTGGATTACGAACTCACTCGAACCGGATATCGCACAAAGCATTATGTGGATGGATTCGGCTGCAGAGATCTGGCACGGACTGAACGATCGATATCATCAAGGAGATGTATTTCGGATTTCCGACTTACAAGAAGAAATTTATGGCCTTTGGCAAGGTGATTCTTCTATTACAATCTATTTTACCAATTTAAAGAAACTCTAGCAAGAATTTGAGAATTTTTTCCCCTTGCCTTCTTGTTCTTGTACACTTACTTGTTCTTGTAATCTCTTACCAAAAATTAGGGAATACAGAGAGAATGACTATGTCATTCGCTTCCTTAAAGGCATGAATGAACAATATTCCCTAGTTCGATCTCAAATTATGTTAATGGAGCCTCTCCCTACAATTAGCAAGGTTTTTTCGATGCTTTTACAACAAGAACGTCAATTCTTTAGTCATACGGAATAACTTAAAACTGTCGCTGCTGTTTCTAACAATAGTCGTGGATTTGGCCGCGGTTCATCTTTGGGTAGTGGTCATGGTTCTGGTGGCCGTGGTTGGGGCTACAAAATTTGTACTCACTACAATAAATTGGGTCATACGGTAGATGTTTGCTTTTAAAAAACATGGGTACCCTCTGAACTATCCACGATCCAATTCAGGGGCTTCCAACAATTGCTCATCTACCAGCCCTAATATTGAGGATACTCATCCTTCCACTACTTCTGATTCTTCAAGTTTGGACAATGTTACTCAAGTTTTCACTTTGGATCAACAAAAGGCTTTGCTTGCTTTACTTCAGTCCTCCACATCCTCCTCTACTAGCACTGTAAATCAACTTCAACATTCACCTTCTATCAATTTGGGTAATTCTTTTTCCCATCAAATTTCTAATTTAGTTTCTAACCATTCTTGGATTATGGACACAGGTGCAACTGATCATGTTTGCTTTTATGCCAACAAGTTTCAATCTATTAAAAGAATTCATCATGTTTCCATTAAATTACCTAATGGTTCTTTGATTATTGCTCAATTTGCTGGGACTATTTTCTTTAACAATGATTTTTACTTAAATGATGTTCTTTATCTGCCTCAATTTTCTACTAATCTCATTTCAGTTCCTCGATTAACCTATTCTCTTAATTGTCATCTTGTATTTCATGCTACTAATTGTTTGATACAAGACAACATCTCCCTGAAGATGATTGGTACAACTAGTATTCATCATGGCTTATACTTGCTAAATTTTCCCACTTTTCATACTCCTGTTCAGATTCATAATTGTACTATCAATTCTAGTTTGCAAACTACTTTACACCATGTTTTAGGTTCCAATTGTAATCTTTGCCATTTTCGCTTTGGGCATCCATCTGATGATACTTTGCAACATCTTAATAAATAGTTTTCCTTAAGATAGAGTTAGTTTTGCTTATCCCTTTTTATTAGGCTTTCTGTTTTTTGTTAGTTAAGCAGTTACATATTCCTTTTGGGTTCAATCTTATATAAAAGAGAGAGAACCCCTCTTTTGTAAAGTGAGAAAGATTTATTATAATCAATATAGAGGTATTTCCAGATATGCCCTCCATTGAATATGAAATTTACTAACAATATTGTGAGAAATAAATATAACATCACTAATAATAGATACAACTTAACAAACACCTATATAAAGAAAATTAAGCGTAATATTATTAACAAAAATACAAATATACTTAGTTATGTATGCATTTTACGGCATTTTAACATGAAGAACATGTTTTAACACTTCTTCAGTAAAATAGATACTCTAAAATTTTCATAATATACTCAAATAGTTATGTATACGTTGAAATAATTAAAGTGAGAAATAACTAGAAGTAATCAATCTATAACTATGTGAAAAATTATAATTTAGTCAAATATGTATAATACTAGCACAATGTAGAAAGAACCCATATAAAAAATATTAATCGTATTTGATTAGTAATATATCTTATTATAAACAAATTACAAAAATGAAAAAACAAATTACAAAAATGAAAAAACATATTAAGTTGTGCTTATTAAAAAATATAAAAGACTTATATGAGAAAAAATGTAAAAGATATAATTGTTTTAACTAAATAAGATAAATGATGATTAATGTTTTTTTACCGTTCTAATATGATTAAAGTTTTTTTTTACTGTCAATTGATTTATATGTGTAATTTTAACTATTTCTATAAGACTATGTTGTATAACTTTTTTTTTTTTTAATTTATAAAATTTAATTGGTGAAAATTGTTATATATTTAAACAACACCGGTAGTTTTCTTCTTATGGCTCTTTTGAGGAGT